>CM055900.1:20953500-21454281 GCA_029582155.1 Panopea generosa
ATTGAAAACCAAAACACGTGGCTAAAGTTCCTTAACAACTAAACACAAGACTCAATTTCATTGAAAACCAAACAAGAGCCTCATAATGTTCAAAAATAATTGTATACATCGCTCAATTTCATTGACATAAAACTTTGATACGAGTATGTTTACATTCTGAAAGTATAAATTTAATGCATAAATTATTTCGGAGATACAGCACAATTATTATGTATACACGTGTTCACCAAGAGCGGTAACAGGACTTGTGATATACAGGCAATTATGTTTATCTTTCATGTTTACGTTTTTTATATTTTAAGGTCTAATTTTTTCAGAGCTACATTAATGCAAACTTAAATTATGCTAAAAATCGGTTTCGTATACCGTATACATGTGGCACAATTATACAGGTATCATTCTCTCGGTGTCTCCGCCAGGTGGCAGTCGGAGATATAGTGACGTAATCTTTAGGGAGACACATTAACCTGAAACTATTTCGCCAATCTAGACGGGGCAGACGATTGTGAAATTATCCGTTATACAACATTCTACGACCGTCATATATATTCAACATAAACACAATTACACACTTTTTCCAGACAAAAGATTATGTCAATCGTCCATAGATGTAAATATGAACATTGATAAAATTCGATTTTTATATCGTCTTGTGTCCCTTTAAAAACTGCCCAAGAGGGGTGAGCTGCGCCACCTTGCACATGCCGAGTGCAACGTTTCAATCTTCAGTTATAACTTTCTCCGTTAATTAAATATGTGTGTGTGTGTGTACGTGGGGTACGTGTTACGTTCAATTCGAATATTTAGCATCGAGCTAACAGGCGGTCATTCGACCTAACTGCACTTTCCTGGGAACACAGGAAGCACAGCCATCTCGGCAAGTAACTGACAACTTTCTCACTTAAACCAGCGGTGAGAGACGAATGACACCGAGACGTAATATCGAATATCAGCCATTACGGAGACTGCGGCCGGGCGGAGATTCGAACATACGACCCCTGGATTGATGGTAAGATGCGCCTTCGACTGAGCTAAAGGGACCCGGCTTTGTTATGTTCAGTATTTGATAAAATGTAAAAGGGAGAATATCAGGAAAACACGCTAGAAATGTCTTAAAAAAGCTCCTATATATTATCAAAATGCATTATACTTCTACTGAAAACGTGTTTGTCCGTTCAGATTTTGTGTTGCCTCTGAATTGAAATTCTGGACCAACCCCTGTGTATAACGGATCAACTGAAATTCTGGACCAACCCCTGTGTATAACGGATCAAACTGAAATTCTGGACCAACCCCTGTGTATAACGGATCAAACTGAAATTCTGGACCAACCCCTGTGTATAACGGATCAAACTGAAATTCTGGACCAACCCCTGTGTATAATGGATCAAATTGAAATTCTGGACCAACCCCTGTGTATAACGGATCAAACTGAAATTCTGGACCAACCCCTGTGTATAACGGATCAAATTAAAATTCTGGACCAACCCCTGTGTATAACGGATCAAATTGAAATTCTGGACCAACCCCTGTGTATAACGGATCAAATTGAAATCAAAATGAAATCACTTGACTCATTTGATACGTCACAAAATACGTTGCACTTATAAGCAGGAAATCAATTTTAGTCTAACCTAGGCGTGTAGCCCAGACTGGCAAATCCCTTTTTAATATATATATATATATATATATATATGGCATTATGGGGTCAGTGAGTATATATAGTCCTAAAGTATTGGAAAAATTTTTAGTCAATTTTGAAAATGATAAATTCCCTTTAAAAACAGATACACGGGATATGATAAGTAGTATTGTACATATTCACGGGATATGATAAGTAGTATTGTTAACCCTTGAACTCATATCAACATTTATGACATTTATTGTTCATAAAGTTCAATGTCCTTTTTACTAGTCGATTAATATGTATATTTATATTTTGCCTTACAAACCATATACCGAATAGCCTTCTTTTCTTTAATTACCATATCAATTTAAAAGTGTGCACATATCATAATATTATGACTTTATCGAATACACAAACTGTACAATTGTGTGTTTGTGAACCATAGGTAGTTGGTTTGTTACCCACATTATTTCGTTTTGCAACTGCGTGCCAGATTATAAACGCCGCACATTGTGATATATTATTGGTCCGTTTTCAAACATCCGTCTTTTAAACAACGGTTTAATAATTACATTGTCCGACATGACACAACTCCGCGTTATCTAATACAATTATCAGCAATAATTAACGCGACTAGAAGTGAACAAGTGTATACATTCATACTGATTATTTAAAAATTCTCTTTGTCTTTTCAAATATTTTGTTATTATTTTTGCTGAACATGCTGTTATCAAACACTATCTTGGGAATCCCAGGGGACGGTGCCGGATTCCCTACCCTACTGAATCAGTCAGTGTTTTCAGTTGTTTCTACACACATACGAAGGTAACCTGGCATCAACAGTAAGGGTGAATGAATTTTATTTTCTGTTTCACCAACAAATAGTGATCAGTCAAAATTAAGTTTAGGTTTTTGAGTTTTTAAGAAACAGATCCATGGATTCACTGAAACGCCAACAGGAAACAACATTCCATGCTCACTTCTGCTCACAAAAACTACAAACCTGTCATCACTCACGCGGAGTTTAGAGCGATTGTAAAGATCAGGACAAAAATGTAGTCTATCCCGAATTAGGTCTATAAACCCCATCGAAAAAAGCAGGGAATTCTATGTCTGTCCCACAATTCATAGTAAACAGTTACATCATTCAAACTTTCAGTTGAAGCAATTGACCAATCAACGTGCTCAAATGTGACTTTCCGAACAGTGAGATCTTGGTCCGAACTACAGACTAACAAAAATGATCAAATGCCCTAGCACTTGTTTTGATTGAATAATGATTGAATATTTAGCGCATTTTTATGTTTATGCAATCGAGGGCTAACAGACGGATCAGTTAACCTAACCACTGTTTCCTGGGATCCTGAAAGGTTAACCAGTACTCGAGCACACCTCATCTCCGCAAGTAACTGACAACTTTCCCACTTGAATCAGCGGTGAGAGACAAATTATAATGAGACACAATGTCATATATCAGTCATCACAGAGACTGTTGCCGGGCGGGGATTTTAACTCACGACCCCTGGATTGATAGTCAGACGTGTTACCGACTGAGCTAATCTGGCCCCTTTATTTTGAAAAAATGCTAACCCTCTATGGCGACTTACAGTGATCATACTCTTACCCAATACCACGTGGGTTCCAGTAGGAAGGAACACTACATTATCACTGTCGACTTACACGGTGTTTATACGGACTGAATACGGTCTCGCTACCTATAAAACTGTGACGTTACTTATTCAACTTCAAAATGACACACAAAAAAATATTATAATTAAGAACAAACCTAGTTATACAGTCACGGTGTTGTAACATATATATATAAAGCTAACAAATGCATTAGCATTTAACATTAACTATGATATAAACTTCATCCTCGCACTAAAACTATAAAACTCGAAAGGGAAAATGAAGCGATAGGACGTGGATTGTTTAATGTCTTCAGAACTGATTTCATATTTCCAAGATTCTGATAGATTACAAAGCATAAGCTGAGCAAGTATGTTGTTGTATGGTGTTTATAAAGCGTCACTTTTGGCAATTTTCAGTCATATCGCGACGGTGTCTATTTGAGACAGTATTTTGAGCGCTGCCACACTGGGGTATTATACCACAGACACATGGAATGGTACCAAATCCAGTCACATTATACTGACACCGGGCTGACCAGACCTAGAATTATCTTCTAAATGCCGAGAGTGAATACGCTTCTAGTACCATTTTTCGAGTCTCAAATGGATGCAAAGAGTAATAAAACATTGGTGGACTATACTATAATTATATATCTTTATATCTGTACTAAAACGCTATAATTTAACATTTTCTTACTTTTCAAATCAATGAAATGATTTGCTATTCAAAATGATAAAATAGTGTATCAACCGTTTTCCAACAAATTCTTCAAAACTGATTTGGTGAGCAGTGTCGTGTGTGGGGGTGGGGTGGGTCGATTGCTTCCCTTTAACAAATCCTATCGTACTTATTTAGAAGGCACCGCTGTGCACGTGCTTTGTCTAATATGTTGACTAAAGTCTTAATCTTCATGTTCGATTTATCCATACGGAGAGATAGTTTTGACTGCCGTAACCTAACCAACGTTGCCTATATTGCAGGTGCCGCCCATCTTTGGCCAGCCAAACAGAGATATGTGTCGGAATTAGCCAAACGTTACGCCGTAGCGACCAACTCAAACGAAGGGAGTGCTATGAGTCTATTTTTTGGCATTTTCTTTTGTATTTTCTTTACAAGTTAGTAATTATTTACTTAATTTAAAACTCAGTTTTACATAATTATGTATATACGTGTCATTCACATAAAAATCTCTGACTTACCATATGTGCATTCGTGTCATTTACATAAAAACTCAGATTTAACATATGTGTATACGTGTCATAGAAAAAGGCAGATTTAATATATGTGTAAACATGTCATAAAAACTCAGATTTACCATATGTGTATACATATCGTTTACATAAAACCTCGGATTACCATATGTGCATACATGTCATTTACATAAAAACTCGGATTTACCATATGTGCATACGTGTCATTTATATAAAAACTCAGATTTACCATATGTGTATACGTGTTATTTACATAAAAATCTCAGATTGACCATATGTACATACATGTCATTTATATAAAAACTCGGATTTACCATATGTGCATACGTGTCATTTATATAAAAACTCGGATTTACCATATGTGCATACGTGTCTTTTATATAAAAACTCGGATTTACCATATGTGCATATGTGTCATTTACATAAAAACTCAGATTAACCATGTGTCATTTACATAAAAACTCATATTTACCATATGTGTTTACATGTCATTTACATAAAAAAGCTATGATTTACCATATGTGCATACACGTCATTTACATAAAAACTCAGATTAACAATATGTGTATACGTGTCATTAACATAAAAACTCGGATTAACAATATGTGTATACGTGTCATTTACATAAAATACTCTGATTTACTATATGTGTATACGTGTCATTTACATGATTACTCAGATTTACTATATGTGTATACGTGTCATTAACATAAAAACTCAGATTTACTATATGTGTATACGTGTCATTAACATAAAAACTCAGATTTACTATATGTGTATACGTGTCATTTACATAAAAACTCAGATTTACCATGTGTCATTTACATAAAAACTCATATTTACCGTGTGTGTGTACATGTCATTTTCATAAAAAGCTATGCTTTACCAAATGTGTTTACGTGCCATTAACATAAAAACTCGGATTAACCATATGTGTTTACGTGTCATTTACATAAAAATCTTTGATTTACCATATGCACATTCGTGTGATTTAAATAAAAACTCAGATTTACCATATGTGAATACGTGTCATTTTCAAAAAATGGTTAAAACATATATGTATATGTGTGATTTAAATAAAAAAAACACTGATTTACCATTTGTGCATACATGTCATTTGCATAAAACTCAGATTTACCATATGTGCATACGTGTCATTTACATAGAAAATCTCATTTACCATATGTGCATACGTGTCATTTACATAAAAAATCTCATTTACCGTATGTGCATACGTGCCATTTACATAAAAACGTTTAAACGTATGGGTATACGTGTCATTAACATAATTGAAAACTCAGTTTTTCAATTATTATGTATATACGTGTCATTTACATAAAAACTCAGATTGACCATATGTGCGTACGTGTCATTTACATAAAATCTCAGATTTACCATATGTGCGTACGTGTCATTTACATAAAATCTCAGATTTACCATATGTGCATACGTGTCATTTACATAAAAACGTTTTACAATATGTGCGTACGTATCATTTACATAAAAAAAAACTTGGTATATATGTATATACGTGTAATCTACAAAATGTGCATACGTGCCATGTACATACAAATTCATGTTTACCATATGTGCATACGTGTCATTTATACAAATCTCGGTTTACCACATATATGAACGTGTCCTTTTACAAAATCTCTGATTTGCCATATGTGCATACATGTACGTGTCATTTAGACAACAATTCAAATTTATCATATATCCAAACGTGTCATTTATACAGAAACTCAGTTTTACCATATATGTATACGTTTCCTTCTACATAAACCCAGATTTACAATAATGTGTATATGCGTCTTTTCACAAAAAAAAAAATCAGCTTTACCATATGTGTATACATATGCTTGACACACAAACCGGCTCAGATTTACAATATGTGTCTTTTACCATATATACGTATATTGTATATAAGGCGACATCTCATTGTCACTTTCTCGTAGATTTCAGTCCGGTTCGGTCCAAAAACGTTCAATGAGAAAGTTGGCCTGCAGAACGACGGTGGTTCTACTCAGGTTCCTTTTAAGGCCTTCCCAAACCAATAAAACTGGAAATGCCACATATAAGCCGAAATGGTTACATTGAACTTATTAGGAAACTCCACTTTGCTCAATTTTAAATCATAACTAAAACATTACGCAGATGCAAGAAAAAATACAAATAATAGTTTATATAATATATGAAACCTTCAATATGACAATAAATACAAATGACAAACAATAACCAAAGCACTGTGAGCGCTGTCAGCCTGGGGCTGCTGATAGCTTGGTGGAGAAGGCTAGACATTTTTCAAAGCAGCATTTAGTTTTCAAAATTCTACTCCAAGATTAGAAATTCCTAGCAGTCCATCTGTACTATTTGTCTTCAAATTTTCTGAATTCGATATTTGTTTATATCACATTAAACAACAGAACTTCAGTTTTACATTCATATAAGTAAAAATATAACGGTTTGAAAGGGTACCGCCGGTTTTTTCCAAGTCAATCAAAACATTTAAGCGTTATTATGTGGTATTTTTTTCTGCTAAATTATTACGATCTTATGCTTTTAAATGCAGTCAAAACATTTAAGCGTTATTATGTGGTATTTTTTCTGCTAAATTATTACGATCTTATGCTTTTAAATGCAGTTAAATTGGATCCAAGAGATGAGCTACTTTTCACCACATAATATTTCTTATAGTCGAGTACTTTGCGCTTTTGGGTTGACAACCAATCAAAAGTGGATAGTCCAGGATTGGTACTATGGCCTGAGGGGCAAGCCCAGACCATAAATATAATTATTATGTTCATGTTGAAGTAATAATGGTGGATGGCTCTGTATATATCATACAACAACAGACATATTCATTAACTTTTCTTTTTATTCACTAGACCAGATATGGGGAAATCTTATGTCCTCATTACTGTTTCAAAGGGAAGCCACAAATTCGTCCAACCAATTAGAACGACAGTGCGGCGCTGCGTTCTGTCCCTTTGATGGCACCAACGGTACAGACATCCTGCCACCGACAAAGTTACAGGTAATTCTCTTATATCCTGGTTGCTGCAGTCCCATTTAATATATTTTATTTTTTATTATGTGCACCTAATATCCTGTATCGTTTCTTCTGATCTAATTATGTTCTCAGACGAGTTGTACTGTCTTCGACGCGACTTACCCCATTAGAGAAAAAGGTGCCGAATGCATTCTTATTCATATACCCTTCTCATTATTTTGCACTAATTTGATCGTGTTTTTTTTCTCCTTATGCTTATTGAACATAATAGCTAGTAACAATTTTTTTTGTATTCGAAATACTTTTCTATGCTTAATAATTTTATGGCATGATTTAAACATTATGTAATTGCGTCATTTTTTAAAACAATATTCCATTTCAAGATAGCTAAAATCTTATAAAGTCATTTTCTAAAACCAGTGATGTCTTTTTTTAGTATATGGTATTTGTATGCTTATCTGAAACAAGAGCTGGCAACCCCTATAAAACCATTTAAAACTATTTCGAACCATATTACATCGGATTCATTTTAAGCTCAAGAATAATGTTCCCGTGACAAAAAACTGGAAACAACTCTGTAGTGAGACGTCCAAAGGACACAGTTACACCTAAAAACGGGAAGCAGCTCTGTAGTGAGACGTTCAAAGGTCACAGTTACACCTAAAAACGGGAAGCAACTCTGTAGTGATACGTCCAAAGGACACAGTTACAACTAAGAACGGGAAGCAACTCTGTAGTGAGTCATCCAAAGGACACAGTTACAACTCAAAACGGGAAGCAACTCTGTAGTGAAACGTCCAAAGGACACAGTTACACCTAAAAACGAGAAGCAACTCTGTAGCGAGACGTCCAAAGGACACAGTTACACCTAAAAACGAGAAGCAACTCTGTAGCGAGACGTCCAAAGGACACAGTTACAACTCAAAACGGGAAGCAACTCTGTAGTGAGACGTCCAAAGGACACAGATACAACTAAAAACGGGACACAGATACAACTAAAAACGGGAAGCAACTCTGTAAAGAGACGTCCAAAGGTCACAGTTACACATAAAAACGGGAAGCAACTCTGTAGTGAGACGTTCAAAGGATACAGTTACACCTTAAAACGGGAAGCAGCTCTGTAGTGAGACGTCCAAAGGACACAGTTACACCTAAAAACGAGAAGCAACTCTGTAGTGAGACGTCCAAAGGACACAGTTACACCTAAAAACGAGAAGCAACTCTGTAGCAAGACGTCCAAAGGACACAGTTACAACTCAAAACGGGAAGCAACTCTGTAGTGAGACGTCCAAAGGACACAGATACAACTAAAAATGGGACACAGATACAACTAAAAACGGGAAGCAACTCTGTAGTGAGACGTCTAAAGGTCACAGTTACACCTAAAAACAGGAAGCAACTCTGTAGTGAGACGTTCAAAGGACACAGTTACACTTAAAAACGGGAAGCAGCTCTGTAGTGAGACGTCCAAAGGACACAGTTACACCTAAAAACGGGAAGCAACTCTGTAGCGAGACGTCCAAAGGACACAGATACAACTAAAAACGGGACACAGATACAACTAAAAACGGGAAGCAACTTTGTAGTGTGACGTCTAAAGGTCACAGTTACACCTAAAAACGGGAAGCAACTCTGTAGTGAGACGTTCAAATGACACAGTTACACCTTAAAACGGGAAGCAGCTCTGTAGTGAGACGTCCAAAGGTCACAGTTACACCTAAAAACGAGAAGCAACTCTGTAGCGAGACGTCCAAAGGACACAGTTACAACTCAAAACGGGAAGCAACTCTGTAGTGAGACGTCCAAAGGACACAGATACAACTAAAAACGGGACACAGATACAACTAAAAACGGGAAGCAACTCTGTAAAGAGACGTCCAAAGGTCACAGTTACACATAAAAACGGGAAGCAACTCTGTAGTGAGACGTTCAAAGGATACAGTTACACCTTAAAACGGGAAGCAGCTCTGTAGTGAGACGTCCAAAGGACACAGTTACACCTAAAAACGAGAAGCAACTCTGTAGCGAGACGTCCAAAGGACACAGTTACACCTAAAAACGAGAACCAACTTTGTAGCAAGACGTCCAAAGGACACAGTTAAAACTCAAAACGGGAAGCAACTCTGTAGTGAGACGTCCAAAGGACACAGATACAACTAAAAATGGGACACAGATACAACTAAAAACGCGAAGCAACTCTGTAGTGAGACGTCTAAAGGTCACAGTTACACCTAAAAACGGGAAGCAACTCTGTAGTGAGACGTTCAAAGGACACAGTTACACCTAAAAACGGGAAGCAGCTCTGTAGTGAGACGTCCAAAGGACACAGTTACACCTAAAAACGGGAAGCAACTCTGTAGCGAGACGTCCAAAGGACACAGATACAACTAAAAACGGGACACAGATACAACTAAAAACGGGAAGCAACTCTGTAGTGTGACGTCCAAAGGTCACAGTTACACCTAAAAACGGGAAGCAACTCTGTAGTGAGACGTTCAAAGGACACAGTTACACCTTAAAACGGGAAGCAGCTCTGTAGTGAGACGTCCAAAGGACACAGTTACACCTAAAAACGAGAAGCAACTCTGTAGCGAGACGTCCAAAGGACACAGTTACACCTAAAAACGAGAAGCAACTCTGTAGCGAGACGTCCAAAGGACACAGTTACAACTCAATATGGGAAGCAACTCTGTAGTGAGACGTCCAAAGGACACAGGTACAACTAAAAACGGGACACAGATACAACTAAAAACGGGAAGCAACTCTGTAGTGAGACGTTCAAATGACACAGTTACACCTAAAAACGGGAAGCAGCTCTGTAGTGAGACGTCCAAAGGAAACAGTTACACCTAAAAACGAGAAGCAACTCTGTAGCGAGACGTCCAAAGGACACAGTTACAACTAAAAACGAGAAGCAACTCTGTAGCGAGACGTCCAAAGGACACAGATACAACTAAAAACGGGACACAGATACAACTAAAAACGGGAAGCAACTATGTAGTGAGACGTCCAAAGGTCACGGTTACACCTAAAAACGGGAAGCAACTCTGTAGTGAGACGTTCAAAGGACACAGTTACACCTAAAAACGGGAAGCAGCTCTGTAGTGAGACGTCTAAAGGACACAGTTACACCTAAAAACGGGAAGCAGCTCTGTAGTGAGACGTCCAAAGGTCACAGTTACACCTAAAAACGGGAAGCAACTCTGTAGTGCGACGTTCAAAGGACACAGTTACACCTAAAAACGGGAAGCAGCTCTGTAGTGAGACGTTCAAAGGACACAGTTACACCTAAAAACGGGAAGCAACTCTGTAGTGAGACGTCCAAAGGTCACAGTTACACCTAAAAACGGGAAGCAACTCTGTAGTGAGACGTCCAAAGGACACAGTTACACCTAAAAACGAGAAGCAACTCTGTAGTGAGACGTTCAAAGGACACAGACACAACTAAAAACGAGAAGCAGCTCTGTAGTGAGACGTCCAAAGGACACAGTTAAACATAAAAACGGGAAGCAGCTCTGTAGTGAGACGTTCAAAGGACACAGTTACACCTAAAAACGAGAAGCAACTCTGTAGCGAGACGTCCAAAGGACACAGTAACACCTAAAAACAGGAAGCAACTCTGTAGTGAGACGTCCAAAGGACACAGTTACACCTAAAAACGAAAAGCAGCTCTGTAATGAGACGTCCAAAGGACACAGTTACACCTTAAAACGGGAAGCAGCTCTGTAGTGAGACGTTCAAAGGACACAGTTACACCTAAAAACGGGAAGCAACTCTGTAATTATCATTATCAAATATGTTCATCATAGACACGTGCTTATTTTACTTAATCCTCACAATCTTTTTGAAACATAAGGTATCGACGACCCGTCTCCATCTTGTTGATCTTTGGCAGTTTGCGCAGCTTCGCCCGCCCCTGCCAGCTCTGCCATGAATAAAGACACGTAACCAAACTAGTATTCACACATCTATTCTTTTTTTACTTTTGCAGATGTATACATACACGGGTTCGTGCCTAGGTCTGGCATCTGTCGGTGTTATTTCTATGGCAATATTTCTACCAAACATGCCATCGTCAAATAAATCCAGTGTCAACATAGTGTCCATATTACGGTCGGTGTTGCATCACATTTTGTACTCATGGAAACAGAAGATGCTTGTAGTGACCACAATACTCCGTGGAATGAGTCAGGCCTTCGCTTTTGGAGATTTAACAATAGCAAGTACATGCACATGAGCATACACATATTTTCCGCATGATAAAACAATTTTCCTTCAATGTAAAGCGGTTAAGAATCACGTGAAATACTTTAACAGGCGATCTTGATAACATAACCTGGATACTGATAAGACGTAACTTTGCATTTTCACTTATTCTCGACCAATTTTATGTGTGTGTGTGTGTGTGCGTGCGTGTGTGCGTGCGTGCGTGCGTGCGTGCGTGCGTGCGTGCGTGCGTGTGTGTGTGTGTCATATGCATAGAAATAGGAAAACAAAACATACTCAGTGTATATAGGCATACATATGTATGAGAGCAGCCCAATGGAAACAAGACTTACTCAATGCTAGCGGGAGTGAAGTCTACTACATATAGTCCCATTGGTGCAATAAGGTACCAAGTGTATATGTAATTAGAAGGCACTTGGTACCTTTTTTGCACTGATGGAGCGATATTTATCCCTCATTTACAGATTCCATAAAACGTTGTCCAATGCTACAAATACATTGTATACCATTATCAGATATTGTTGTACCTCGCTCAATCTTCTAAATGTTTCGGTGTCTTTGGGAATTTCCCACAAACATGTTGCTTTAAACATTGTGCATGTCATGCTTTCTTTAACTTAATCTCTAACGTATACTAGTATATTGAGATAGACATCGAGTATGTCATTTATTTTTTAGGTAAACCCACAAGCATGCTTTATAGTATGTTTTGTTTTCTTTAACCCAATCTCTAACGTATATATTGATAGACATAGAGTATGTCATATATTTCTTAAGTTAATACTCCAAGCATGCCTTATGGTAAGCTTGTTTTCTTTAACCCAATCTCTAACGTATATATTGAGATAGACATCGAATATGTCATATATTTCTTATGTAAATACTCCAAGCATGCTTTATGGTATGCTTGTTTTCTTTAACCCAATCTCTAACGTATATTGAGATAGACATCGAGTATGTCATATATTTCTTAAGTAAGTACTCCAAGCATGCTTTATGGTATGTTTTGTTTTCTTTAACCCAATCTCTAACGTATATATTGAGATAGACATTGAGTATGTCATATATTTCTTAAGTAAATACTCCAAGCATGCTTTATGGTATGTTTTGTTTTCTTTAACCTAATCTTTTACGTATATATTGAGATAGACATCGAGTATGTCATATATTTCTTAAGTAATTACCCCAAGCATGTTTTGTTTTCTTTAACCTCGTCTCTTACGTATATATTGAGATAGACATCGAGTATGTCATATATTTCTTTAGTAAATACTCCAAGCATGCTTTATAGTATGTTTTGTTTTCTTTAACCCAATCTCTAACATATATATTGAGATAGACATCGAATATGTCATATATTTCTTAAGTAAATACTCCAAGCATGCTTTATGGTATGCTTGTTTTCTTTAACCCAATCTCTAACGTATATATTGAGATAGACATCGAGTATGTCATATATTTCTTAAGTTAATACTCCAAGCATGCTTTATGGTATGTTTTGTTTTCTTTAACCTAATCTCTAACGTATATATTGAGATAGACATCGAGTATGTCATATATTTCTTATGTAAATACTCCAAGCATGCTTTATGGTATGTTTTGTTTTCTTTAACCTAATCTCTAACGTATATATTGAGATAGACATCGAGTATGTCATATATTTCTTAAGTAAATACCCCAAGCATGCTTTATAGTATGTTTTGTTTTCTTTAACCTAATCTCTTACGTATATATTGAGATAGACATCGAGTATGTCATATATTTCTTAAGTAAATACCCCAAGCATGCTTTATAGTATGTTTTGTTTTCTTTAACCTAATCTCTAACGTATATATTGAGATAGACATCGAGTATGTCATATATTTCTTAAGTAAATACCCCAAGCATGCTTTATAGTATGTTTGTTTTCTTTAACCCAATCTCTAACGTATATATTGATAGACATCGAGTATGTCATATATTTCTTAAGTTAATACTCCAAGCATGCCTTATGGTATGCTTGTTTTCTTTAACCCAATCTCTAAAGTATATATTGAGATAGACATCGAATATGTCATATATTTCTTATGTAAATACTCCAAGCATGCTTTATGGTATGCTTGTTTTCTTTAACCCAATCTCTAACGTATATTGAGATAGACATCGAGTATGTCATATATTTCTTAAGTAAATACTCCAAGCATGCTTTATGGTATGTTTTGTTTTCTTTAACCCAATCTCTAACGTATATATTGAGATAGACATTGAGTATGTCATATATTTCTTAAGTAAATACTCCAAGCATGCTTTATGGTATGTTTTGTTTTCTTTAACCTAATCTTTTACGTATATATTGAGATAGACATCGAGTATGTCATATATTTCTTAAGTAATTACCCCAAGCATGTTTTGTTTTCTTTAACCTCGTCTCTTACGTATATATTGAGATAGACATCGAGTATGTCATATATTTCTTAAGTAAATACTCCAAGTATGCTTTATAGTATGTTTTGTTTTCTTTAACCCAATCTCCAACATATATATTGAGATAGACATCGAATATGTCATATATTTCTTAAGTAAATACTCCAAGCATGCTTTATGGTATGCTTGTTTTCTTTAACCCAATCTCTAACGTATATATTGAGATAGACATCGAGTATGTCATATATTTCTTAAGTAAATACCACAAGCATGCTTTATGGTATGTTTTGTTTTCTTTAACCTAATCTCTAACGTATATATTGAGATAGACATCGAGTATGTCATATATTTCTTAAGTAAATACTCCAAGCATGCTTTATGGTATGTTTTGTTTTCTTTAACCTAATCTCTAACGTATATATTGAGATAGACATCGAGTATGTCATATATTTCTTAAGTAAATACCCCAAGCATGCTTTATAGTATGTTTTGTTTTCTTTAACCTAATCTCTTACGTATATATTGAGATAGACATCGAGTATGTCATATATTTCTTAAGTAAATACCCCAAGCATGCTTTATAGTATGTTTTGTTTTCTTTAACCTAATCTCTAACGTATATATTGAGATAGACATCGAGTATGTCATATATTTCTTAAGTAAATACCCCAAGCATGCTTTATAGTATGTTTGTTTTCTTTAACCCAATCTCTAACGTATATATTGAGATAGACATCGAGTATGTCATATATTTCTTAAGTAAATATCACAAGCATGCTTTATAGTATGTTTTGTTTTCTTTAACCCAATCTCTTACGTATATATTTAGATAGACATCGAGTATGTCATATATTTCTTAAGTTAATACCCCAAGCATGCTTTATAGTATGTTTGTTTTCTTTCACCCAATCTCTAACGTATATATTGAGATAGACATCGAGTATGTCATATATTTCTTAAGTAAATACCCCAAGCATGCTTTATAGTATGTTTTGTTTTCTTTAACCTAATCTCTTACGTATATATTGAGATAGACATCGAGTATGTCATATATTTCTTATGTAAATACCCCAAGTATGCTTTATAGTATGTTTGTTTTCTTTAACCTAATCTATTACGTATATATTGAGATAGACATCGAGTATGTCATATATTTCTTATGTAAATACCCCAAGTATGCTTTATAGTATGTTTGTTTTCTTTAACCTAATCCCTTTCGTATATATTGAGATAGACATCGGGTATGTCATATATTTCTTAAGTTAATACCCCAAGCATGCTTTATAGTATGTTTTGTTTTCTTTAACCTAATCTCTAACGTATATATTGAGATAGACATCGAGTATGTCATATATTTTTAAGTAAATACCACAAGCATGCTTTATGGCATGCTTGTTTTCTTAAACCCAATCTCTAACGTATATATTGAGATAGAAATCGAGTATGTCATATATTTCTGAAGTAAATACCACAAGCATGCTTTATAGTATGTTTTGTTTTCTTTAACCTAATCTCTTACGTATATATTGAGATAGACATCGAGTATGTCATATATTTCTTAAGTAAATACTCCAAGCATGCTTTATAGTATGTTTTGTTTTCTTTAACCTAATCTCTTACGTATATATTGAGATAGACATCGAGTATGTCATATATTTCTTAAGTAAATACTCCAAGCATGCTTTATAGTATGTTTTGTTTTCTTTAACCTAATCTCTTACGTATATATTGAGATAGAAATCGAGTATGTCATATATTTCTTAAGTAAATACCTCAAGCATGCTTTATAGTATGTTTTGTTTTCTTTAACCTAATCTCTTACGTATATATTGAGATAGAAATCGAGTATGTCATATATTTCTTAAGTAAATACCCCAAGTATGCTTTATAGTATGTTTTGTTTTCTTTAACCTAATCTCTTACGTATATATTGAGATAGACATCGAGTATGTCATATATTTCTTAAGTAAATACCCCAAGCATGCTTTATAGTATGTTTTGTTTTCTTTAACCTAATCTCTTACGTATATATTGAGATAGACATCGAGTATGTCATATATTTCTTATGTAAATACCCCAAGTATGTTTTGTTTTCTTTAACCTCATCTCTTACGTATATATTGAGATAGACATCGAGTATGTCATATATTTCTTATGTAAATACCCCAAGCATGTTTTGTTTTCTTTAACATAATCTCTTACGTATATATTGAGATAGACATCGAGTATGTCATATATTTTTTAAGTAAATACCCCAAGCATTTTTTATAGTATATTGTGTTTTCTTTTCGGCCAATCTCTAAAACGTATTGAAATAGACATCGAGAATGTTATAGTATTCTTTGGGTCAGTTTCTTCAACTATATTGAAATATATATCGAACGGAACAGCTAACCTGCCACCTTCCGTTTATGTATTGTCAACAGATAATTCGCCACCTGACATTTTATGTATTGTCAACAGATAATTCGCCACCTGACATTTTATGTATTGTCAACAGATAATTCGCTACCTGACATTTTATGTATATTCTCAAAAAGTATCAAAGCAACTTCCTTGAACATTTTGGTTATCAATGACCAAATCTTTATTTATTTATTTATTTATTTATTTATTTATTTATTTATTTATTTATTTATTTATTTATTTAATTAATTTGACATTAATTTAAGTAACGTTACTCAATATTTTAACAGATTTCAAGATATTGAAAATACAAAAGTGGCGGGTTAGCTGTTCAGTATACATGTTTTCTTTAGGGTAATCTTACAAACATGTTGGTATATGTACTGTATGCGTTTTACTTTCGTTAGGCTACTCTTAAAAAAATAATTTCATGTAGGACATTAATAAATTTTGCAATACACATGAAATACCAACATTTCATCTGGCTGGCAGACGTTTATATTCTTAAATATATATATATACTTTAAGTCAGACATGTTTGTGTTCTAGTAACTTAGTAGAAAATGAAACATTCGATTGTGACTCGCAAAGTGAAGATATTGAGTATAATTTATTCCATTGTAATATATATATATATATCCTCTTATCTTATCTTAAGTTGTAATACCTTTGATAAGGTCATGAACATTCTTCTAAAATCAACAATACTATATTATATTTGGTGGTTCAAAAGAACATAAAGAATTTGGGGGTGGGGTGGGGGCATGTTTTCCCCCTCTCATTCATTCCTTTGCAGTTCTGAATTATTTAAATTTAATTTTATAAAACGTTTATATACTTCTCTAATGCACATGTCTTATCACTAACATGTATTTCATATCTTGATATTCATAGAAATCTTAGTATTTACTTTTTATCATGGAATGAGTTAATATATATTGTCTCTGCCATTATAACTGTATTTCATTTACATGGAGAAAGCGTTGCAGCTAATGCTGGTAAAACGTTTGACTGACCCAACTCCTGTTGCTTGCTATATATATTTATACAGTAGAAATCTGATGGCCCGAACCCGACGGGACAAGACACAAAAGTTCGGGTTAACGGTTATTCGAGCCAAGTGTTGTTAAACATCATATCATACATGTACATGTATTAACATAGTAATAGGAATTCGGTCAGGACCAAATAACGTGGTTCGAGCTATATGTAGTGTATCAGCCATCCGAGCTCGTGCCAAAGAAGTTCTGCTGCATATTGTATATACATCTATACTACTTTTATAAAGTAATAGTTGTAGTGTTCTGCTGTATATTGTATATACATCTATACTACTTTTATAAAGTATTAGTTGTAGTGTTCTGCTGTATATTGTATATACATCTATACTTCTTTTATAAAGTAATAGTTGTAGTGTTAGAACAGTTAAACAGTAAGGTAACTTTCAGACCATCCATACCTTACTTGCAAAAAAAACAACAAAACTAGTAGGAAGACTTATTGCAATAAACAAAATCAAACACAGATCACATGAAAGTAAATGAGGAAATATGTAAACTGAAAATACGAAAAGAATAATGCATACAGCTTCTCGTAAAGTTCTATTTCTTTTCTTTTTTCCTCCCTTTTCACTTTCACTAGATCGTCTTTATCTCTATAATTCTTTATATCCACACTTAAAACATTACTTGTAAGACATTGTATTAATGTTCTCTTATATACAGTTACCATCATATAATATGTTAAGTTTAGTTACCATATAATATGTTAAGTTTTGCAATTATACTGCTTGTATTGATACCTGAACACTTTTTGTATAACATTGTATTATGTCTTACATGGGGTAAAAATTATTCATCACAAAAAAGACAGAAAAAGAATCAACAACTTTCAAACGATCAACGAGATGCATTCAGATGTATTCAAGAAATAGTTATTAAGATACACCCATGTTCCAACGGATTCATTTTGATTTTACATGTAAATAAGTTACTTTGTACATACTAGTATACATTTAAACCTGCCTTAAGCAGCCAGTCCAGGGAGTGAGCAAAAGTGGTATTTTAAGACAGGTTGTTGCTTAATACATGCTAATTTGCTCTGAAAGCATAGAAATGGGAACTAGCGAAAATGGTTGTTTAAGACAAATGGCTGCTTTATGGAGGTCACCGCTTACACAGATTTGACTGTACATATTTGTCGACTTTGGTTAGGTTACTTACACACATTGCGTTGTTAACACGCGCATAGCATGTAAAATATTACACGCATGTATTTTGGTTGTAATGATTTCTGTACATTTCAGGCGTTTGTTAGTTGTCCACTTGGCATGGAATACGTTGGATTTGTGATGATTGCGTATGGACTCTCAAGTTCGATATTTGCCATTGTATTTGGACGGCTTTATAAGTATACCGGGCATTTTTTCCTCTTTGTAATCGGTAAGAACTTGACCTTAAAAAATAACACCTATGATATAGATTTAAAGATAGTATATCTGTATGTATGCTATTAGAATAACCCAGTACATATGCAGACACCAAAAAAAATCGTTTCTATTTTGTGAGGCATAATTCTGATCAATGGTTTAATATCATCGTGATTTCCATATTTATGTTCTACTGATAAAATCACTACAAAATATTTATGTCATTTCTACCAAAATTCTCATTTTTGTCATCAATTTGGGCAAAATTACTATTCAAATTTAGTTCTGAAGCATCATCTAGTCATAGAGAATAATAGTTGGTTCAATTAGGAAAATTGACTGGACATAAGGGGCCAGGGTTGGTAAAAAAGGGTTAAAATAGAAAAAAGATCTTCTCCTCAACAACCAACCAGTCAGTCAAAATCAATAGAAATACTATGGAAAAACAGAATATTCTATTTTTTTGTCCATTTATGATTTTATTTTTCAGTTTGACTTCAGAAGCATTTTCTAACCATAACAAATAAGATTTTGTTCAATCAGATGAAATGACTTCTCAAAAGGGGCCTGGTGGAAGCACAAAATGGTTTAAATTGAATACTTTCAAACATCTTCTCAACAACCGGCCAGTCAAATGTGTTCATATTTCATACAGGTTATTCCTATGATAAGGGGTTTGAAGTTTGTACAAATCAAGGGGCTAGTATTTATAGGGACTCTATAAGGGGACTTAGTCATACTATGGGAAAACGAAGCATTCTAATTATTTTATCCATTTGTGCATAATTGTTATTCAGTTTGAGATCTGAAGCATCTACTAGCCATAGCAAATAAGATTTTTTTCAATTTTTTAACCCTTTTGTGTTCAACCTGGTCCCTTAAAGAAATTCAATAGTATAAAATTGAAAATTCTAAAAACTAATTTTCTCAACAACGGGTTATTCAGATTTGTTCATATTTGATATAAAGTATCCCTATGATTAAGAGTTCTAAATATACAAGCCCTGTGAGGGGACTTTGAGCTTTATATAGGAATACTATGGGAAAACAAAAAAAATCTCGATTTTTCCTCTATTTGTGTAAATATAATGTTCTATTTGAGAAAGTATTGTCTAGTAACAGTAAATTTGATTTTGTTCAATAAAGAGGATAGCATTTCCATTAGGGGGTGGTGGATGGGGGTTGTGGAGGGGATTGCCAATACGGTAAAAATGGGGATTTCCATAAAATCTTCCTCTCAATAGCCTTTCTGTCAAACTTGTTCATATATGATATAAATTATATTTACATCAGCAATGGACTGTATATTTTGCAAATTAAGGGGCTGGGATATATAGAGACCCTGTAAGGTGACATTTACTTTTTCATACGAATATTATGGGGAAAACTGAACATTTTCGTTTTCGCATCCATGTGTACAAAAAAAAATCTATTTAAAATTCAAAGCATTTCTGCTCATACGAAATCCATATGAGTGGGTGATTAAAATTTCACAAATCAAAGGACTGTGATGTATAATGGTCTTGTATGGGGACTATATATTTTTTTTACAAATGAATGGTATGGGAATTTAAAGTATTTCTTTTTCATAGCAATTAACATTTTGTTCAGTAAGGGTGTGGTGGGGGTATTTATCCATAAGGGGTTGAGATGTCCCCAAAAGAGGGTGCATATTGTTAAATTTCAAAAAAGTGCTATGAAGCGGTAGAGCGCCCTCTTGGGCCTCTTGTTTAAATTATATTTTCAAAACTAGCGTGGCAGTATTTGTTTTATAAAATGTTTTCATATTTTCTTCTATGAAGTTTCAAATAATGCTTAGCGGTTAATAGTTCCTTATGGTTATACATCTAAATGAAGGAATCGAATTTCAACATCGATATTTAATCTGTAAAAGTGCATCTTATATTCATAAGTAAGCAGAACATATCTTAACATTCAAAACCGCCAAGCTGTTATCTTCCATATCAAAACTAACTGACCAGGTTTACCTGCATTTTTATTATTTTGTATTGTCACAGTATAATATATTTTTCTATCCAGCGTTCGTAATACAGTTCTCAGTCTGTGTGACAATGCTGTTTTGGCAACCTGACTCCAGTCAATTTGCGTTGATATTCCTTCTGGTTGGTCTGTGGTCAATTTGCGATGCTGTGTACGTCCCTACTGTGACAGGTATGTATTGATGTGAAACACACAGTCATATTTTAGTTTGATATTCAACATGAAACTGACCGTGACCCTAACACTCCCAGTCTTCAATATTAAAGAGTTACAAACTTAAATATTAATAGACGGATAACAAATATCAAATTTTTAACGTATCAATTACTTTTACGTTGTATCTGTGTTACAGTTTAAGTTATCAATTATATTTTTTGCGGTTTCTGTTGATTGATGCATGCTTATATTGCATGCGCTGAAATAGTTCAGTTATTTTTAATTGCAATTGATATTCTATAAGGCAAGACTTTTTCATACATTTTTATGGTTTCTGTATTTGTTTTGTTTTCTCCAACAAATGTCGAATGGCGGTTAGAACAAACGCATGTAACAAAAAACTTTTACGATATTATGGTTAACAAATATGGTTCGATATAAAGTAGAAATAATATTTGGCTTTTCTTTATCAAACTTTAATACAACAAGTCAGTAAAGAAATTATTATATAACTTCAGAAAACGGTTAAACATTAATACATTGTGTTACCCAGATTCTTTGTTTCTGCTATGAAGTTGGAATGTCACATACATCCAGAAGTGCTCAATATTTTCGAAAAATAATGCTACACTTATTTTTTTAACATTTTAATTCATACAATTTTCAAAACCTCTCTGCTTATGAATTGAATAAAAATATAAGTAATAATGCTTTGCAATGGAATAACATATCATAAGTAATCATGTAAAATTGAAGCTTCAGGTTTGACTACGCGTCCATAATTTGAAAAATAACAATTTTCCTTACAGTTGATACACATCCTACATAAAAATATGTAAAGTTGGTGATTTTATTTCGAAATTGATATGCCTGGAAATCTCAGCAATAAGATGATAGCAATCTGTGAAATCCATTTTTACGTTAGCACACATATTTATAATTTCATAAAAAAATTTCAACAATTTAACAGTCTTTCCTAAAATTTACATTTTTTTTCTTAAATATATTCCAATACTTTGAATCACTACAGCTATATATGATAAATTAGATATGTACTTTAATTTTATGTTTGTAGGTATTTTTAAGCAGAAAATACTGAAATTCCTGGTTAAATGTTTTTAAAATAAAACTATTATTTTATATCATTTCACTTCATTTCAAGTATTACAATGGCCTTACTAGAATGTCCACATGAGGGAAATGTTGTTACACTACTTTCTGCATCTACATATTGACCACGTGCTCATCGTCTAATTAATTCCTGTATCTACATATTGACCACGTGCTCATCGTCAGACTACTTCCTGCATCTACATAATTGACCACGTGCGTATCGTCTTTTAGAACTGTACTCACTTTTGGTTAGTCGTAGACTGTACTTGTGTAATTGTGTTACAATAATGACAGATTATATACCAAACTGGGTCTAATTGCAAATAAATTCACTTTAAAATCTGACCGTATGATTGGCATTGCAATTTCTTTCGAATCACATTGTCAACGCGTTGTACAATGTATATTATTTATATTTTCAGCTGTATACAGCTTGTACTTTAAGAAGCACAAAGACGCCGCCATTTCATCTCTTCGACTACTGGACGCCATTGGTTTCTCTTTGAGTTTTGGCTACAGTAGTTTCTTGTGCACCAACTACAAGGTCTACATAATCATGTCTGTACTCACGGTGTCATTTATCTGTCTCATTATATTCCATATATTTGAAAGAAAACGAACGGTTAAAATTCTAGAATATGACGTAAAGTCGACCACGAATACATCGTGACCTTGTGGTATGCTTTCTACTGTATATACAGAGAATCTTACATGAGTGCTCTTTTATTATTAAATTTATTAAGCGAGTTGACAAAATATATTATGCGAGGCGCTGCCTAGGCGTTGTATCAGTTTAATAAATTGAATAATAAATTAGCACGAATATAAAATAATTTTTTGTACATAACTCAGAAAAAGAGTACATTTACCATTTATTTACCATATAGTGTCTATAAGGAACGAGAAAAAGTCCGACATATTTGTTTCCTTCACTCGCCGTGTTGTGGCGTCATAAAATAAAGTCATCTGACCATGACAAATCGACGTCATTTATATATTAGGGGAATTCGGAACGTAGTTCGAAATTTTACGTACGAGAGCCGAGTTATACGATAAACACCGAACAATGAATCGGAAGTGATATTAAACTAGGTTAATATCTGAAATATGTCATGAGTTTATTACACGTCTGTGCCGTAAATTATGTGATAAACAAATGCATTAAGTTTTTACTCCAAGTTGTTAAATAAAATTACTATTACAAAATTGTGTTTTGTTATATATGTATATTGTGTAGCTGTTTTTGAAATATCGCTTTTGAATGCAAATCTGAGAAACGTACTTGGTCTAACAATATTCTATAATCATGCTACCAATTTTGTTGGTAGAAAATGATCTCAATTGCTCCTACTTTAGTAAACTATTTAGATTGAGTTCGTTTCAGTTCCATAGTCGCATAGATTTGTGAATCCAGTTTTCAGTTTTTATGCATTTACATACAGTTTTGACAATGTTTTTCATTCAGTCATTCAGATCAGCCAGACTGAAGATAATTTAATATTCATGTTCTGTCTTTTGATATTTAATACTACTAATCAAACGTATCAAACTAACCGTTCTTTCCCGCCAATGGTTATAGGGCTACACACGTAAATATATCGTAAGACACAAAATGGATATTAAACAAGCGTCTTACTGCTGTCGGAGCATGTGCGGCCAATTAACATAAACCTAAGCCAAAGCGTGTGAAGATCTGAATTGGTTCGTGCGACGGTCATATTTTGTTTTTTTCCCATTTTCAAGATTGTGTTTTTCTTTTATTCCGCCAAATCAAATACTATACATCACAGTATTATCATTGTAACCTAAATATCGGTAAATACGTGTACTGGACTTCGCTTTTTTTCAACAATCTCGTTGACATATTTCAGAAAAAGTAAAAGAAAATATCAAATCGTTTACATCAATACATATCTGTTACAATAGGGTTGTACACATCAGTGTAGATTGACCACAGACCCACCAGGATGAATATTGGTTGCCATAACAACAGTGTCACACAAATTGATTATTGTATAACGAACGCTGTATAACATATATATATATATATATATATACATATATATATTCCTACAAAATAAAACGATACTACTGCATGTAAACTTCATTCAATATTTGACGTATTATTTTACAAATAAGTTTCGCATAAAGTACTTTTTGATATGAGGATTACTGTCTCATAGAGCCTGAGAGCTCCCAAATCAGGTGTAATTACCCTAATGAAAAAGCAGGAAGTTCTATGCCTGCCCCACAATTCATAGCAATTGAACGCTTAATTATTTCGTGCTGTGCGGCGGACATGAATGCCAGTCTGAACTCTGTCTCAGGTTGCTATCATCATTTATTTATTCCTTGGATCCACAGAGCTCATTAAGTGCTGTACGAAAGAAGAATATTGCTTAAGCATAATCTCCCGAATCAGGTCTATTAACCACCTATGAAAAAGCAGGGATTTTATATGCTTGTCCCACAATTCATAGCAATTGAACGCTTAATTAACTTTGACGTCACAGGTCTTATACGATCAGCATCATTGGAAAATCTATATAAAGAATGTAAATGGGAAACTCTCAAACATCGAACAACATTTCAACAATATTATTTTATGTAGAAAGTTGTGATAAAACAGTACCGTCTTATATTAATGATTTATTTCCTTTCAACGGCAATGAAATGACAAATTATATCTTAGAAATATGAATTATTATACTGTACCGTACTCAAGAACTGAAATAAAGAGAAATTCATGTATTCCCTCTTCAATATCATAATGGAACCAGTTGGATCCAAATCTTAAATCCGCACCTTCTTTTTTAGCCTTTAAACAACCAGTTATTAATAATATGTGTACAAATATACCCAAGCAGATCTATTATGGTAAAGGACTGTATGCGATACTACTTGCAATAATTGTAGCAATTTAAACAATGATTTGTATAATAATCATCTTTGCCAAATAAATACCCTAGTTGTCCTAATTGTGGCTCTATTGAAGATGCTGAATATTACTTTTTTTCATATTTACAATTTACAGTAATAAACGATTAACTTAACCATGTTCCATACAACAAGATATTTTTCATCCCCCCCCAGTACTATGATTCTATTAAACGGGGTTGAAAAAATGAGCTATTGTTGAAGCAGTAATTATTTTTTATAAAGGATTCAAAACATTTTTAGTTTCTCCGAAAGTATTCTTACATGGAACAACTGTTAAATCAATACTTTAATATCTTTGCAAACACAAATAGATAAATTAATACTATTTTCTTGTTTTGTAGAATATTCTGAACACTTTTCATCAGACAAAAAATGTACTTCTCTCATTCTGGGTGGACACTGAGCTGAATTCCAGATTGCTGCTAAATACAGTCTTTTATTACTCTATAAATATTTGATATGGTATTTCAATATACATAAATGTTTAAATGTATTATTCCCCCCCCCCTCTCTCTCTCTCTCTCTCTCTCTCTCTCTCTCTCTCTCTCTCTCTCTCTCTCTCTCTAAGTCTCTCACGTTTATTCTCTCTCCCCCGTCAATCTCTCTCTTATCATTAAAAATAATAAAATTGAACATTGTGTTGACGTGTCAAACATTAAACATATATTGCATAAAATTGTAGGGAGAAGGCCAAATCTAATGTTGTCAGAACTCGTGGCTTGACCTAATTTCACATGTATAATGATTATATTTTTAAACTAAATTAGCCTAGTCTATCACAGAAACTGATATCTCCCGAATCAGGTATATCAACCTTCAATGAAAAAGCAGGGATTTGTATGCCTATCCCATAATTAATGGCAATTGAACGCTTACTAAACTGTGGCGTCATTCAAACTTTCAGTTGAGGCAACTGACCAATCAGAGTGCTCACATGTGGCTTTCCCAATATTGCTATTTAATGGGTCCAGTCGGGTGAGCTGAGTTTGTTCTACATATTAACACAAACCGTGCTAGGCTGCGTGGTTGTACTGCATTTTCCATTACAGATTCAAGAAAACCGAGTCTCTTATTTTATTTAATCAAAAAAAACACGATCATACATATACATCTGAACACCGAGCTGTAATCAGAATAAGGTCGTTTTACCAGCGATGTTCATTTGAACGACATAAGTGCTGGTGAAAAAAAACCAAACAAAACTAATCAAGTCCGTAAAAAACAACACGACATTAGTGAATGCACTTTTGTAATTAGAGACATAGGCAAAACTAATTTCAACGTATACATATATACTACAAAGACAAGCGGTGAATGATGCCGAAGACATATTAACGTCACTTAGCTAGCACAAAAATAATACATATAAACATGTTATCGCAATATTGACCTCAGTCATGATCTCGGTAGGTCTCTTTTTTATGGTGCAAGATTTATTATCAGATTAAAACAAAGCAACATCCTGAGATATCAACCAATCAAAATGTGTCCCACTTCTCAAGGCAAATCTCATCTTTATACCATCCCAATATCCAGTTATGATATTGAAGTTCTATCACACGTTAGACGATATAATCATAAACCTTAGATACTTATATGTTACCAGGTACGTATAATAACCGTATAAAAGTCCCTTGCCTAAATGCCTCTTGGTCGGATCACGTATTTCTGGTTTGACGGGAAAGGGCCTCCGTATAGGAAATGGCTTGCAATTTGGACCTCCGAAGGGACGGGGTTTGCAGATTGGACCACCTCTTATCAGTTCTATCACACGTTAGACGATATAATCATAAACCTTAGATACTTATATATTACCAGGTACGTATAGTGATAACCGTACAAAAGCCCCTTGCCTTAATGCCCATTGGTCGGAAAACTTATTTCTGGTTTGACGGGAAAGGGCCTCCGTATAGGAAATGGCTTGCAAATTGGACCTCCGAAGGGACGGGGTCTGCAGATTGGACCACCTCTTATCAGTTCTATCACATGTTAGACGATATAGTCATAAACATCAGATACTTATATGTTATCAGGTTCGTATAGTGATAACCGTACAAAAGCCCCTTGCCTTAATGCCTCTTGGTCGGAAAACTTATTTCTGGTTTGACGGGAAAGGGCCTCCGTATAGGAAATGGCTTGCAAATTGGACCTCCGAAGGAACGGGGTCTGCAGATTGGACCACCTCTTATCAGTTCTATCACATGTTAGACGATATAGTCATAAACATCAGATACTTATATGTTATCAGCTACGTATAGTGATAACCGTACAAAAGGGCCTCCGTATAGGAAATGGCTTGCAAATTGGACCTCCGAAGGGACGGGGTCTGCAGATTGGACCACCTCTTATCAGTTCTATCACATGTTAGACGATATAGTCATAAACATCAGATACTTATATGTTATCAGCTACGTATAGTGATAACCGTACAAAAGGGCCCCCGTATAGGAAATGGCTTGCAAATTGGACCTCCGAAGGGACGGGGTCTGCAGATTGGACCACCTCTTATCAGTTCTATCACATGTTAGACGATATAGTCATAAACATCAGATACTTATATGTTATCAGGTTCGTATAGTGATAACCGTACAAAAGCCCCTTGCCTTAATGCCTCTTGGTCGGAAAACTTATTTCTGGTTTGACGGGAAAGGGCCTCCGTATAGGAAATGGCTTGCAAATTGGACCTCCGAAGGGACGGGGTCTGCAGATTGGACCACCTCTTATCAGTTCTATCACACGTTAGACGATATAGTCATAAACATCAGATACTTATATGTTATCAGCTACGTATAGTGATAACCGTACAAAAGGGCCTCCGTATAGGAAATGGCTTGCAAATTGGACCTCCGAAGGGGCAGAGTTTGCAGATTGGACCACATGGAGGGCGGTCAAAAAATTTGCGTACAAACCCATTAGTAACTTTGATATATTAGTTTAGTTTAAACAATATTTTATTCACATAAGTACATATATTTAGCATACATTTAACAATAAAGTCATACGTTTAACGAATTATGTGGAAAGGATACAGAAAAAAGCTTTAGAAGCTTGTGTAAATCTGCTTCGAGTGGGTTAAGATATTAAAAATTCGTAACTTCGACGGGGTGTTAAGTAGGGATACCATTCACGTTCATCATTAAGTGGATGTATAATAATTAATTGGGATGATATGGTTTGTCCTAGAACTCGTTGGGTTTATTGTAATGATAATAATGATTTCGATCCTTTTGGTTAATCCCCACCAATTGAACTAAAACATGTTATCAAATACAATACAATACAATACAATACAATACAATACAATACAATACAATACAATACAATACAATACAATACAATACAATACAATACAATACAATACAATACAATACAATACAATACAATACAATATCAAGACACGAACAGCGTGTTGCGTGGTTACTTCTGCTTGTATATCATTAAGATATTACAAAATGGATGTAGCATGTATGATGTTTTGTATAAAATGTTAAAACCGTTCAAAACCAAAGAAAATGAATTAATTATTAAAAACTATTTTAGTAATATATAAATGAGTAGTTTTTGTGTGAAGAAAAAAATTATAACATAAGATAAAGAACTTACGACTAAAAATGGAATGTTGATGCTAAAGAATACTTGCGCGTCTTGTTGGATAACAAAAACAAAGTTTGTAAAAAATATTATGAAACGCAGATTTGATATCCACAAAGCTATGTTACCATTACTCCCTTAAAAGGGATTAACACTTCCTGGATATAAATATTGCGGTCCTGGAATCCTTTGGATAATGGACCTCCGGTAAATGATTTATACAATGTTTGGCGAGAACATGATTACTGTTACAGAGATGGAACAAAAAAGTATGTTTGTGATGAAGTAATGTTAGACAGTTTAAAGAACATTAAATCAAAAACATTTGGTGAAAAAATTGCTAAAAATTTAATTGTTCAACAAACTATTGGTATAAAACATGAACTTGGTTTGGGCTAAGAAAACTGAAAGACCGGCGTCTTGGGGTAGTAAATTAGCGGATGAATTACACATACCCGTAAAAAGAAAATTTCCGAGACGTCGGGTTATTGTAAGCGATGTTGATGATGTGTGGTCGGCTGATTAGGTTGATATGCGGACTTTGTCAAAATACAACAAAGGATTTAAATATCTATTAAATGTAATTGATGTCTTGAGTAAATATACTTGGAGTGTACCGTTTAAGAATAAAACTGGTTTGGAGGTAGCTGGAGCATTTGAAAACATTTTAAGTGAGATGAATGCAAGACCTCAAAAGTTGTGGGCTGATGAGGGAAGCGAATTTTATAACAAGCATTTTAAAAAATTGTTAAACGATAATAATATTAAAATGCATCATACCTTTAATGAAGGAAAATCAGTAATTATTGAAAGTTTTAACAGAACTATGAAGAGAATAATGTGGAAGCATTTCACCGCAAATAATACAAATAATTATATTCATGTCCTGCCTAAAATAATCTCAAAATATAATAAGACCAAACATGGTAGTATTGGTATGACTCCTGAAGAGGGAAGAATGAAAAAGAATATAGAAAAGGTATTACATAATTTGTATTCCGAACAATTCCAAACATCTAGACTATCTTTCAAAACTTGTGATAGGGTTAGAATAAGTAAATATAAAAGACAATTTGAAAAAGGTGGCACTCCTAATTGGACGGAAGAAATATTTGTCGTTGGGGACATTCAAAAGACAAGCTCTGTTACGTATCTTCTATAAGATTTAAACAACAAAAATATTGTGGGATAATTCTATGAACAAAAACTAGTTAAAGCGAGTCCAGAAATATTTAGAATAGATATTGAGACGTGATTACAAAAAGAAGAGGGCTTTATGTAAAATTGAGTGGTTATTCGAGTGATTCCAATTCTTGGGTTCCATTTAAGGATTTATGCTGTCTAGTGTGGTGGAGGGTAGTAATATAGAACTTACAGGGTTTGGCAAACTTTTCCACGGGCGCGAATGACCAGCGAGTCCGGACGATCAGCTGGTCATTATGAGGTGGTGGGAAAATGTGTCCGGGACGACACTCCCGCCAGACGACCTCCCTTCCGCTGAGAAAGTCCGGGACGACACACTTCAGCAGAAGTAACAATAGTGGTATGCTTTGAAAATTAAAAATACCAATTCATTATGATGTTTTATTCATATTTTTGTCATGATAACTTATATTATTGACACCGTTAGTATTACTTTTATTACCTTATGTATAATACTTACCATCACCATCATTATTGAATTGCTTGTTGTAAGATAGCTGGGTATATTCATAAATACAAGTTTGAAAGATCGAGTACTTAAATGAGTAAGCCGTAACATTTGTCCACGACAATATGACAATCTAAGTCCAAGATTGTATAAGTTGTGGTACTATAATTACAACATGTCAGGGAAGACCTTATGAATGCGAGGAAGGGTCGATCTCATGGTTTTGAATGTGATGTTACATCAATCAAAATGATCATCAAGCTTAATGTTATAGGTCTATAGTGATGAACAAAAGATAATTCAATAAAACGAAATTCATTACAATATCATCGAATGAGAAAGTTCAAAAGGGGAATATAAATGTATATCAATATTAAAACAAACTGAAAAAAAAATGGAACTAATGCCATACCAAATTGATGTCTTGGTCGTCGGATTTCCCGCCCTTGTTAAATTGTTTTTTTAAAAAAAAAAGCCGCATCATTTCAAAAAGATTTTTTGTGCACTTTTTTACTGGAAAAAAAATCCCGCACCTATCTGAGAAAGAATTTTTAAAAAAAATAAACGTGATTTTCCGTAGACAGTCCTTTATTTTGGTCATGACCTTCACTTTCAAGCGTTTGTTGCCATAATCGTTTGATTGACGTGGAGTAAATGTGCGTACTTGCTTAATTTTAACTTTAAGTCGTCTGTCGAAGATGAGAATATGTTCTAAATGAAAATAAATACACCAAGAGTATATCGTTACTTAATAAATTCTTGCGTAATTTTAATTATTAAAGATAGAGAAATCAAAACTTTTGCCACAAAAACCATCGATACATAAATACATGTATGTGGAAATAATTTTCTAACAAAGACTCGATGTTTATCGATTAATTTTATGTCTCACGTTGCTAAATGCCGCATTGACTACACACGAGAGGTGTTACAATCAAATTCGACACAATACAACTAACTGGCATATATCTCGTAGTCTTATCAGTTTTCATATAGTTAACGATAAAGAAAATCAATAAAAATCAAGCACAACTGTGCCACAAGACCAAAAATAAACAATCTGAAAAACTGTGAAATAGAAATGACACAAAATCGTTTCTGAAATAGTTACAGTATTTATTCTTTCTACAATTATAATTATTAAATCATTAGCAACCTAGACATTGAACGTTCATAAGCAATAAATTATAACACGAGAAAATTCTTGTTGAATCTCCAAGGAATTTATTCGTCGCGAATCGTTCACCATTTTTTTGTGTAAGGTATCGAGGCGCGCATGCGCGACTTTCTAATCTCGGCTTAAACATCGGGCTATTTTCCGGTATTTGCCGGGGTTTTTTATTGGACGGCAAAACACCGGGATCAAAGTAAATATTTTCTATACAGCAATTATTTACATAAGCACTTGATAATAAAGTTAAAAAAAGTTTCTACCACCAGGAAGTTAGAATGCTAGGTTTAAAAGAACGTTTACATCCCCCACCTCCTCTCCTTCAACTTTTATATGCTTTAATGAAAAAATGAAAATTTTAATTTCATTTTATATGCAGTCTGATACAGGTCTACACTAGTCGCTTAAACCACTATGTTGTGTTGTTCTCAGTGTTTTAAGGGTTAACATAATTGACACTTAGGTATCACATTGTCATCTGTTATTCTGTCCTGGAATTTAACCATAGGATTTGTGATAACTTCAGAGACCATTACCATTACTACATGTACATTATATTAAGCCAGATTGTGAACTAAAATTCTGGTATATTGATTGATGGTGTCCGTCTGTCTTTCAACAATAACTGACATACATTTAAGTTAGTTAATACTTGAAACTATGAATGATGAATCTTACATACTCATGTTGCTTACATCAATACCTATAAATTGAGTGCTACAGTTTTAGGGTTAATAAATGAATTAAATGGATGGTTCAAATAAAGATTAAACTGATGGAAATAGAAATAGACAGCTATGAAGACTGATTAAAAAAGTATTATTTTTATAACAAAAAATAATAAAAAAAGTTCGCCTCTGTTTTTTTCTATTATTCTGATTGCTAGAGTATTATACCAAGGTGAGAAAGTTGATATAGTAGGAACACACTTGAATTAACGATACAACGATACACACAATGACATTTATTCTTACATTACATTTACATGTAAAAATGAGGAAAAAACACAAATTTTCTGTTGGCTGGTCCTCTTCTAATACATCAAATGTAGACTCACCAGCCTGGTCAGCGCACAGCAGCCAATGACCATCGTCATTAGACTCTGGCGGGGTAGCCAGGTACTAATACCGCTGTGTCCCCGGCATAAACCAAACGACACGGTGAGGTAGCCTCAGATTTTATCATTATAACTTTGAAATAAAGGGTCTTAAATATGGGAGCAAGTGTGAAGTACATGTTAGTACGTTACCGGGCTGCATAGTCAATAAAATGGTGAGTAATTTTGATCGATTCGCCGTGAGTGAAATTACCTTTAGCTACGTAGAAAAAAAACTCATTTAACGAAAGCATATTCAGCGATATAATGTTAATCGTGTTTTGACGGTGAAGCAAGAGAGTGATGGACTTTTATGCGTTCTTTCATCAGATAAACACATTATGTATGCGCATGCATGTCATGTGTGGTAAAATGTTGTCTTCATTACGTGTTAAAGATTTACTTTGTACATTTACACATATAAAACGAATACGCTATTGTGAAACTACGTCTTTCTATTTATAATTGGACTCGTCCAATACAGGTAACACATTAATATTGAATCTATTGTATTATATAATGTATGTAACCGTTGAATGTGTTGTCATCCCTAACACGGTAGGTTTCATCTTAAATAAAATGACAGTTTCAAAATAATGTATTGGGTTTATAGTATCTAAATGATAATTGAAAGAAGAACAGTTACAATAATAATAAGGATATACAATGGATTTGGTCAAAGGTCAACATAATGTGGATGCTAAACAACTTCGCGACATGGATGGCGAATCTGCTTATAAAAAAGATGATGCGAACGAACACCATGCTACGGACATCATACATACCATTGGAAGTGTTGACTGCGTAAAAATTGTGTTCAATCAAGTTGGCAACGATGACAAACGTAACGATGTGAATAGAAACGAAGCCGACACTGCACTGCTGGGACTGAGTGACCAGGCTTGCGTACAACCTATGTCAAGAAAGGAAGCTTTGCGTAATCTTTTTATTGTATGTATTAACTTTACGCTGCTGTTTGCCGCGTGGACGTCGTTCCAGAACCTTCAAAGTACAATAAATAAGTCCGAAGGACTAGGTACAATCGGATTGTGCGTCTTATATGGGACAATGATGTTTGGTAATCTGTTGCTCTCGCCTCTATCTCTATCGAAGTTTAGCGACAAATGGATTATGGTGGTTGCTATCGGAACGTACCTTGTGTTCTTAGCAACGGGATTTTATGCAACCTGGTCAACAGTCATTCCAGCGTCCGTGGTAATCGGTATAGGTGCGTATCTTTTTACTTAGTTAAGAAAATCCGAAACAATGAAACTACGTTTATAATTTCGACTTTTTTCCATCGTAGTTTCGACTTTCATCATCGTAGATTCGTTGTTTCGGGACACCGTAGTAAAATGTTTTGTGTTAATTTTTAATTATTGTACCATGCTACTCGTCAATATATGCAAGAGTGTGTAACTTATAGCCAGTAAAGACCTTGAGAACATGGTTGACATCAAAGGACAGCAATAAATAGGTTAGGTTGAGGCGTCAGTATATTGTTAAACACATCACTCGTACACATACATAACTGTATGATTCACAGTCATGGTGGCGGTGGGGAAATAGATAAACGGGGTTTCGGGTTCGAAAATGATATTTTACAATTATGCTTAAAGGTGACTTTGTTTTAAAATGATTTTTGAAGCTCAAGATGGTATCTCCCACTGAATATATTAAGGTTACAATACACTAATAACAATGGTACCTTTAAGGGAATGGTCGTATCTAATGCTGAGAGAACTTGTTGCAAGATCATTTTGCCTGTAATCGTGTAAGGTTTATATACAAAATTTATAATGTAATGTGTGTATACAAGGAATAACATATGTTGCTTAACGTGATATTCTCAAAGTGACTAATTTAAAACCGTAAACTTTAAAATTAATGTTCATTTGCGAATTGCTTATAACAACGCGCCAACAGATATAAATTCTCGTTTTTTTTAGTTTTTTTTTAATTAACCAGCATGGCATGTACGTATTTGCGTGCTATAAGTCCGAGTGAATAGACGTAAAATTATATGATGATCTAGTGAATAGCAGTTTGCTCTGTTATGTTAAAGTGAACAAACATGCTAAATTTAAGTTCTATGAATGAACTTTTCGGGTCCCGAAGTTTTGATTACCACAACTTAACAAACTGTAACAAAGTTAATTTTACACATACAATGACTACATATAACCCTTAAACTTTCACAATACCCTTAATGAACAGGTAATTACATGTAATTACATTAATCATAGTGAACATGTTAGCTATGTGTGGACTACACAGTATAACTGGTCAGTTGTATTTTTTTGAGAGAGGAAGATGTGTCATGTTACAAAAAGGTCTGGGACATTCCACAAGTATAGGAAAATGGCTTGTTGAAGTAAAGATACTAAGTTGAATATAATATGAGGCGAGAACAATAATATGAAGTTGATGTTAAACAATTCTAGTGAAGTTCGGTGAGTGATACATTGCACATATTTGATTTTGATGCAATTATGTTTTTGTCTTATACTGAGTATCGCATCAACTCAAATGTCTTTCGCGGTGTAATACAATATTGATATGTAAATACGATTTACCCAAAAAATAATAATATTGCATTCCTCAATACCAGTCCTAAATAGTAAAAGCAATTTCTTTTTACTGGTAGAAATATCTCCACCCTTTTGGTCAAGGTGTTAAATGGTACAACCATGGGTGAAATGTTGATTCATGAACCTTAAAATTATGAAATATCAAGACGATGCCAAATACAAGAGTCTGCAGTATATGTTGAATCTATGGTGGACTTTAATTTCCAAAACGTCAGTTCATTAAAGTATGGACTATGAGGCGTGAAACAGATGCTCGGAGCCAAGACATGTATAGACCCCATGGTGACATGAAATTCCACAACTAGATGTGATATTATGATAAAGTATTTGTTCTATAAAAAGTAAAATGTATAAGAAATACAAAACAATTATACGTGAGTTCAGAAATGGCGTAAAGACTAACATTTCACGATATATATTCGTATCATCACAGCTTAGGCATTTTAAGAAGATAATTAATATATAACACATACGTATACTATCATGTATTACATAATTCTTTGATCAATATTTTCTTTTCTATATCTGTCTCAAACTTTTCTATTGAACTATCTCTCTGATTTATTTTTTTTAAATTAAATTTCATCAATTTATACTTGTGTAGTAGTTGTTTATGATAAAACTATCTTTACTGAACAAAATGACAACATAAACATTGTCGCACTAACGTTGCCCATATTGCAGGTGCCGCCCATCTTTGGCCAGCCAAACAGAGATATGTGTCGGAATTGGCCAGACGTTACGCTGCAGCGACCAACTCAAACGAAGAAAATGCGATGAGTTTATTTTTTGGCATGTTCTTCTCTTTTTTCTTTACAAGTAAGTAATATCTATAGTTTATAGTTTTAAAGAGTATCTGTTTATACGTGTATAAGTGAGTGTCATTTACATAATAATTAAAACAACCCATTAACCTATTAACCTTTTTAATATAAACCAATCGGTTTTATCTGCAAATTTTCTTAGATTATTATTTTTAATTTATTATAAATAATCGAAACAAAGGCAGATGCATTGAAAATTTCAAATTGTAATGTTTATATTTAGAACATTTTATAATTGATGACATCCATTAAAACTATAAAGACAAACGATGTTACCAGTTCAAACATACCTCATGTCAGAATTTCAGATAACCATTATCTTAATTAACATGTTATTATTACAAATTCGTGGTTTCGGTCCTTGATCAAAATAATAAACGTCAAATGTTTACGATTTAATTAATATCTTAATGGATTCACTGTGAAATTTAAACAACAATAGCTATAAATAACGGTTGCTAAATAAAATATTGTGACTGGGAAACTATTATTGGACTCAAGCTTCCAGAGTAGAAATGTCAATACTCTATACTCTATACTCAGTAAGAACTCAGTGTTCAGCCACGTTACATGGAGCCGAAATGTACCAAACACTAGACTCCTTTATATAAAAGTCCGTAAAATTATTTCTGAAAAAAAACACATAATTCTTCCACGTGGGATATTGAAAGTCTCGAAACCAAAACACGTCACCTTTCATTTTATAAGCAAAAATATGGTTGTAAATTAATTGTTTGTTCAATTAAATAGCATTGCAATAACACTGAAATTAAGGCTAAGATAATGGAGTGTTCATAGAATATGGAACTGCAGTTGAGAGATCATCAACTAGTGCTAAATTTAGACCCTTATTGTTCACTTTGGCAAGCTCATCTGAACAATGCACTTTCAATTCAAATTTTAACCTATTACATATGTGTAATAAAGATATAAAAGAATATATATATATTTGTTTTCTTTAAAATTGATAACGCAGTGAAATTATTATCTTAATCTTATTCCCACGTTCCTATAAAACAAAGACAAAACCGAACAAACAACATACATATGTATAAACTATTTCTTCATTTACTAGATCAGATATGGGGAAATCTTCTGTCCTCATTACTGTTTCAAAAGGAAATCACAAATTCTACCAACCAATTAGAGCGGCTGTGTGGTGCTGCATTTTGTCCCTTTGAGGTCACCAATGGTACAGACATCCTGCCACCGACAAAATTACAGGTAACTTAATTACATGCCCTCCATATCATAATATTTAGTCACATTTTGTAATTCTATTTTAGATAATATGTATAGTTACTTCCGGGGCACCTTATAATAAATTCAGACGATGCGAAGTGTTTTCGACGTGACTCAACTAATAAGTGAAAAAATACCAAATGCATTTCTTATTTCATATTCATAAACATGTATTATGTAATATGTAATCTAAATATTTTTAATATTATTTGTGGTTCACATTATTTATCGTATTGTCGTCGGTGTGACTCACACAATTAGTAAAAACGTTCTAAACGAGTTTTCATTTCATATTCATATATATACTAGTATATATATTACCGTGGCAGACGTTAACCTTTAACCACTAACACAAATAAGGCAAAATGATTGTCATCTCTTTATTACTGAACTGAGTGTTGCTTGGTTCTTGTTGTGCACTTCGTACAAGTTTACGTAGCCTGGCGGATAGTTATGCCTAATTTAATATGTTTCGGTGCTATTTTACTTACCGTTGTTGTGGCAAATATAATGTCTCGTATAATATTGAGCCTTGAAGTTTACCAATCGACACCTTTAACGCAATCATACTCCGCATCAATTCCCATGAAAAAGAGTTATTTCAATACAGACTTTCTATTACTACTAGTTTATTTTCATATTTTATTTTTTAGGGTTGAAGAAATTGACAGTTGTATGATGATTGGGGTGGAGGGATTATGCTTATTATATATTGATTGATAATCATATTTTACGATCGCAATACAAATCAGACTCTATGTTAAATATGAGAGTTCTCATCAAATTTGCCAAACATCAGGTAATATTTTATACTACATATCGTAATGCTACAAATCTGATTATACAAAGATTTCGTGGACCAGAACATTTAATGTACCATGCGGTTAGTGGTGAAGCTTAACTGTTATTGTGATACACTGCTGTAATGCTATTGGGTAAACTCTATGTCATATTAATTGTCTTAATATCTCCTACATGTGCAGAAGCATAACCTCTAAAGTTTTACTACATACGGCACATCTATTAAATTAAATACAGCTGCATTTTGTACAAATACTGAACAAATGCATGTCAAGGTTAAGTTAATTCCAACTACATGTATATATATATTAATATACCCATTAATAACAATATATACAGTAAATCTGTGTGTGTATGATAACATAAAGCAAACGTTTCGCCTTATTTTGATTAATATCCTATAATAAGGCTAAAAAAACTAATAAAAGAATTCAACATATTTTGAACAATTTCCTCCTCAATTTTCACTAGTTGCCCTTTGACCCAATGACCTTAATGAATATTTAACACATTCAACGATATATTTAAAATAAAACATTTCTATTGGTAAAATATATAACAAATATCTTAAATATGAATATTGTTATTATAGTATAATATATATATATCACTTCCAGCATAACATTTTGCGCATGATACTGATGGTGACCTTTGGCCTTTTAAACCCATTAAACTAGATGCGTACCTCATATTTGCATCGTAACAACATCAAATGTTGTGTATAATGACATTAGACCCATGTTACACAAAACTATTATGAGTTGCCAAGTATAAGGCTAAAATAATTTAATATTATGTCGTATTTTGAGCAAATTCTTCAATATTTCAGTTGTTGACCTTTGATCCAATAACCTCAATCTATAATACATTATTAATAATTTTTATAGACATGCCAGTGGTAATTGAAAATAAACCAATAGTGATGGTCAAAACAATTAACAGATGTCTTAAATATGAATGATTTTGGTTTTATCTCGTCCAGTTAAAAATTTGCTTGTGAAGACCTTTGACCTTATAACACAGTCAAAAGGTCAACTATTTTTGGGCAACCGATTGTTTCCAATAGGTTATAGTGGTAAACTCATTTAGTCAGTTTGCCGTCCATGAACACGCCGTACCTCATGCATCGATCTCTAGCTACATACATGTTTGTCATAGCACAATGCATTTTAATCAATTCGATTAGCGAAACCGCTAGTTTTTGTTTTCTGCAAAGACGTAAGTAAAACGTTTTGTGAAGAACGATAACTCTGCTTAACCGGAAATTGTACGCATAAGAATTCTTTTTACTGTGAAAAATAGACTTCATCGAATACTGTATTATGCTCGACAAATTTATGTCGGTTAAAGAACAATATGCAATCCTAAGATTTTAGTTTTTTAGTAGTGTGAACCACATCTACATGCCACTCACACCATGATGTCATGTTTTGTAATTCTATTTTTAGAATAATATTGACATTACTGTAAACACAATTTAATATTTCCATACCGATGTCATTTCTTTTGTATGTTTGTATCTAACTTATCATGACGGTCGGTAGCAAAATCTTGGTATACGGGTGTACCCAACCAAAACTATAATTATACAATATGTCATACGTTCAAATGTAATCACATGATCAAACTAATATTACGTATACATTTTTTATTTTAATTTTTGTAGATGTATGTATACACGGGTTCGTGTCTGGGTCTTGCGTTCGTCGGAGCTATTTCTATGGCAATATTTCTACCAAACATGCCACCCTCCGATACGTCGCGTGTCACCATGGTGTCCACGTTACGGTCGGTGTTGCATCACATTTTGTACTCATGGAAACAAAAGATGCTTATTATGACCACAATACTGCGTGGAATGACTCAGGCCTTCGCAGCCGGAGAACTAACAATAGTAAGAACATGTACTTGCTATATCAATAACTGGTCATATTTACCAAGTCAATACATACTGAAGAAAAAACATCCGAAATTCATAATATATTCTTAATGTTATGAAATGAAATTAACATGTAAAATGCCCTATTTTTTTCGGGAGAACAATTAAGTATCAGATAAAACAAATTGTAACTAGCACGTGAACAATAGATACAATAGACGATGAACAAGTCGATTTCCATGTGCATGTACGGAACCAGTATCTTCCTTTAGTATTTAATTAAACTTAATGTCGGATACTCGAGCACACCCGTTATAATTATAACGCATGCATAACCTGTTATCACACAATTATATTTACTTCTACTTCTATTTCTATTTATTTCAGGCGTTTGTTAGTTGCCCACTTGGCGTGGAATACGTGGGCTTTGTGATGATTGCCTATGGTATTATCGGCGCAATGTTTTCGTTTGTATTTGGAAAGCTTTCCAAGTTTACTGGGCATTTTCTCCTCTTTGTAATCGGTAAGAACTTGTGCTTTAAAATAATATATTTACACTTTTACTGCAATCGTCCTAATGAACTATATATATTAACTGCATTCCATTTCCCAATGAAAAATATTTGAAGCTGGGCTGAGCTAAAAAAGACTAGTTTGCATTTCATTGGTTGAACGATTTTGTTTTGCTGATAAGACGTCACACTGCTGTTAATTTCTAGTGACCTTTGACATTGGCTTTGATATTAAATGCGTACAATTTTGCTTTTTAAATATCAAAAGGGCCAAAATAACGTAATAGTTCTATCTTAAATAGTTAAATATAATTTAAATATAACGATAAAAAGCCGAATTTTGAATTTTCATAGGGTGATGGAAAACCTAGGTTAATGTTGCCGTGAAGCCCTTCAGGCACGAACTTATACTGGCCTAATATCTTTCATCGCCTGATGAAAACTCAAAATTCGGCTTTTAATCCTTAAATACGTATTACAAGAAACACACATTTTGATAAATTTCCGCTTATTGTCCTTTCTTAGAAGTATGTATCTACTTTATCCAGATACCCTAGTATTACTCTCCCGAAGCATCCGTTAATTAGTTCGGTTCTCTTAAACGAAGAGTTAATCGTCTGCCGACTAGGGACCGTCCCCTTGTATGTATGGTGGACATTAATGTTGTTTTTCTTTTTAAGGGGCATAACTCTGATAAATATAGATGTCAATGATATACATCTCTATTCCAAAATGTATAGTCATTTATGGCAAATAATGTGAAATATACGTACTTTAGTACATAATATCGGTTCAAATGAAAAATTTATTTGTATTTTTAAAGTTCTTTTTACACATATTTTTAAAACTGGGTAACTTGTATTATTAAGTATGAAGTTCATATAGTAATATTTGCCGGTTAAAAGTTCCACATGGTTATTATTGATCTGGTGTTTGAAAATGAGTCAACTCCATTCCAACACTGCCGTTTGTGAATTTAATATTTATGAGTTCACGGAATGTGTCATCAACCTTCACATCCGTTACCGTATAATCCTCCATATAGTCTGTAAAACGGACCAAGCCCTCCTGATTGGGTCCGTTAAAAAGCTATGTTGGGAAAATTTTATTTGAACACGTTCATTGATCAGTTGCTTCAACTGAAAGTTTGAATGATGTCACAGTTTATTAAGCGTTCAATTGCTATGAATTGTGGGACAAACATAGAATTCCCTGCTATTTCAGTGATGGTAAATAGACCTGATCTTAAGCAACATTCTTCTTAATGAGCTCTGTGGATCCAAGGATTAAATAAATGATAACAACACTCAGATAGAGTTCAGGTAGGCCTTTATGACCGCCGCACAGCACAAAAGAATAAAGCGTTCAATTATCATGAATTGTGGGGCAGGTATAGAACTTCCTGCCTTTTCATTAGGGTAACTATACCTGATTTGGGAGCTCTCAGATTCTATGAGACAGTAATCCTCATATCAAAAAGTACTTGATGCGAAACTAATTTGTAAAATAATACGTCCAATATTAAACGAGGTTTACATGCAGTATTATCGTTTTATTTTGTGGGAATATGTATATATATATTTATTTTATACAGCGTTCGTTATACAATTATCAATTTGTGTGACAATGTTGTTATGGCAACCAAACTCTAATCATTTGGTGCTGATATTCATCCTTGTGGGTCTGTGGTCAGTCTGCAATTCTGTGTACATCCCTTTTGTAACAGGTATGTATTGATGTAAAAGATTTGATGCTTTTTCTTTAACTTTCTCCCAAATATGTCGACGCGATAATTGAATAAACAAAGCGAAATCTAGTACACGTATTTTCTAATATTAAGGTTTCAATGATAATGCTGTGATTTAAAGAATTTAGCGGAAGAACAGATAAACAAAATCTTGAAAAATCTCACAAATTGGAATTAAACCATAATTATTCTTCCAAATTACGTTTGCAATGATTTTGCATTATATGTTCAATGTATACTATTTATTTTACAGCTTTATACAGCTTGTACTTCAAGAAACACAAAGACGTCGCCATTTCAACTTCTCACCTGTTAGACGCAATTGGTATATCTTTGAGTTTTGGCTACAGTAGTTTCTTGTGCATCAACCACAAGGTTTACATATTCATGTCTGTGCTGACGGTTTCGTTTATTTGTCTCATTATATTCAATATATTCGAAAGGAAACGAACAGTAAAAACCCTGAAATGTGACGTAATGCAGACCTAGCATACATAATGGCCTTGTGGTATGATTGTATCTCTATGTATACATGTGCTCATGATTTTATTAAAAATACGCGCCGATTTCCCTCGGATTACTGTGGTATGTGTGTCAAGATCAGCCAGTGTCACTTCATACTATTATACTACAACTGATCCTTTTTTGGATGGCACACTCATGTACAGATACACCTGGAATTGGTCTCTTATATTGTGTTCAATACAAGAAATATACTGGTATAAAATAATTGTTTATAGCAATTTAACCTTAATATTGAATAATTATTATGATATAATTCTTAATATTTATACAAATTCATATCATTTAGTATATAAACGTTAATTTTGCAACTGTAGTTTTTTTAACGATCGAATACATTCAGAGCTACTCCTTCTCAAATACGCGGTGAAGTGTATTTTTTTATTTTGATTGTCAATAGAATAGGTATCAGACAGTATTTTGTGATGTTTTACGCAAAATTTATACACTCTAACAAAATAAAGAAATACGCTATAGTTTTATTGCAAAATTTAAAAATAATTGACACTGTTGAAATGACTTTGTTTCTAAAAACCCTTAACTACTACTATATTTGGAAACCGAACATTGAAATAGAATTAAAAATTATATTCCTGCTATATTAATTTTATGAAATTATTTGAGTCTGTTAGTAGAAACGCTCCTTGGTCGAAATGAAAGGCATTTCAGTTATTCAATATAGATATGATGATATATAACCACGGGTTAAACAAACGAATAAATAGTCACATTTTTAAGCGCGAAATTGTATTGTTTTAAGGGGAAAAAATCTTACCAGTTTTATTTTCATTGTTCGAAAATAATGGACATTTTAATCAACGTGATTAAAATACATGTGTGAGTTAAGAGCAACTTTCCACCTATATTTTTCTATTTGTAGATCAAGTTGTTATCTTTTCATAAAAGAGCAATGTGTCACCAAACTTCATGAACTAGTTTAGACACCTATTGGAAACTGAGAGTAAATGTAAATAAAACAAAACAAATGGTGTTCAGAAACGGATGAACCCGTAACAATAGAGAAAAAATAGAAACAGTTTCTAGTTTAACAATTTATGGGCGGGTTGAACATATGGGGTTCATTTTAAAATGCTTCTAAAACGATGATGGGGAAAGTTATATTGACAAAATTTATTTTTGGTTTATTTAGCTTATTAAAGAATAAACTATTCATGCAAAATATAGGATTTTGATAAGACTGATATAAAGAAAGTGATAATATATATATACCATAGTATATAAGCCATGGTCGACACCAAATTTACTTTGACAGAGGCCTTGATAGTGTGTCTATGGTTTGCATTGTAGCTAGGCGCACTCACGGTAGTCTGGTCTGTACATGTATGTATTGTTATTCACCAATAATTATCTCCTATATATATATATCATACGTTGTGAATGAGCATCTGAAAATATCCCATAAATCGTAAGTTCCGGACACTTTCGTCAGACTAACACCCTTCATCAGAAGTAGCAATAGTGGCATAGATACCACTAAGATAATACTGAAGTATTAAACATTCATCAGCATTGTTTCAAACTGGTTTTATCGGTATGCTTTGAAAAAAAATTCAATTAATTTCAGTGTTTTATTCATATTTTCATCATGATAACCATTATTATTGACACCGTTAGTATTACTTTTATTACCTTATGTATAATACTTACCATCACCATCATTATTGAATTGCTTGTTGTAAGATAGCTGGGTATATTCATAAATACAAGTTTGAAAGATCGAGTACTTAAATGAGTAAGCCGTAACATTTGTCCACGACAATATGACAATCTAAGTCCAAGATTGTATAAGTTGTGGTACTATGATTACAACATGTCAGGGAAGAAATTATGAAAGCGAGGAAGTGTCGATCTCCCCGTTTTGAATGTGATGATCAACATAACATCAATTAAAATGATCATCAAGCTTAATATTATAGGTCTATAGTGATGAACAAAAGATAATTCAATAGAACGAAATTCATTACAATATCATCAAAAGAGAAAGGTCAAAATTGGAATATGAATGAATATTAAAATTAAAACAAACTGAAAAAATTGGATCTAACTGAAAGGTAAATTGATAAAAATTTAGACATGGGTTCAAGCATTGCCTTAAACGTTTAGGAGAATCTCTACTGGTTAACTATTATTTTCTTGATTATGTAGCTGAAACTTTTAGCAGAATAATATACCATTTTGCCGACAATATACCCCTATTGTTCTGATTGCTATTGTAATTATACCTAGATGAGAAAGTAGATATAGTAGGAACACACTTGAATAACGATACAATGATACACACAATGACATTAAATTTTATTCTTAAATAACATTTACATGTAAAAATGAGGAACAAATCACAAATTTTGTGTTGGCTGGTCCTCTCCTAATACATCCAATGTAGATTCCCCTGTCTGGTCAGCGCATCGCCATTAGACTCGGTTCTTACACCGCTGTGTCCCCGGCATAAACCAGAAGACAAGGTGCGGTAGCCTCAGATTTTATCATTATAACTTTGAATTAAAGGGTCTTAAATCAGAGAACAAGTGTGAAGTACATGTTAGTACGTTATCGGGTTGCATAGTTAATAAAATGGTGAATTATTTTGATCGGTTCGCCGTGCGTGAAATAACATTAAGCGACGATGGAGACATCGCACTTGCGGCAAAAATAAAATCGGTAATATGAACTAATATTATATGCTTGCAAATACAACCATGTTAACAAAAGTATATTCATTGATATACTGTTAATCATGTTTTGACTGTGTAGCAAGGAAGTGTTGGTAAAAAGAGATTAATTATGCGTTCTTTCATCAGTTAAGCACATTAAGTAGCTCATGTATATCATGTGTGGTAAAATGTTTATGATTATATACATAGGTTGTCTACATTGCCTGTTAAGGATTTACTTTATACAGATGCACATAGTATATAAATGATAACTGAAACGAGAACAGTTACTATAATAATAAGGATATACAATAGATTTTGAGAAAGGCAAGAATGATGTGGATGCTAAACTACTTCGCGACATGGATGGCGAATCTGCTTATAAAAAAGATGATGCGAACGAACACCGTGCACCGGACATCAAATATAGCAATGAAAGTGTTAACTGCGTAAAAAATGTGTTCAATCAAGTTGGCAACGATGACAAACGTAACGATAATAATAGAAACGATGCCGACACTGCACTGCTGGGACTGAGTGACCAGGCTTGCTTACAACCTATGTCGAGAAAGGAAGCTTTGCGTAATCTTTTTATTGTATGTATTTCCTTTACGCCGCTGTTTGCCGCGATGACGTCGTTCCAGAACCTTCAAAGTACAATAAATAAGTCCGAAGGGCTAGGTACAATCGTATTGGAACAATGATGTTTGGTAATTTGTTGCTCTTACCTCTATCTCTTTCGAAGTTTAGCGACAAATGGATTATGGTGATTGCTATCGGAATGTACCTTGTGTTCTTAGCAACGGGATTTTATGCAACCTGGTCAACAGTCATTCCAGCGTCCATGGTAATCGGTATAGGTGCGTATCATTTTATTTAATTAAGAAAATCCGAAACTACGTTTATAATTTCGACTTTGTAGTTTTGACTTTCATCATCGTAGATTCGTTGCTTCGGGACACCGTAGTAAAATGTTTTGTTTTAATTTTTAATTATTGCATCACGCTACTCGTCAATTTATGCAAGAGTATGTAACTTATAGTCAGTAAAGACCTTTAGAACATGGCTGACATCAAGGGACATCACTAAAAAGGTTAGGTTGAGGCGTCAGTATATTGTCAAACACGTATACATCACTCGTACATATACCGAACTGTATGATAAATAGTCATGGTGGCGGTGAATGCATAGATAAAGAGAGCTTGAGGTTCGAAAAGGACATTTTACAATTATGCTTAAAGGCGACGTGTTTTAAATGAGTTTTTGAATCTCAAGATGGTATCTCCCGCTGGATATACTAAGGTTACAATGCTTCTAATAACAATGGTACCTTTAAGGGAATGCTGAGAGATCTGGTGGCCAGATCATTTTGCCTGTAATCATGTAAGGTTTATATACAAAATATATAATGTAATGTGTGTATGCAAGGAATAACATACGTTGCTTAACGTTATGTTCTCAACACATATTGTGCCAGAATTTCATATAACCATTATGCATGTCTTAATTAACATGTTATAATTACGAGTTAGTGGTTTCGGTCTTTGATCAAAATAACAATCGCCAGGTGCATACGATTTACTTAAAGTCTTAAAGGATTCATTATGCAATGAATATAATAATTGCTACAAATAACGGTTGCTAAATATTTGTGACTTGGAAAATATTATTGGACTAAAAAAGTCTATACTTAATATTGTTTTTTTTTTCTCAAGGGATTATAATAGGTGTCCTCAGTACGAACTCGGTGCTCAAAATTATTTCTGAAGAACACATGTTTCCTCCACGTCTGATATTGGAAGTCTCGAAACCAAAACCCGCCACTTTTAATTTTATAAGCAAATATATAGTTGTAAACTTTCATTTTTTAATTGCAATCAACTGTTATTTTGTAATTAAATACCATTACAATAACAATGAAATTAAAGGCTAAGATAATGGAGTGTTCGAAAAATATGGAACTGCAGTTAAGAGATTATTAAGAAGTAATCTATTTAGACCCTTATTGCTCGCTTCAACAAGTCCATCTGAACAATACACTTTCTATTCAAATGTTATCCTTTTACATATGTGTAGTAAAGATATAAAAGCATATATAAATATAAACTGAAACAATTAAGTATTCGATAAAACAAATTGTAAGAAGCATGTGCACAATAGACAATGTAATAGTCGATTTCCACGTGCATGTACGGAACCAATATGTTCCTAGTGTATTAAATTAAACTTTATGTCGGACTTCAAGACTTCATTGTCAATAAGAAAAGGACGTTGAAAATGTATTAAGTTTTCTTAAGTAGATCTGCCATTGTTATTGATATTATTCAAGAGATGTTCACATGGATGGTTGATGAGACGTTAAGCGCTAATATATGACAAAAATATATGTTTGATCTAACATAAGGGTATAGCAGCTACACTGGGTTTTGTTAGGGGTAACTCAGCGGTGGTCTAGAGGTAGAGTATGAGTTCGATCCCTGGCAGGCTAATAACAAAGACTTGAAAAAAGGTATTTGAAGATTTCTCATTTCGGCGCTCAGTGTTTAGAAAATATTTCTAGGTCTGTTCAGCTTGTTGTCAGTATAATGTGGCTTGGTAGTGTATCATACAGTGTGTCTGCAACATGATATTCCAGTGTTGCAGCCCTTAGAATACTGCCTCAGTCAAGTCAACACGATATGACATAATCATTGTTGAAAACGACACCAAAACATATAGTTTTGTCCCTTTCCAGAGCTATGAATGATTGATTGAATATTTAGCGTTATTTTAATGCCATCGAGGGCTAACAGACTATCAATTAACCTAACAACTGTATCCTAGAATCCTGAAAGGTTAACCAGTAGTCGAACACACACCATCTCCGCAAGTAACTGATAACTTTCCCACTTGAATCAGCGCCCAAATACCCGAAGTATGCAGAAAATTTGTCCCAGTATATAATTATAACGCATGCATAACCTGTTATCACACCATTATATTTACTTTTACTTCTATTTCTATTTATTTCAGGCGTTTGTTAGTTGCCCACTTGGCGTGGAATACGTGGGCTTTGTGATGATTGCCTATGGTATTATCGGCGCAATGTTTTCGTTTATATTTGGAAAGCTTTCCAAGTTTGCCTGGTATTTTCCCCTCTTTGTTATCGGTAAGAACGCGTGCTTTAAAATAAGATATTTACACTTTTACTGCAATCGGACTAATGAATTATAAATATTAACTGCATTCCATTTCCCAATGAAAAACATTTGTAGCTGGGCTGAGCTAAAAAGGACTATTTCCATTTCATTGGTTGTACGATTTTGTTTTGCTGATAAGACGTCACACTGCCGTGACCATTGTCGTAAGTTGCCATACAAATACGTGCAGTTATTCAGTATATTGACAACGTCGCCGTTATATTCATGACATTGGCTTTGATATTAAATGCGTACAATTTTGCTTTTTTAATATCAAAATGGCCAAAATAACGTAATAGTTCTATCTTAAATAGTTAAATATAATTTAAATATAACGATAAAAAGCCGAATTTTGAATTTTTATGGTGATTGCTATGAATTTTGGGACAAACATTGAATTCCCTGCTTTTTAAATAATGGTTAATAGACATGATTCGGGAGATTAAGCAATATTCTTTCAAACAGTACTTAATGAGCTCTGTGGATCCATAGCACAAAACAATTAATCGTTCAGCTGCTATGAATTGTGTGACAGGCATAGAATTTCCTGCCCTTTCATTAGGGTTACTATACCTGATTTAGGAGATCTCAGGTCCTAGGATAGACTAATCCTCATATCAAAAAGTATTTTATGCGAAACTTATTTGTAAAAAAAACCCCGTCCAATACTGAACGAGGATTACATGCAATATCATCGTTTAATTTTGTATATATATTATACATATATATCTACTTTATACAGCGTTCGTTATACAATTCTCATTTTGTGCGATTAAGTTGTTATGTCAACCAAACTTTAGTCATTTGGTGCTGATATTCATCCTGGTAGGTATGTGGTCAGTCTGCAATGTTGTGTACAATCCTATTGTTACAGGTATGTATTGAAGTAAAAGATTTGATGTTTTTCTTTTACTTTCTCTAAAATATGTCGACGAGATAGTTATATTAGTAAAGCGAAATTTAGTTCACATATTTTCCAATACTTAGGTTACAATGATATCAATGCTTTGCTGTATAGTATTTGGTTTGTCGGAATAAAAGATAAACAAAATCTTGAAAATGGGAAAAAAAGGCAAAATTGTTTTCCTCACAAATTGAAATAGAACAATAGGAATTCTTCCAAATTACGTTTGCAATGATTTGCATTATATGTACAATGTATACTTTTATTTTTACAGTTTTATACAGCTTGTACTTCAAGAAAACAAAGACGCCGCCATTCAACTTCTCACCTACTAGTCGCAATTAGTATCTCTTTGAGTTTTGGCTACAGTAGTTTCTTGTGCATCAACCACAAGGTTCACATATTCATGTCTGTGCTGACGGTTTCGTTAATCTGTCTCATTATATTCAATATATTCGAAAGGAAACGAACAGTTAAAACCCCGAAATATGACGTAAAGCCGACCACGCATACACAATGGCCGTGTGGTATGATTGCATTTCTACGTATATTTGTGCTCATATTTAATCTTCATTCAAAATACGCGCCGATTTCCATCGGATTACTGTAGAATGTTTGTTCCTATTTATACATTGATTCGTGATTTTAGTGTTCATTCAAATTAAGGAAGATTTCTGGAGTTTTTCATGCGCACCACTTCCTAACACAACTGATCGCAACTTTGTCGAGACCAGCCAGTGTCACTTCATACCATTGATCTACAACTGATCCTATTTTGGGTGGCACACTCATTTACGAATACGCCTGAAATGTGTTGAATACATGAAAAATGCATATTGGTATAAAATAATGTTTATATCAATTTAACCTGAATATAGAACATAATAAAATTCTTAAAATTTATAGAAATATGCTCATTTAGTTTAAAAATGTTAAATTTGCAACTGTAGTTTATATGACGATGGCATACTTTAAGAGCTATTCTTACTCAAATACACGGTTAATCGTATTTTTTTATTTTGATTGTCATTAGAATAGGTATTAGACAATAATTTGCGATGTTTAAAGCAAAATTTATACACTATAACAAAATAAAATATATATTACAAAATTGAAAAATAATTGACACAAAATTATTATGTTTCTAGAAACCCTTTACAGTAATGTCCAAGCTAATAATAACCATACATGACAATTATTATTTGCATGCATCTATGTATTAATCTTATTCAAATAAGACGGATATGTTTTGAGAAGGTAATACCAAAACGATCTGTACGATAACGTGTTTATTAATACCAAAAAAATCTGTACGATAACGTGTTTAATCTATTATGAGGGAAAAACGTACCACTTCTCATAACATTGGGACAGTAGTTATCCATGATGTGCGGTTGTCGTAGATATGAAGAAAATGCCAAATGAAAGTGAACAAGATAAGATAAGATGTTTAAAACGTAAATTATGATATTTACAAAAGTATGCATAGTGTTATGTATTATTCACAAAGAAAGTTATAAAGTAACACAAAGAAATATCAGGTATTAGATTGTCACTAAGTTAAATTAATTATAAAAACTTGAAGTCCTTATTTCACTTTGAATATTTACTTAGTTTACAAAGTCCTTAATTTCCAATTCACTGACTTTAAAATCACAAAGTTCTATTTATGGATCACAAAGTTTTTACTAAAGAAATATTCACAAGTTGTTGTATTTTAATTCTGAAATCACACAGCTGTCACAAAGTTATGTTTATCACGAAGTTAAGCTATTAAATTTTTTTTGAATCGCAAAGTTATAACACAAAGTTTTTCCTATCTTCTTGCACAAAGCTATCCTAAATTCCTAAATTCTATTAATGTTTTTTTCCCTTTATGTTTATGTTCTATATATACCAACAAAGTTATTGTTTGATTTTGAAGGTGTGAACATGGCATCAAGGACTTCCTTCTCATCAAGGTGTAAAACCATATGTCAAAGGGGAAGTGATAATTAATAGTGATTAAACAAATAATACAATTTCCTGCTTTGAACATATTAAGTTAATTGATATAGTTAAGTTGGCATATTCGAAATTTTAACAAAATATAAATTGTAGATTTAACAAATAATGGATATATGTTCACTTTTGCTAATTACAGATTAAATATTTACATCATGCACACAAAGGCAATCATTTTGTTATTAAACATGGTATGATATATTATAAGTAAAGACAGAAATATTTGAAAGTCAGATTTGCTTCATAATAGTTCTCCTCAAACTTCTTTTGGTTTGGTCCCCAAATCTGTTGTCATTGCACTTGTTATTTTGTCTTTTGGCTTGCAGCATATGTTTCTCTGAATGTTTTATGGAGTGTTTTAAATCCAGTTGATTTTTCTAGGGATTCTAAAAGTTTAAGTGTTACTTTATCTGGTTCCATATGGTTTTGGTCTTCTTCGCCATAGCAGACTGCGATGAAGTGGTTCATTTTGCCACATCTTGCACAGTCTGAACCATTTGCAGGACAGCTGTTTTTTGTACGATGGGTACAGGTACCACACCTTTTACATTGGTTTAGCTTTCTGGGCTGGTTTTCATATTGACTTAATGTTTCAAATTCCTTTTTGAGTTGTATGGTTTCCAGAAAGTAACCAAACTTACTGTTGTCTAATTTCACAGAGTATTTGTATAATGTTATTACTTGTTTGCTAAGATTTTCCAATTTTTCCTTTGATTCTGTTAGAGATGATTTGAGAACTAACACTTCGTTCTTTGAACTTTGGTTTTGTTTAACTATATCATTATTGTCTTCTTTCAACTGATGGTTTTTGTTCTTCAAATCAGATAGTATCTTCTCAGAGTCCTTGAGCTGAGATTCTAAAGAAACAACTGTCTGGTTAAAATTTTCAGTCAAAGTTTCAGGTGATACGGCACTGACATTACATTTTCCACTTACTGAGTTTAATGATGCCTTTGTATTTGCACATGGTTGACTGTTGTCTTTCTTGGTGTGGCAGAACTAAGCGTAATGTCCATAATGTTGACAATTGTAGCATTTCCTTGTTAATGCTGGACATGAATGGTAGTCCCTGTATGAATTATCACATCTTTCACACTTCATGAATGGATTTTTCTATCTATGGAAGAATCCCCAATGATGCTGCATGCCAAAGTGTTGGTTTCTCGAATTTCTGCCATTATGGGGAATTTGGCTCTGGTAGTTGCTTGGCATTCTTTGAAGAGGCACCAGGAGAGTCGCTACCACGGGGTCCTCCACCAATCTATTAAAAACGTACCACTTCTCATTACATTGGGACAGTAGTAATCCATGATGTGCGGTTGTCGTAGATATGAAGAAAATGCCAAATGAAAGTGAACACTTTTTAATAAGATGTTTAAAACGTAAATTATGATATTTACAAAAGTATGCACAGTGTTATGTATTATTCACAAAGAAAGTTATAAAGTAACACAAAGAAATGAAATCACACAGCTGTCACAAAGTTATGTTTATCACGAAGTTAAGCTATTAAATTATTTTTGACACAATGAATTTTTTATAACACAAAGTTTTTCCTATCTTCTTGCACAAAGCTATCCTAAATTCCTAAATTCTATTAATGTTTTTGGTACCATACAAGTGGTGTTGTTAGTAGTCGACACAAGTCCGACTGTCCAACTGGTCGATAGTTAATAATGCATTGGCACCATAAAGGTGGTGTTGTCAGTAGTCGACACAAGTCCTACTGTCCAACTGGCCGATAATTAATAATGCATTGGCACCATAAAGGTGGTGTTGTCAGTAGTCGACACAAGTCCTACTGTCCAACTGGCCGATAATTAATAATGCATTGGCACCATAGAGGTGGTGTAGTCAGTAGTCGACACAAGTCCTACTGCCAAACTGGCCAAAATAATATCATATGTAATTACAAATTATGTCATAATTATGACCATGGACTAATCAATCAAAGGTTGACATAAGTCCCTGCAGATTCTGAACATTGATATCAACATGTTGTATATAAATTAAATATGTGTTTTTCATCAAGAAATTTTTTTTTTGTGAACAATGCATATTATTGATGTTAACATGTAATATGTTTTTTTTTCCATTTGCAAAATAATTACATGTACTCATCTGATGTATAATGCCTAATTTTGTATAAAGCTCTGCGGTCCAAAGTAAAAGAACAAGGGAGGAACTATTATGATGCCTATTTTTACAATATTAAATATTGCATAATCATACATAATTGTTAAAAATAAATTTTAAAAAACTATAAAATGTGTTTAAATATTTTATAAATATTTATTAAAGATTTTTATATCAAAAGATTTGTCTTTAAATGCAGATTTCGAAATTAATAAACTTAATTTTGCATGTCAAAAATAATTTCAATATTTGATTAATTTAGTATTTTAATGTTTCTCTCAAGAAAAGAACATATTGTTAAATAGTTGGACTGCTCTAAGTGTTAAAGCCAAATATTAACACCTACTGTCCAGCTCCTTTAAACAATCAGTGTCAGGTCTCAGTCAGCTTTTACTGTGATAAAGAATCAGATGTTTAATCACCTTAAGCCTGCGATCAAAGAGCTTGTTTGATTGGAATTGAATAAAGGTATAATAGTTGACAGGAAGCCAGACTGACATTTCTTACTTTGGACCTTATGGCGATAATTGTTGTAAATACATTTTTAACACCTGGAATGCGCAGAAACGTATATAAACCATGATTGAACATGTCTAAGTATCAACAGTCCACACTCTATTGTGCCAGCCCGGGGGCAAGCCCCCGGGGTAACTTGGCGGAGGGACTATAATCCTTAGTACAACACACACACGTCTAAGTATCAAACTGTATTTGGACATTGAATCGATAAATAAAATATCGTAGATTGTACAACATCGTCTTCTGCTATTTCCAGGTATGTTGAATTCTTTTTTTTTTATTTCATTTAACTTGTAACTTTTTATGTTGATAGAAAGACGTTATTATTTTTGTATAAATCTTAAATAATGTTTTCAGAGTCTTTAAATGAAATTAGAATTAATACTATCTTTGATGATACATTACTTAATCATAAACTATTCTTTATGGTAATAAATGTTTACTACTGAAATGTACATGTATGTATTCTGAAGTCACAGTAAATATACAAATTAAAGAAATTAATTCATATGTATAACATTAAATAAATAAGTGTACCTCTTACTGCAAGCGCTATTTCCCCAAATAATGACTTATTGCCAAATTGTGTTAAAGTAGTTTGATTTCTTTATAAAAAATATTTAACTGTACGAATTTAAAATACATGTCATTTCTGGTAACTAATTTATGTTTGTATTTGAGATATGTTTTATGTATTATATAATCAAACTGTATTTGGATATTGAATCGGTAAATAAAATATTGTAGATTGTACAATATCGTCTTCTGCTTATTTCCAGAGAGGGAGAGAGATAACATGTTTATTAATACCAAAACGATCTGTACGAAAACTAGTTTATTAAAACCGAAACAATATGTACGATGACATGTTGATTAATACCGAAACAATCTGTACGATAACGTGTTTATTTATACCAAAACAATATGTACGATAACGTGTTGATTAATAACGAAACAACCTGTACGATAACGTGTTGATTAATACCGAAACAATCTGTATGATAACGTGTTTATTTATACCAAAACGATCTGTACGATAACGTGTTTATCAATACCGAAACAATCTGTACGATAACGTGTTTATCAATACCAAAACAATCTGTACGATAACGTGTTGATTAATACCGAAACAATTTGTACGATAACGTGTTTATTAATACCAAAACAATATGTACGATAACGTGTTTAGTATTTCTATTATATCATGAATATACATTGAACTTGGCAGTTTCATCAGATTATATCTGTAGGTGGAAAAAATGACAAAAACTATAGAATTGTTTGTACGCGTCAATTTCCCGCATGTTAAAGATAGTGTCGTTACCTTGATATAATAAAACGCAAGAATGTGTCTGTCTTACAAATGGAAACGAAAACAAATTGATAAAGTGATGACAATAATAAATATTTATGCTTTGTATGTTTTTTAGGCGTAAGCCCAACATTTATTTTAGTTCTTAATTATTCTATAGTTAATAAAAAAGTTGCTTGTGATTCATAGAAAGACCCCAAAAAAGAAATGGAACGTCTATTTTATTGTTTTGTTAACCTCTGCATTATCAAAATATGATGATAGAAATCATGTTTCATGAAAGAGATGTTATGTTTTTTCAGTGCGTCCATTATTGACAAAGGTAAACGTAGATTTCAGAAGTCATATAGTTAAATCCCAATTTCAAAGTATCATTTTATTTCTAAATTTACAATTCAAACATGGAAATGCTTTCAAAATGTTTTAATTACCACTATACTGCCATTTAGATATTTCCAAATTATAAGCATTAAATAATGGAAATGCATTGAAAGAAACGCGGAGTATTTATAACCGCCATTATACCAAAAAGGAAGCATTTTCTGTTTACCAGGGCTATGACTAAACTTTTATAAGAAAAGAATAGCGATACCGATTTCATAGTTAACCTTTTTTGAAACTCTGACAGAGAAAAGAAATATATATTGTGTAAAGCGATATAAAACGCCAATAAATGCGTATTTGATCAATAAAAGTAATGTTTTCAATAAAAAATAATTTGACCATGACTCAAAAAAAGTCCAGAATGCTGAAAATAAACACAAAATCATGATAAATAAAACAGTTTTTAGGTATCATTTGGGATAGCCAAAAGAAAATAAAACAGACAAAATGCTTTCCAAATGAAAGATATAAAACTCACAGAATTTTGGAAAAAAAGAGACAACATAGAACATCACAAATATAAGGTAATGTGTGTATGGCTGTTCATTTTTAAAAATAATTTTGAAGTTTTGTCATTAGAGATCAAAATCTAAGAGGACATAGATATTCACGATGTGTTTATGTAATTTCAATAACACTTTGGTGTACTAGATTTACCATTTGCAATAGAGTACTAGTACAATATGAGATAGATTAAGTTATCAGTGAAACTACAAATACTTTGTTGTATTAGATTTACATTTGCAATAGAGTACTAGTACAATATATGATAGATTAAGTTATCAGTGAAACTACAAATACTTTGTTGTATTAGATTAACCTTTGCAATAGAGTACTAGTACAATATGAGATACATTAAGTTATCAGTGAAACTACAAATACTTTGATGTAATAGATTTACCTTTGCAAAAGAGTACTAGTACAATATGAGATAGATTAAGTTATCAGTGAAACTACAAATACTTTGATGTACTAGATTTACCTTTGCAATAAACTACTAGTACATTATGAGATAGATTACGTTACAACTCAAACTACAAATACGTTGTTGTACTTGATTAACATTTGCAATAGAGTACTAGTACATTATGAGATAGATTAAGTTATCAGTGAAACTACAGATACTTTGTTGTACTTCATTTACCTTTGCAACAGATCACTATTACGTTATAGTATAGATTAAGTTACCAGTGAAACTACAAATACTTTATTGTATTATATTTACCAATGCAACAGAGTACTAGTACAAAATGAGATAGATTAAGTTATCAGTGAAACTACAAATACGTTGTTGTACTATATTTACCATTTGCAATAGAGTACTAGTACATTATGACATAGATTAAGTTACCACTGAAACTACAAATACTTTGTTGTACTAGATTTACCATTTGCAATAGAGTACTGGTACATATTGAGACAGATTAAGTTACCAGTGAAACTACAAATACTTTGTTGTACTAGATTTACCATTTGCAACAGAGTACATGTACATTATGAGATAAAGTACAATATGAAATAGAATAAGTAACCAGCGAAACTACAAATACTTTGTTGTACTAGATTTACCTTTGCAATAGACTACTAGTACATTATGAGATAGATTACGTTACCACTCAAACTACAAATACTTTGTTGTATTTGATATACCTTTGCAAAAGATTACTAGTACAATATCAGATAGATTAAGTTATCAGTGAAACTACAAATACTTTGATGTAATAGAGTTACCTTTGCAAAAGAGTACTAGTACAATATGAAATAGATTAAGTTATCAGTGAAACTACAAATACTTTTATGTACTAGATTTACCTTTGCAATAGAGTACTTGTACAATATGAGATAGATTTAGTTATCAGTGAAACTACAAATACTTTGTCGTACTAGATTAACCTTTGCAATAGACTACTAGTACATTATGAGATAGATTACGTTATCACTCAAACTACAAATACTTTGTTGTACTTGATTAACCTTTGCAATAGAGTACTAGTACATTATGAGAAAGATTTAGTTATCACTGAAACTACAAATAATTTGGTGTACTTCAGTTACCTTTGCAATAGATTACTAGTACATTGTGATATAAATTAAGTTACCAGTGAAACTACAAATAGTTTGTTGTACTATATTTACCAATGCAACAGAGTACTAGTACAAAATGAGATAGATTAAGTTACCACTGAAACTACAAATACTTGGTTGTACTAGATTTACCATTTGCAATAGAGTACTTGTACATATTGAGATAGATTAAGTTATCAGTGAAACTATAAATACTTTGTTGTACTAGATTTACCATTTGCAATAGAGTACAAGTACATTAAGAGCTAGATTAAGTTTCCACTGAAACTACGAATACTTTGATGTCCTAGATTTACCTTTACAATAGAGTGCTAGTACATTATGGGATAGATTAAGTGACTAGTGAAACTACAAACACTTTGATGTACTAGATTTACCTTGGCAGTAAGTACAAGTACATTATGAGGTAGATTTAGTTATCAGTTAAACTACAAATACTTTGTTGTACTAGATTTATCTTTGCAATAGAGGACTAGTACATTATGAGATAGATTAAGTTATCAGTGAAACTACAAATACTTTGTTATACTAGATTTACCATTTGCAATAGAGTACAAGTATATTAAGAGATAGATTTAGTTACCAGTGAAACTACAAATATTTTGTTGTACTAGATTTACCATTTGCATTAAAGTACAAGTATATTATGAGGTAAATTAAGTTACGACTTAAACTAAAAATACATTGTTATACTATATTTACCTTTGCAAAAGAGCACTAGTACATTAAGAGATAGGTTAAATTACCTGTGAAACTACAAATACATTTTGAAATAGATTTGCCATTTACAATAGAGTACTAGTACAGTATGAGATAGATTAAGTTACCAGTAAAACTACAAATACGTTGTTGTACTTGATTTACCTTTGCAATAGAGTACTAGTATATTATGAGATAGATTAAGTTACCACTGAATCTACAAATACTTTGTTGTGCTAGATTTACCTTTGCAATAGAGGACTAGTACATTATGAGATAGATTAAGTTATCAGTGAAACTACAAATACGTTGTTGTACTAGATTTACCTTTGCAAAAGAGTACTAGTACAATATGAGATAGATTGTTTTACCAGTGAAACTACAAATACTTTGTTGTGCTATATTTACCTTTATAATGGAGTACTATTACATTATGAGATAGATTAAGTTATCAGTGAAACTACAAAAACTTTGATGTACTAGATTTACCATTTGCAATAGTGTACCAGTACATTATATCTAGTACATCAACGTATTTGTAGTTCCACTAGTAACTTAATCTATCTCATAATGTACTAGTAATCTATTGCACATGGTAAATCTAGTACAACAAATTATTTTTAGTTTCACTGGTAACTTTATCTATCAAATAATGTATAAGTACTCTATTACAAAGGTTAATATAGTAAAACAAAGTATTTGTAGTATACTTGTAACTTAATCTATCTCATAATGTGCTTGTACTCTATTACAAAGGTAAATCAAGTACAACAAAGTATTTGTCGATTCCCTGATATCCTTATCTATCTCATAATGTACTTGTGCTCTATTACAAAGGTAAATATAGTACAACAAAGTATTTTTAGTTTCACCGGTAACTTTATCTAGCTCATAATGTACTAGTACTCTATTGCAAAGGTTAATCTAGTACAACAAAGTATTTGTCGATTCCCTGATATCTTTATCCATCTCATAATGTACTTGTGCTCTATTACAAAGGTAAATATAGTACAACAAAGTATTTGTAGTTTCACCGGTAACTTTATCTATCTCATAATGTACTAGTACACTATTGCAAAGTTAAATATAGTACAAAAATGTATTTGTAGTTTCACTGGTAACTTAATCTATCTCATATTTCACTAGTACACTATTGCAAAGATAAATATAGTACATCAGAGTTTTTGTAGTCTCACTGATTACTTAATCTATCCCATAATGTGCTAGTACTCGTTTACAAATGTAAATATAACTCAACAAAGTATTTGTAGTTTCACTGGTAACATAATCAATCTCATTTTGTACAAGTACTCGAGTCCATTGGTAAATATAGTACAACAAAGTATTTGTAGTTTCAATGGTAACTTAATCTGTCTCAAATTGTACTAGTACTCTATTGCAAAGGTAAATGTAGTACCCGTACATTATGAGAGAGATTAAGTTACCAGTGAAACTACAAATTCTTTGTTGTACTATATTTACCTTTGCAATAGTGTACTAGTGAAATATGAGATAGATTAAGTTACCAGTGAAACTACAAATACTTTGTTGTACTATATTTACCATTTGCAATAGTGTACTAGTACATTATGAGATAGATTAAGATATAAGTAAAAATACAAATACTTTGTTGTACTAGATTTACCTTTGCAATATTGTACTAGTACAGTATGAGATAGATTAAGTTACCAGTTAAACTACAAATACTTTGTTGTACTAGATTTACCTTTGTAATAGAGTACTAGTACTTTATGAGATATATTAAGTTACCAGTGAAACTACAAATACATTGTTATACAATATTTACCAATGCAATAGAGTACTAGTACAAAATAAAATTGATCAAGTTACCATTGAAACTACAAATACATTGTTGTGCTATATTTTTATTTGCAATAGAGTACTAGTACATTTTGAAATAGGTTAAGTTACCAGTGAAACTACAAATACTCTGTTGTTCTAGATTTACTTTTGCAATAGAGTACTAGTACATTATGAGATAGATTAAGTTACCAGTGAAACTACAAATACTTTGTTGTACTAGAGTTATATTTGCAATAGTGTATTGGTACATTTTGAGATAGGTTAAGTTACCAGTGAAACTACAAATACTTTCTTGAACTAAATTTATCAGGTGAAAACAAATCCTGCTAGTTTAATATTATAACAAATGCATTTTAAAAGTAGGAATAGATGTATTAGAAAAATATTTGATATAATCCTATTTCGATAAACAATGTTTTTTATATAATCATATTTCAATAACCAATGTTTTTATATATTCATATTTCGATAACAAATGTTTTTTATAATCATATTTCGATAACCAATGTTTTTATATAATCATATTTCGATAACCAATGTTTTTATATAACCATATTTCGATAATCAATGTTTTGATATAACCATATTACGATAACCAATGTTTTTATATAATCATATTTCGATAACCAATGTTTTTATATAATCATATTTTGATTACCAATGTTTTTATATAAGCATATTTCGATAACTAATGTTTTTCAAAATCATGTTCTAAAGGAGTTGTTATAACAGTATATAAAAAAGGGAATATAGGGATCCCACCAATTATGGAGGTATTACCTTTGAAATGAATGATGAAATATGGACATTGGACAAGGAGATCCTTGCAGATGCTTAATTAGTTTTTTGGCAATTCTAAGTAATATGGATGCCATATTCATGTCTTCTTTTATAAACAGGCAATTGAATTAGAAACAAAATAATATTGTTGCTTTATTGATTTCTTTAAATTTGAGTCTGTTTGTAGAAACGCTCTTTGGTCGAAATGAACGGCATTTCAATTGTTCGGTATATATATATGAACATGTAAAACCGTGTGTTAAAACAAAAGGATAATTAGTCATTTTTTTAAGTGCGAAATTGTATTACTATTACTACAAGGGGAACAATTCTTACCAATTCTATTTTCCTTGTTATGAAATGATGAACTTTTTCATCAACGTGATTAAAATACATGTTTGAGTTAAGAGCAACATTCTACTGATATTTTTTCATTTGTCGATCAGGTTATTATCTATTTATAAAAAGGCAATTGGTCTTCGAACTTCATTAAATAATTTAGCCACCTACTGCAAACTGAAAGTAAATAAAACAAAATTAATAATGTTCAGAAACTACGAATCCTTAACAATAGAGAAACATTATAAACAGTTTCTAGATGAATAATTCATGGGCAGGTTGAACAAGTGGGGGTAATTTCAAAATGCTACTAAACCGAAATCGGGGAAACTTTTAAAGGCAGCTTGTTTTTTTTCATTAACATATCAAATGATTTGGAAGCAACCAAATAAGTTTGTTTGTCGTTTATGTAGCTTCTATTTATGGTATGAATAATATAATATAGGGTTAACACTGATAGATAAAACTTGTAAAGAAATGTATATATCTAAAATTACTTCTTACTGTTGAAATGTCAACAAATTGTTCAGCAAAGTATAGTGAGTTGTATACAATAGGACCATTAATGACAATTAAATATTGTCTAACATTGTAAGAACAGTAGTTATATTGTCAATTGTAATAATTACGCTTGTGTAAGATTTAACAACTTAGGCGGTTAGAATTGTGTATTGAGAACAGCATGCCATAATACAACACAAATATTCAATTATATAAATTTGACTTCTGACGTTAAAACGCTCTCATGAATTGCTTCTGTTCAAGATATGTGGCTGCTCCCTTCAACACTAGAAATTGATATGTTTACCACTGCTACGAAACAACAAAATAATGAAAACATATTTCAATATGTCGAATACAAGTTAAACGACAACTTACAAATTAAGAAAACTCTAAAATAAAACTATGAGTATCTTAACGTCAATCAAATATTGACACTGGTAGAACTTAGACTGAAAGAAAATCTATGTTACTACACTTTAATGATATTAAAGACGAGTATCAATTTGTTATTATATGTCATTTCTATGAATTATCAAGATTCAGTAATTTTAATATTTTTGTCATTTTCCGAGTAAATTACGCAGCAACACGAGAGTGAATATAAAATGATACACACGAATATACTTTCAAATATACCATATAATTACAGTGCAAAAGAATCAGTTGGTTTGTCCAAAGCACTTAAAAAGTGATTTATAGCACTATCGAACTATTTTGTCCAAGTGGAATAAAATAACATAAATTACAGCACATACAATAAATGCCTCAAATATACCTCTGGGAAGAACATATTGCAATATAACGTCAAATTGGGGGTTTGCTAATGATATACAAAAGGTAGTGACTTATCGCATCAACATGCAAGGGGATTATGCCATTATGCATGCTTGGATATCGTACAACGTAACCTAACAAACTTTATAAACAGAAACACTTATTAAACTTATAATTTCAATGAAAGCAATACTGATAATAACTTTTAAAAATATACATAGTATTTTTAGTGCTTTAATTAATCGTTTACGTGAAATCATGACTGCACTTTGTTATTGCCATGACCCTGCTGAAGAAGGTAAAGGTGACATTTCCTCATTTAAAGTTAAGAAACATCGAAGTCTCCGTGAAAATCCATTTCAACGACTGATTGCCTCGGTGAGGTTAGCGCTATCACTGAAAAGGCTCCTGTCCGATTACAAAATATGGATATCTTACGAGTGTCCTATTTAATCTACGGACCCAGGTAACCATCTTACTATTTACTTTTACCCGTGCTTTATCCAAAGCCTTGCGGTTATTTTCTCCTTTCAATGACTGACGAGGTAAAATCTGGAATTGATTGTGTTATAAATATTTTTTTCTCAATACGGCAGCAGGCATCCAACGAGTACTACCAGTATGTATATGCTGGTGACAACAACACTGTTGACGACCTTTGTAACTGATGGCAAGGCATTGCCTCTTCCCTTGTCACCATAACAATCTGACAATTTATTATCATCGTATCAGTACCAACTAACTTTTCGTAATGTTATGCGTGACATTATTACATTCGACAAATGAGCATTCATAAAAGTATAATCAAATTACTCCATAAGATCAATAAAGCAACACTGTAATATCTATTTTTAAATGACAACCTAACACAGTCACATTTGATATCAGTTCACATATGTTACAGACGGTATCACAGTCATGTTTTACATCAGTACATACCTATTTCAGAACGGACGTGCACAGTCATGCTTGATATTGGTATGTATCTGTTACTGTAGGGACGTGCACAGTCATGGTTGACAGTAGTATATACCTGTTACAGAACGGACGTACACAATCTTGTTTGACATCAGTTTATACCTTCTACAGTACGACGAACATGCACAGTCATGTTGGACATTAGTGCATACCGGTTACAGTAGCGACGTACACAATAATGTTTGACATCGTTACATACCGGTTACAGTAGAGACGTACACATTCATGTTTGACATTAGAACATACCTACCTGCTACAATAAGGACATACACAGTCATGCTTGACATTAGTACATACCGGTTACAGTAGAGATATACACATTCATGTTTGAAATTAGTACATACCTGTTACAGTAGGGACTTACACAGCCTTGGGTGAGGTGACATCAGTACATACCTGTTAAAGTAGTGACGTACACTGTCATGGGTGACATTAGTAAATACCTGTTACAATAGAAACTTACATGGTCATGGGTGACATTAGTACATACCTGTTACATTAGGGACGTACACAGTCAAGCTTGACATAAGTACATACCTGTTACAGTATGGACTTACACAGTCATGGGTGACACCAGTACATACCTGTTATAGAAGGGACTTACACAGTAAATGCTTGACATTAGTACATACCTGTTACAGCAGGGACTTATACAGTCATGCTTGACATTAGTATATACCTGTTACAGTAGGACTTACACAGTCCTGCTTGACATTAGTACATACGTGTTACAGTAGGGACTTACACAATCATGCTTAATATTAGTACATACCTGTTACAGAAAGACTTACACGGTCATGCTTGATATAAGTACATACCTGTTACCGAAGGGTCTTACACAGTCATGCTTGATATAAGTACATACCTGTTACAGCAGGACTTACACAGTCATGCTTGATATTAGAACATACCTGTTACAGTAGGACTTTCACAGTCATGCTTGACATTAGTACATACATGTAGCCGTAGGGACTTTTACAGTCATGCTTGACATCAGTACATACCTGTTACAGTGGGGACTTACACAATCATGCTTGACAATAGTACATACCTGTTACAGTAGGACTAACACAGTCATGCTTGATATTAGTACATACCTGTTACAGTAGGACTTACACAGTCATGCTTGATATTAGTACACACCTGTTACAGTAAGAATTACACAGTCATGTATGATATTAGAACATACCTGTTACAGTAGCGACTTGCACAGTCATGGGTGACATCAGTACATACCTGTTACAGTATGGACTTACACAGTCATGGGTGACATCAGTACATACCTGTTACAGTAGGACTTACACAGTCATGCTTGATATAAGTACATACCTGTTACAGTAGGGACTTACACAATCATGGGTGACATCAGTACATACCTGTTACAGTAGGGACTTACACAGTAATTGGTGACATTAGTATATTCATGTAACAGTAGGGACGTACACAGTCATGGGTGACATCAGTACATACCTGTTACAGTAAGGACTTACACAGTCATGCTTGGTATTAGTACATAACTGTAACAGTAGGGACTTACACAGTCATGCTTGATATTAGTACATAACAGTTACAGTAGGGACTAACACAGTCATGGGTGACATCAGTATATACCTGTAACAGTAGGGACATCAGTACATACCTGTTACAGTAGGGACTTACACAGTAATTGGTGACATTAGTATATTCATGTAACAGTAGGGACGTACACAGTCATGGGTGACATCAGTACATACCTGTTACAGTAAGGACTTACACAGTCATGCTTGGTATTAGTACATAACTGTAACAGTAGGGACTTACACAGTCATGCTTGATATTAGTACATAACAGTTACAGTAGGGACTAACACAGTCATGGGTGACATCAGTATATACCTGTAACAGTAGGGACTTACACAGTCATTGGTGACATTAGTATATACATGCAACAGTAGGGACGTACACAGTCATGCTTGTTATTAGTATATACCTGTAACAGTAAGGGCGTACACAGTCGTGGGTGACATCAGTACATACATGTTACAGGAGGGACTTCGTAATCATTGGTGACATTAGTATATACCTGTAACAGTAGGGACGTACACAGTCATGCTTGATATTAGTATATACCTGTAACAGTAAGGGCGTTCACAGTCGTGGGTGACATCAGTACATACCTGTTACAGGAGGGACTTACACAGTCATGGGTGACATAAATATATACCTGTTATAGAAGGGGCGCACATATTAATGTTTGACATAAGTATAGGCATGTTACAGTAGGGATGTACACAGTAGCGTTTGTACATATATATTTGTGTATGGATGTACACTGTTATGCTTGACATATGTAAATACCTGGTTAAGTAGCGACGTACACATTCATGCTTGACATTAGTATATACCTGTTACAGTAGGGACCTACACATTCATGTTTGACATAAGTACATACATGTTACAGTAGCGACGTACACATTCATGCTTGACATTAGTATATACCTGTTACAGTAGGGACCTACACAGTCATGTTTGACATTAGTACATACATGTTACAGTAGCGACGTACACAGTCATGCTTGACATTAGTATATACCTGTTACAGTAGGGACCTACATATTCATGTTTGACATAAGTATAGACATGTTACAGTAGGGATGTACACAGTCGCGTTTGTACATACCTATTTGTGTATGGATGTACACTGTTATGCTTGACATATGTAAATACCTGGTTTAGTAGCGACGTACACATTCATGCTTGACATTAGTATATATCTGTTACAGTAGGGACCTACACAGTCATGTTTGACATTAGTACATACATGTTACAGTAGCGACGTACACAGTCATGCTTGACATTAGTATATACCTGTTACAGTAGGGACCTACACATTCATGTTTGACATAAGTACATACATGTTACAGTAGCGACGTACACAGTCATGCTTGACATTAGTATATACCTGTTACAGTAGGGACCTACACAGTCATGTTTGACATTAGTACATACATGTTACAGTAGCGACGTACACAGTCATGCTTGACATTAGTATATACCTGTTACAGTAGGGACCTACATATTCATGTTTGACATAAGTATAGACATGTTACATTAGGGATGTACACAGTCGCGTTTGTACATACCTATTTGTGCATGGATGTACACAGTTATGCTTGACATATGTAAATACCTGTTTTAGAAGCGACGTACACATTCATGCTATATCTGTTACAGTACGGACGTGCACAGTCATGTTTGACATTAGTATATACCTGCCACAGTACGGGCGTACACAGTCATGTTTGACATTAGTGTATACCTGCTACAGTACGACGCACACAGTTGTGTTTGACATTAGTATATACCTGCTACAGTACGACGCACACAGTCATGTTTGACATTAGTATATACCTGCTACGGTAAGGGCGTACACAGTCACGTTTGACATTAGTATATACCTGCTACAGTACGACGCACACAGTCATGTTTGACATTAGTATATACCTGCTACAGTACGACGCACACAGTCACGTTTGACATTAGTATATACCTGCTACAGTACGACGCAAACAGTCACGTTTGACATTAGTATATACCTGCTACAGTACGACGCACACAGTCATGTTTGACATTAGTGTATACCTGCTACAGTACGACGCACACAGTCATTTTTGACATTAGTGTATACCTGCCGCAGTACGACGCACACAGTCATGTTTGACATTGGTATATACCTGCCACAGTACGACGCACACAGTCATGTTTGACATTAGTATATACCTGCCACAGAACGACACACACAGTCATGTTTGACATTAGTATATACCTGCCACAGTACGACGCACACAGTCATGTTTGACATTAGTATATACCTGCCACAGTACGACGCACACAGTCATGTTTGACATTAGTGTATACCTGCCACAGTACGACGCACACATACCTGCTACAGTACGACGCACACAGTCATGTTTGACATTTGTTTATACCTGCCACAGAACGACGCACACAGTCATGTTTGACATTAGTATATACCTGCCACAGTACAACGCACACAGTCATGTTTGACATTAGTATATACCTGCCACAGTACGACGCACACAATCATGTTTGACATTAGTATATACCTGCTACAGTACGACGCACACAGTCATGTTTGACCTAAGTACATACCTGTCACAGTAAGGACGTACACAGTCACGTTTGACACCTCGTCATACATGTTACAGAAATAATTGTGAAATTACACACCGTGTTAAGGATATACTCTATACAGATACACACATACAGCAAAAATAAGGATATACAATGGATTTGGACACCGGCGAAAATGACGTGGATGTTAAACTACCTCGCAACTTAGTTGGCGAATTTGCTAGTAAAAAAGATGATGTGGTTGCTAAAGTACTTCGCGACATGGATGGCAAATCTACTAGTAAAAAAAGTGATGCGAACAAACACCATACACCGGACATCATTTACTGCATTGAAAATGATGACTGCGTAAAAAATGCGTTCAATCAAGTCGGTAACAATGAAAAACGGAACGATGAAAATTTAAAGGATGCCGAAAATGCAGTGCTGGGATCCAGTGATCAAGCTTGCGTACAACCTATGTCGAGAGGAGAAACACTGCGTAATCTTGTTATTGTTTGCGTTTCCTTTACGCTGCTGTTTTCAGCCTATGAGTCATTCGAGAACCTTCAAAGTACAATAAATAAGTCTGGCGGACTCGGTACCATCGGATTGTCATTCTTATATGGGACAAAGATGCTTGGTTGTTTGCTGCTATCGCCTCTATCTCTTTCGAAGTTTAGCGATAAATGGATTATGGTGGTCTCTATCGGGGCATACTTTGTGTTCTTAGCAACAGGTTTTTATGCAACTTGGTCAACAGTTATTCCAGCGTCCATGGTAATGGGTATAGGTGCGTATCTTTTTCTATATTAAGAAAAGCTGAAACTACGAAACAACGAAACTTTGAATATAATTTCGACTTTGCACAATCTTAGTTTCGTTCTTAATCACGGTTGTTTCTTTGATTTAACTTTTCATCCTCGTAGTTTAGTTGTTTCCGTCGGGCCCTATTAGATCAGTCGGTTACGCGTCTGACTATCAATCCAGGGGTCGTGAGTTTGAATCCCCCGCCCGGAAACAGTCTCCGTGATGATTGATAAACGACATTGTGTCTCATTATCATTCGTCTTTCGCCACTGATTCAAGTGGGAAAGTTATCAGTTACTTGCGGACATGGGGTGTGCTCAAGTACTGGTTAATCCCAGAAAACAGTAGTTAGGTTAACTGATAGTCTGTTAGCCCTCGATGGCATAAAAATGACGCTAAATATTCAATCAATCAATCAATCAAAAGTTTTTTCCGCGAAGGCCTCCAACGAGGCACTGTAGTTTAATGCTTTGTTTAAAAGAACATGGTTGACATCAAGGGACACCAATACAAAGGTTGAGGTGTCAGTATATTGTCAAACACGCAAACACGTAAACATCACATATTCACAGTCATGGTGGTGGTGGGGACATAAATAAAGCGGTTTTTGGGTTCGAAAATGTCATTTTACAATTATGCTTATAAATGACGCGTTTTGAATCTGAATACTTCTGATAACGTTCAAGCGAGGGTACATTTAAGGGAGTGACCGTACCATTTTGCCTATAATCATGTAAGATTTATATTCAAAATGTATTTTATAATGTAATGTGTGTTTACAAGGCAATAAGATATTTTACTATATGTGGTGGTATCAAAATGAATATTTTAAACCGTAAACTTTTAATGTTCACTTGCGAATAGATCATTACAACGCCCCGACAGATAAGACTACCTTATCAATCAAATACTCATTTTATTATCATCTGTATTATAGCAATTCTATATATTTTTTATAAAACTGTATGTCGTGTCTGCATTTTTGTGATATAAAATTTAAGTGAATAGACATGGCCATTTTAAAAGTCTATACTATTCTACTGTCTGTTCTAACAAACTTGGTCAATTAAATTTCAATGAATGGACTTTCATGACGGGTCCAAAAACTTTGATTGCCACAACTAACGTTGCCTATATTGTAGGTTCCGCTCATCTTTGGCCAGCCAAACAGAGATATGTGTCGAAATTAGCCAGACGTTACGCTGCAGCGACCAACTCAAACGAAGAGAATGCGTTGAGTTTATTTTTTGGCATTTTCTTTTTCTTTTTTTTTACAAGTTAGTAATAGTTATAGTTTATAGTTTTAAAGTGTATCTGTTTATACGTGTATAACGTGTCATTTAAACAATATTTGAAACAACGCACACATTAATCTTTTAATAAGTATAAACTAATTCGTCTTACTTGCAAATTTTAAATCCCCCTTTTGTAACTTAAAATACATAATTAAAACATGATGCATGGAAAATTACAAATTGTATTTTTTTTATATTTAGAACGTTTTATAATTGATGCCATACAATTAAACAACAAAGACAAACCACGTTTCCAGTTTAAACATCTTAATAAACATGTTTTTATAACGAGTCCTTCATCAAGATAACAATCGTCAGGTGCCTACGGTTTAATTGATATCTTAATGAGTTCACTGTGTAATTTAAATAACATAACTACACGTATCGGTTGTTAGATAGGTGTGACTGGAAACTATTTATGGACTTAAGCCTCCAGATTCTATACTCTAAAGTAGTTTATCCTCAAGCGAATATGGTAGGTGTCTTAAGTAAGAACTCGGTGCTCAGCCACGTTACACGGAGCCTTAATTTAACAAGCACTAATCTCCTTTATAACAAAATCTGTACAATTCTTTCTGAAAAACACATGTTTCCTCCATGTGGGATATTGAAAGTATCCAACCAAAACGCGTCATACTTAATTTTATAAGCAAAAATATGATTGTAAAATATCGTTTTTTAATTGCAATCATCTGTCTTAGAAATTAAATATCATTTTAATAATACAGAAATTAAAAGCTCAGCTGATGGAGTGTTCATAGAATACGGAACTGTAGTTCAAAGATTAACAACAAGTGCTCAATTCAGACGCTTATAGCTCACTTCAACAAGCTCATCTGAACAATACATTTTCAACTCAAATTTTATCATATTACATATGTATAATCATAATTATATAGCAACCATTCTTTGTTATATTTAATATTGATAACGCATTGGAATATTTACCTTATTCCTACGTTTCAATAAAAATAAAGACCGAACTTACAACAACAGACACATTTATAAGCTATTTTTTCATTTACTAGATCAGATATGGGGAAATCTTATGTCCTCATTACTATTTCAAAGGGAAGACACAAATTCTACCAACCAGTTAGGACGGGAGTGTGGTGCAGCGTTTTGTCCCTTTGAGGTCACCAACGGTACAGACATCCTGCAACCGACAAAGCTACAGGTACCTTTATTACATGCCCTCAATATCATAATTAAGTCCCATTTTATAATTATATTTTTAGATGTCACACCATGATGTCACGTTTGGTAATTCTGTTTTTAGAATGATATGGACATAACTTTTAACACCGTTTAATATTTCCATGACGATGTCACCTATTGCCATTTCTTCTGTATGTTTGTATCGGGTGCACCCAACTGAAACTATAATTATACAATATGTCATACGTTCAACTGTAGTCACGTCATCAAACTAATATCAGGTATACAAGTATTCATTTTTATTTTTGTAGATGTATATATACACGGGTTCGTGTGTGGGTCTTGCGTTTGTCGGTGCTATTTCTATGGCGATATTTTTACCGGATATACCATCTTCCGATACGTCGCGTGTCACCATGGTGTCCACGTTACGGTCGGTGTTACATCACATTTTGTACTCCTGGAAACAAAAGATGCTTGTAGTGACCTCAATACTCCGTGGAATGAGTAAGGCCTTCGCAACAGGAGATCTAACAATTGTAAGAGCATGCACTTGCTATATCATTTACTGGATGGTGACGGCATGATAGCACTGTGGTGAGGAGCGGTGGCATGATAACGAAGATACGATAAAATGTCGTGTCTTCCTCATCGTACTGCCGTGATATATATATGTATTAACATGCATAGTAAACAGACGAAACCTAAACATTAATTTAGAATGCACTGCCGCCGTGCACATTACATAGTAACCGAACACATAATATAAGAATGACTACAAACAGCAAAAGGAATGACAGATAACGGAGAGTGCCGATATCTTGAAAGTATCGAACAAGTAACTTTTGATCATTTTATAAAGTGTCAAATAATTCTTCAGAATGTTTAATGAATACATACATCACCAAGATCAGTCATTGACTAATGAATATAATACAATTATAAACGCTATTATCAAAATATATGTGTTAAATATAACTATGATACCATGCTATGCTATATTATGTATAGTGTTTAGAAATAAAGTATGTTTTGGACCAAACTCCGTTTTAATTGCAAATTTATAAATCGTGAATTATGCCATGTTTTTGGAGAATTATTTTAGTGTTTATATAACACCAGAATAATATCAGAACACTATTTTTAATTGTGCGCATGTTATCACAAGATTGGATTTGGTTTTAAATATTAAGTTCTAAAGTGTACATATAATTATAACGCGCGCATAACCTGTCACACAATTAAATTGATTATTTTCTATATTTATCAGTTGCCTACTTGGCATGTTTACTTAAGATACAATTCATATATTTTTTTCATTTAAGGCAATCTGCGTGATTCACACACAGGTGTATGGGAAATATATTTATTTGTGCACTTCGCATGTCATAACACGGTTGGATTGGTTTTATGTGCTATGCATTATAACACGCATATATTTCTGTCCAAACAATGAGAATTTATTTCGACTTCTATTTCTATACATTTCAGGCGTTTGTTAGTTGCCCACTTGGCGTGGAATACGTGGGCTTTGTGATGATTGCCTATGGTATTATCGGCGCAATGTTTTCGTTTATATTTGGGAAGCTTTCCAAGTTTGCCGGGTATTTTCCCCTCTTTGTTATCGGTAAGAATTTGTGCTTTAAAAAAAGTCCATTTATGTTTTTTTTTTTTTTTTTGAAGAATTCCAAAATGTGTATAAAATAGTATAATTTTTTTATTATTTTATTACTTTTTATCGGTTCAAATGAAAAATCCGTATTTTAAAAGTTCTTTTTACAAATAGTTTGAAAAACTGGACGCTTCACAACTTGTTTTATAACATGTATTAATGCTTTCTTAAACAAGAATAATCAGATAGCAATATAATTAAAGCGGTTATAAGTTCCATATGGTTATTAATTCTTAGGTATAAGAATTTATCCGGTGTGTGAAACACTGCCGTTTGACTCTTTAAATGTGGATTAAATATCCATGAGCTACAGTACGGGAACCGTTTTATTATCGGGTCGAAACGCGTCGGAAACTCCTAGTAGGTGTAACCCCACCATTGATTTTTGTTCTTTATTCTATAGTAAATAATAAAAGTTTGAAGGCTTGTCATTCATAGAGGGTCCCAAATGAAAGAAGTGAAACCTACATTTTACTGTTTGTCAACCTCTGCACTATCAAAATATGATGAGAAAAGTAGGGGTCATGTGTCATATAAGAGATTTTTTTTCTGCTCAGTGTGTACACTGGTGACAAAGTGAAAGTAGACTTCCGAAATCATGAATTCATACCCCAATTTCCAAGCATCATTTTTTTTTCTAAATTCACAATTCAAACATGACAATGCTATCAAAATGTTCAAAATACATCAATAATGCCATTCAAATAAAAAAATGAGCATTAAAATAAGGAAAATGCATTTTTAAAGAAGAAGAATTGAGGATTATTTATAACCGCCATTATGCGACTACCCCACGGAAGCACTTCCTTTTTGCAATGGTGGCACTATGCCTATAAGGAAACTCTTTTTTTTTTAATTTCATAATTACCTCATTTTTACTTAGTACTACAAATTTGAAGTAATACTGCCAAGTTGCAGGCATTAAATACTGAAACTTTTGTCAAAATACCACTTTTTACATGATCATTATATACAGGCGCGAGATGTTGATCGACATGCAATTTTGATGTGTTTGACTAATTTTACAAAAAAAAAATTTTTTTTTTACCTAATTCCATTAAAATTTTTACACCAAAATAGTCTCATGATACACTGAAGACATTATCTTACCTAAATACATTATTCAATACAATGTACATGCTAAAAAATGCACATTTAAATCATCCAAAATAAAAAATCTTCAAAATTTTGTGATTTTTCATGAAATTTCAATGTAAATATGCACATATATGCTTTATTTGAGGCATACACTTGCCAAAATGTGGTTTTTTATGAAGCAAATATCTCCAATTTGTCATTTAATACTATGAGAGTGTAAAAAAGAGGTTATTTTACCTACAATTAACATTTTGGAAAATCACCCCCATTTCACTCAAGTCTCTCTTATAGGTGTAACCCCACCATTGATTTTTGTTCTTTATTCTATGGTAAATAATAAAAGTTTGAAGGCTTGTCATTCATAGAGGGTCCCAAATGAAAGAAGTGAAACCTACATTTTACTGTTTGTCAACCTCTGCACTATCAAAATATGATGAGAAAAGTAGGGGTCATGTGTCATATAAGAGATTTTTTTTCTGCTCAGTGTGTACACTGGTGACAAAGTGAAAGTAGACTTCCGAAATCATGAATTCATACCCCAATTTCCAAGCATCATTTTTTTTTTCTAAATTCACAATTCAAACATGACAATGCTATCAAAATGTTCAAAATACATCAATAATGCCATTCAAATAAAAAAATGAGCATTAAAATAAGGAAAATGCATTTTTAAAGAAGAAGAATTGAGGATTATTTATAACCGCCATTATGCGACTACCCCACGGAAGCACTTCCTTTTTGCAATGGTGGCACTATGCCTATAAGGAAACTCTTTTTTTTTTAATTTCATAATTACCTCATTTTTACTTAGTACTACAAATTTGAAGTAATACTGCCAAGTTGCAGGCATTAAATACTGAAACTTTTGTCAAAATACCACTTTTTACATGATCATTATATACAGGCGCGAGATGTTGATCGACATGCAATTTTGATGTGTTTGACTAATTTTACAAAAAAAAAATTTTTTTTTTACCTAATTCCATTAAAATTTTTACACCAAAATAGTCTCATGATACACTGAAGACATTATCTTACCTAAATACATTATTCAATACAATGTACATGCTAAAAAATGCACATTTAAATCATCCAAAATAAAAAATCTTCAAAATTTTGTGATTTTTCATGAAATTTCAATGTAAATATGCACATATATGCTTTATTTGAGGCATACACTTGCCAAAATGTGGTTTTTTATGAAGCAAATATCTCCAATTTGTCATTTAATACTATGAGAGTGTAAAAAAGAGGTTATTTTACCTACAATTAACATTTTGGAAAATCACCCCCATTTCACTCAAGTCTCTCTTATAAAGGAAACTCTTTTTTTTTAATTTCATAATTACCTCATTTTTACTTAGTACTACAAATTTGAAGTAATACTGCCAAGTTGCAGGCATTAAATACTGAAACTTTTGTCAAAATACCACTTTTTACATGATCATTATATACAGGCGCGAGATGTTGATCGACATGCAATTTTGATGTGTTTGACTAATTTTACAAAAAAAAAAATTTTTTTTTTACCTAATTCCATTAAAATTTTTACACCAAAATAGTCTCATGATACACTGAAGACATTATCTTACCTAAATACATTATTCAATACAATGTACATGCTAAAAAATGCACATTTAAATCATCCAAAATAAAAAATCTTCAAAATTTTGTGATTTTTCATGAAATTTCAATGTAAATATGCACATATATGCTTTATTTGAGGCATACACTTGCCAAAATGTGGTTTTTTATGAAGCAAATATCTCCAATTTGTCATTTAATACTATGAGAGTGTAAAAAAGAGGTTATTTTACCTACAATTAACATTTTGGAAAATCACCCCCATTTCACTCAAGTCTCTCTTATAAAGGAAACTCTTTTTTTTTTAATTTCATAATTACCTCATTTTTACTTAGTACTACAAATTTGAAGTAATACTGCCAAGTTGCAGGCATTAAATACTGAAACTTTTGTCAAAATACCACTTTTTACATGATCATTATATACAGGCGCGAGATGTTGATCGACATGCAATTTTGATGTGTTTGACTAATTTTACAAAAAAAAAATTTTTTTTTACCTAATTCCATTAAAATTTTTACACCAAAATAGTCTCATGATACACTGAAGACATTATCTTACCTAAATACATTATTCAATACAATGTACATGCTAAAAAATGCACATTTAAATCATCCAAAATAAAAAATCTTCAAAATTTTGTGATTTTTCATGAAATTTCAATGTAAATATGCACATATATGCTTTATTTGAGGCATACACTTGCCAAAATGTGGTTTTTTATGAAGCAAATATCTCCAATTTGTCATTTAATACTATGAGAGTGTAAAAAAGAGGTTATTTTACCTACAATTAACATTTTGGAAAATCACCCCCATTTCACTCAAGTCTCTCTTATAAAGGAAACTCTTTTTTTTTTAATTTCATAATTACCTCATTTTTACTTAGTACTACAAATTTGAAGTAATACTGCCAAGTTGCAGGCATTAAATACTGAAACTTTTGTCAAAATACCACTTTTTACATGATCATTATATACAGGCGCGAGATGTTGATCGACATGCAATTTTGATGTGTTTGACTAATTTTACAAAAAAAAAAATTATTTTTTTACCTAATTCCATTAAAATTTTTACACCAAAATAGTCTCATGATACACTGAAGACATTATCTTACCTAAATACATTATTCAATACAATGTACATGCTAAAAAATGCACATTTAAATCATCCAAAATAAAAAATCTTCAAAATTTTGTGATTTTTCATGAAATTTCAATGTAAATATGCACATATATGCTTTATTTGAGGCATACACTTGCCAAAATGTGGTTTTTTATGAAGCAAATATCTCCAATTTGTCATTTAATACTATGAGAGTGTAAAAAAGAGGTTATTTTACCTACAATTAACATTTTGGAAAATCACCCCCATTTCACTCAAGTCTCTCTTATAAAGGAAACTCTTTTTTTTTAATTTCATAATTACCTCATTTTTACTTAGTACTACAAATTTGAAGTAATACTGCCAAGTTGCAGGCATTAAATACTGAAACTTTTGTCAAAATACCACTTTTTACATGATCATTATATACAGGCGCGAGATGTTGATCGACATGCAATTTTGATGTGTTTGACTAATTTTACAAAAAAAAAATTTTTTTTTTACCTAATTCCATTAAAATTTTTACACCAAAATAGTCTCATGATACACTGAAGACATTATCTTACCTAAATACATTATTCAATACAATGTACATGCTAAAAAATGCACATTTAAATCATCCAAAATAAAAAATCTTCAAAATTTTGTGATTTTTCATGAAATTTCAATGTAAATATGCACATATATGCTTTATTTGAGGCATACACTTGCCAAAATGTGGTTTTTTATGAAGCAAATATCTCCAATTTGTCATTTAATACTATGAGAGTGTAAAAAAGAGGTTATTTTACCTACAATTAACATTTTGGAAAATCACCCCCATTTCACTCAAGTCTCTCTTATAAAGGAAACTCTTTTTTTTTTAATTTCATAATTACCTCATTTTTACTTAGTACTACAAATTTGAAGTAATACTGCCAAGTTGCAGGCATTAAATACTGAAACTTTTGTCAAAATACCACTTTTTACATGATCATTATATACAGGCGCGAGATGTTGATCGACATGCAATTTTGATGTGTTTGACTAATTTTACAAAAAAAAAAATTTTTTTTTACCTAATTCCATTAAAATTTTTACACCAAAATAGTCTCATGATACACTGAAGACATTATCTTACCTAAATACATTATTCAATACAATGTACATGCTAAAAAATGCACATTTAAATCATCCAAAATAAAAAATCTTCAAAATTTTGTGATTTTTCATGAAATTTCAATGTAAATATGCACATATATGCTTTATTTGAGGCATACACTTGCCAAAATGTGGTTTTTTATGAAGCAAATATCTCCAATTTGTCATTTAATACTATGAGAGTGTAAAAAAGAGGTTATTTTACCTACAATTAACATTTTGGAAAATCACCCCCATTTCACTCAAGTCTCTCTTATAAAGGAAACTCTTTTTTTTTTAATTTCATAATTACCTCATTTTTACTTAGTACTACAAATTTGAAGTAATACTGCCAAGTTGCAGGCATTAAATACTGAAACTTTTGTCAAAATACCACTTTTTACATGATCATTATATACAGGCGCGAGATGTTGATCGACATGCAATTTTGATGTGTTTGACTAATTTTACAAAAAAAAAAATTTTTTTTTTACCTAATTCCATTAAAATTTTTACACCAAAATAGTCTCATGATACACTGAAGACATTATCTTACCTAAATACATTATTCAATACAATGTACATGCTAAAAAATGCACATTTAAATCATCCAAAATAAAAAATCTTCAAAATTTTGTGATTTTTCATGAAATTTCAATGTAAATATGCACATATATGCTTTATTTGAGGCATACACTTGCCAAAATGTGGTTTTTTATGAAGCAAATATCTCCAATTTGTCATTTAATACTATGAGAGTGTAAAAAAGAGGTTATTTTACCTACAATTAACATTTTGGAAAATCACCCCCATTTCACTCAAGTCTCTCTTATAAAGGAAACTCTTTTTTTTTTAATTTCATAATTACCTCATTTTTACTTAGTACTACAAATTTGAAGTAATACTGCCAAGTTGCAGGCATTAAATACTGAAACTTTTGTCAAAATACCACTTTTTACATGATCATTATATACAGGCGCGAGATGTTGATCGACATGCAATTTTGATGTGTTTGACTAATTTTACAAAAAAAAAAATTTTTTTTTTACCTAATTCCATTAAAATTTTTACACCAAAATAGTCTCATGATACACTGAAGACATTATCTTACCTAAATACATTATTCAATACAATGTACATGCTAAAAAATGCACATTTAAATCATCCAAAATAAAAAATCTTCAAAATTTTGTGATTTTTCATGAAATTTCAATGTAAATATGCACATATATGCTTTATTTGAGGCATACACTTGCCAAAATGTGGTTTTTTATGAAGCAAATATCTCCAATTTGTCATTTAATACTATGAGAGTGTAAAAAAGAGGTTATTTTACCTACAATTAACATTTTGGAAAATCACCCCCATTTCACTCAAGTCTCTCTTATAGGTGTAACCCCACCATTGATTTTTGTTCTTTATTCTATAGTAAATAATAAAAGTTTGAAGGCTTGTCATTCATAGAGGGTCCCAAATGAAAGAAGTGAAACCTACATTTTACTGTTTGTCAACCTCTGCACTATCAAAATATGATGAGAAAAGTAGGGGTCATGTGTCATATAAGAGATTTTTTTTCTGCTCAGTGTGTACACTGGTGACAAAGTGAAAGTAGACTTCCGAAATCATGAATTCATACCCCAATTTCCAAGCATCATTTTTTTTTTCTAAATTCACAATTCAAACATGACAATGCTATCAAAATGTTCAAAATACATCAATAATGCCATTCAAATAAAAAAATGAGCATTAAAATAAGGAAAATGCATTTTTAAAGAAGAAGAATTGAGGATTATTTATAACCGCCATTATGCGACTACCCCACGGAAGCACTTCCTTTTTGCAATGGTGGCACTATGCCTATAAGGAAACTCTTTTTTTTTAATTTCATAATTACCTCATTTTTACTTAGTACTACAAATTTGAAGTAATACTGCCAAGTTGCAGGCATTAAATACTGAAACTTTTGTCAAAATACCACTTTTTACATGATCATTATATACAGGCGCGAGATGTTGATCGACATGCAATTTTGATGTGTTTGACTAATTTTACAAAAAAAAAATTTTTTTTTACCTAATTCCATTAAAATTTTTACACCAAAATAGTCTCATGATACACTGAAGACATTATCTTACCTAAATACATTATTCAATACAATGTACATGCTAAAAAATGCACATTTAAATCATCCAAAATAAAAAATCTTCAAAATTTTGTGATTTTTCATGAAATTTCAATGTAAATATGCACATATATGCTTTATTTGAGGCATACACTTGCCAAAATGTGGTTTTTTATGAAGCAAATATCTCCAATTTGTCATTTAATACTATGAGAGTGTAAAAAAGAGGTTATTTTACCTACAATTAACATTTTGGAAAATCACCCCCATTTCACTCAAGTCTCTCTTATAAAGGAAACTCTTTTTTTTTAATTTCATAATTACCTCATTTTTACTTAGTACTACAAATTTGAAGTAATACTGCCAAGTTGCAGGCATTAAATACTGAAACTTTTGTCAAAATACCACTTTTTACATGATCATTATATACAGGCGCGAGATGTTGATCGACATGCAATTTTGATGTGTTTGACTAATTTTACAAAAAAAAAAATTTTTTTTTACCTAATTCCATTAAAATTTTTACACCAAAATAGTCTCATGATACACTGAAGACATTATCTTACCTAAATACATTATTCAATACAATGTACATGCTAAAAAATGCACATTTAAATCATCCAAAATAAAAAATCTTCAAAATTTTGTGATTTTTCATGAAATTTCAATGTAAATATGCACATATATGCTTTATTTGAGGCATACACTTGCCAAAATGTGGTTTTTTATGAAGCAAATATCTCCAATTTGTCATTTAATACTATGAGAGTGTAAAAAAGAGGTTATTTTACCTACAATTAACATTTTGGAAAATCACCCCCATTTCACTCAAGTCTCTCTTATAAAGGAAACTCTTTTTTTTTTAATTTCATAATTACCTCATTTTTACTTAGTACTACAAATTTGAAGTAATACTGCCAAGTTGCAGGCATTAAATACTGAAACTTTTGTCAAAATACCACTTTTTACATGATCATTATATACAGGCGCGAGATGTTGATCGACATGCAATTTTGATGTGTTTGACTAATTTTACAAAAAAAAAATTTTTTTTTTACCTAATTCCATTAAAATTTTTACACCAAAATAGTCTCATGATACACTGAAGACATTATCTTACCTAAATACATTATTCAATACAATGTACATGCTAAAAAATGCACATTTAAATCATCCAAAATAAAAAATCTTCAAAATTTTGTGATTTTTCATGAAATTTCAATGTAAATATGCACATATATGCTTTATTTGAGGCATACACTTGCCAAAATGTGGTTTTTTATGAAGCAAATATCTCCAATTTGTCATTTAATACTATGAGAGTGTAAAAAAGAGGTTATTTTACCTACAATTAACATTTTGGAAAATCACCCCCATTTCACTCAAGTCTCTCTTATAAAGGAAACTCTTTTTTTTTTAATTTCATAATTACCTCATTTTTACTTAGTACTACAAATTTGAAGTAATACTGCCAAGTTGCAGGCATTAAATACTGAAACTTTTGTCAAAATACCACTTTTTACATGATCATTATATACAGGCGCGAGATGTTGATCGACATGCAATTTTGATGTGTTTGACTAATTTTACAAAAAAAAAATTTTTTTTTACCTAATTCCATTAAAATTTTTACACCAAAATAGTCTCATGATACACTGAAGACATTATCTTACCTAAATACATTATTCAATACAATGTACATGCTAAAAAATGCACATTTAAATCATCCAAAATAAAAAATCTTCAAAATTTTGTGATTTTTCATGAAATTTCAATGTAAATATGCACATATATGCTTTATTTGAGGCATACACTTGCCAAAATGTGGTTTTTTATGAAGCAAATATCTCCAATTTGTCATTTAATACTATGAGAGTGTAAAAAAGAGGTTATTTTACCTACAATTAACATTTTGGAAAATCACCCCCATTTCACTCAAGTCTCTCTTATAAAGGAAACTCTTTTTTTTTTAATTTCATAATTACCTCATTTTTACTTAGTACTACAAATTTGAAGTAATACTGCCAAGTTGCAGGCATTAAATACTGAAACTTTTGTCAAAATACCACTTTTTACATGATCATTATATACAGGCGCGAGATGTTGATCGACATGCAATTTTGATGTGTTTGACTAATTTTACAAAAAAAAAATTTTTTTTTACCTAATTCCATTAAAATTTTTACACCAAAATAGTCTCATGATACACTGAAGACATTATCTTACCTAAATACATTATTCAATACAATGTACATGCTAAAAAATGCACATTTAAATCATCCAAAATAAAAAATCTTCAAAATTTTGTGATTTTTCATGAAATTTCAATGTAAATATGCACATATATGCTTTATTTGAGGCATACACTTGCCAAAATGTGGTTTTTTATGAAGCAAATATCTCCAATTTGTCATTTAATACTATGAGAGTGTAAAAAAGAGGTTATTTTACCTACAATTAACATTTTGGAAAATCACCCCCATTTCACTCAAGTCTCTCTTATAAAGGAAACTCTTTTTTTTTTAATTTCATAATTACCTCATTTTTACTTAGTACTACAAATTTGAAGTAATACTGCCAAGTTGCAGGCATTAAATACTGAAACTTTTGTCAAAATACCACTTTTTACATGATCATTATATACAGGCGCGAGATGTTGATCGACATGCAATTTTGATGTGTTTGACTAATTTTACAAAAAAAAAATTTTTTTTTTACCTAATTCCATTAAAATTTTTACACCAAAATAGTCTCATGATACACTGAAGACATTATCTTACCTAAATACATTATTCAATACAATGTACATGCTAAAAAATGCACATTTAAATCATCCAAAATAAAAAATCTTCAAAATTTTGTGATTTTTCATGAAATTTCAATGTAAATATGCACATATATGCTTTATTTGAGGCATACACTTGCCAAAATGTGGTTTTTTATGAAGCAAATATCTCCAATTTGTCATTTAATACTATGAGAGTGTAAAAAAGAGGTTATTTTACCTACAATTAACATTTTGGAAAATCACCCCCATTTCACTCAAGTCTCTCTTATAGGTGTAACCCCACCATTGATTTTTGTTCTTTATTCTATAGTAAATAATAAAAGTTTGAAGGCTTGTCATTCATAGAGGGTCCCAAATGAAAGAAGTGAAACCTACATTTTACTGTTTGTCAACCTCTGCACTATCAAAATATGATGAGAAAAGTAGGGGTCATGTGTCATATAAGAGATTTTTTTTCTGCTCAGTGTGTACACTGGTGACAAAGTGAAAGTAGACTTCCGAAATCATGAATTCATACCCCAATTTCCAAGCATCATTTTTTTTTTCTAAATTCACAATTCAAACATGACAATGCTATCAAAATGTTCAAAATACATCAATAATGCCATTCAAATAAAAAAATGAGCATTAAAATAAGGAAAATGCATTTTTAAAGAAGAAGAATTGAGGATTATTTATAACCGCCATTATGCGACTACCCCACGGAAGCACTTCCTTTTTGCAATGGTGGCACTATGCCTATAAGGAAACTCTTTTTTTTTTAATTTCATAATTACCTCATTTTTACTTAGTACTACAAATTTGAAGTAATACTGCCAAGTTGCAGGCATTAAATACTGAAACTTTTGTCAAAATACCACTTTTTACATGATCATTATATACAGGCGCGAGATGTTGATCGACATGCAATTTTGATGTGTTTGACTAATTTTACAAAAAAAAAATTTTTTTTTACCTAATTCCATTAAAATTTTTACACCAAAATAGTCTCATGATACACTGAAGACATTATCTTACCTAAATACATTATTCAATACAATGTACATGCTAAAAAATGCACATTTAAATCATCCAAAATAAAAAATCTTCAAAATTTTGTGATTTTTCATGAAATTTCAATGTAAATATGCACATATATGCTTTATTTGAGGCATACACTTGCCAAAATGTGGTTTTTTATGAAGCAAATATCTCCAATTTGTCATTTAATACTATGAGAGTGTAAAAAAGAGGTTATTTTACCTACAATTAACATTTTGGAAAATCACCCCCATTTCACTCAAGTCTCTCTTATAAAGGAAACTCTTTTTTTTTTAATTTCATAATTACCTCATTTTTACTTAGTACTACAAATTTGAAGTAATACTGCCAAGTTGCAGGCATTAAATACTGAAACTTTTGTCAAAATACCACTTTTTACATGATCATTATATACAGGCGCGAGATGTTGATCGACATGCAATTTTGATGTGTTTGACTAATTTTACAAAAAAAAAATTTTTTTTTTACCTAATTCCATTAAAATTTTTACACCAAAATAGTCTCATGATACACTGAAGACATTATCTTACCTAAATACATTATTCAATACAATGTACATGCTAAAAAATGCACATTTAAATCATCCAAAATAAAAAATCTTCAAAATTTTGTGATTTTTCATGAAATTTCAATGTAAATATGCACATATATGCTTTATTTGAGGCATACACTTGCCAAAATGTGGTTTTTTATGAAGCAAATATCTCCAATTTGTCATTTAATACTATGAGAGTGTAAAAAAGAGGTTATTTTACCTACAATTAACATTTTGGAAAATCACCCCCATTTCACTCAAGTCTCTCTTATAAAGGAAACTCTTTTTTTTTTAATTTCATAATTACCTCATTTTTACTTAGTACTACAAATTTGAAGTAATACTGCCAAGTTGCAGGCATTAAATACTGAAACTTTTGTCAAAATACCACTTTTTACATGATCATTATATACAGGCGCGAGATGTTGATCGACATGCAATTTTGATGTGTTTGACTAATTTTACAAAAAAAAAATTTTTTTTTTACCTAATTCCATTAAAATTTTTACACCAAAATAGTCTCATGATACACTGAAGACATTATCTTACCTAAATACATTATTCAATACAATGTACATGCTAAAAAATGCACATTTAAATCATCCAAAATAAAAAATCTTCAAAATTTTGTGATTTTTCATGAAATTTCAATGTAAATATGCACATATATGCTTTATTTGAGGCATACACTTGCCAAAATGTGGTTTTTTATGAAGCAAATATCTCCAATTTGTCATTTAATACTATGAGAGTGTAAAAAAGAGGTTATTTTACCTACAATTAACATTTTGGAAAATCACCCCCATTTCACTCAAGTCTCTCTTATAAAGGAAACTCTTTTTTTTTTAATTTCATAATTACCTCATTTTTACTTAGTACTACAAATTTGAAGTAATACTGCCAAGTTGCAGGCATTAAATACTGAAACTTTTGTCAAAATACCACTTTTTACATGATCATTATATACAGGCGCGAGATGTTGATCGACATGCAATTTTGATGTGTTTGACTAATTTTACAAAAAAAAATTTTTTTTTTACCTAATTCCATTAAAATTTTTACACCAAAATAGTCTCATGATACACTGAAGACATTATCTTACCTAAATACATTATTCAATACAATGTACATGCTAAAAAATGCACATTTAAATCATCCAAAATAAAAAATCTTCAAAATTTTGTGATTTTTCATGAAATTTCAATGTAAATATGCACATATATGCTTTATTTGAGGCATACACTTGCCAAAATGTGGTTTTTTATGAAGCAAATATCTCCAATTTGTCATTTAATACTATGAGAGTGTAAAAAAGAGGTTATTTTACCTACAATTAACATTTTGGAAAATCACCCCCATTTCACTCAAGTCTCTCTTATAGGTGTAACCCCACCATTGATTTTTGTTCTTTATTCTATAGTAAATAATAAAAGTTTGAAGGCTTGTCATTCATAGAGGGTCCCAAATGAAAGAAGTGAAACCTACATTTTACTGTTTGTCAACCTCTGCACTATCAAAATATGATGAGAAAAGTAGGGGTCATGTGTCATATAAGAGATTTTTTTTCTGCTCAGTGTGTACACTGGTGACAAAGTGAAAGTAGACTTCCGAAATCATGAATTCATACCCCAATTTCCAAGCATCATTTTTTTTTTCTAAATTCACAATTCAAACATGACAATGCTATCAAAATGTTCAAAATACATCAATAATGCCATTCAAATAAAAAAATGAGCATTAAAATAAGGAAAATGCATTTTTAAAGAAGAAGAATTGAGGATTATTTATAACCGCCATTATGCGACTACCCCACGGAAGCACTTCCTTTTTGCAATGGTGGCACTATGCCTATAAGGAAACTCTTTTTTTTTTAATTTCATAATTACCTCATTTTTACTTAGTACTACAAATTTGAAGTAATACTGCCAAGTTGCAGGCATTAAATACTGAAACTTTTGTCAAAATACCACTTTTTACATGATCATTATATACAGGCGCGAGATGTTGATCGACATGCAATTTTGATGTGTTTGACTAATTTTACAAAAAAAAAATTATTTTTTTACCTAATTCCATTAAAATTTTTACACCAAAATAGTCTCATGATACACTGAAGACATTATCTTACCTAAATACATTATTCAATACAATGTACATGCTAAAAAATGCACATTTAAATCATCCAAAATAAAAAATCTTCAAAATTTTGTGATTTTTCATGAAATTTCAATGTAAATATGCACATATATGCTTTATTTGAGGCATACACTTGCCAAAATGTGGTTTTTTATGAAGCAAATATCTCCAATTTGTCATTTAATACTATGAGAGTGTAAAAAAGAGGTTATTTTACCTACAATTAACATTTTGGAAAATCACCCCCATTTCACTCAAGTCTCTCTTATAAAGGAAACTCTTTTTTTTTTAATTTCATAATTACCTCATTTTTACTTAGTACTACAAATTTGAAGTAATACTGCCAAGTTGCAGGCATTAAATACTGAAACTTTTGTCAAAATACCACTTTTTACATGATCATTATATACAGGCGCGAGATGTTGATCGACATGCAATTTTGATGTGTTTGACTAATTTTACAAAAAAAAAATTTTTTTTTTACCTAATTCCATTAAAATTTTTACACCAAAATAGTCTCATGATACACTGAAGACATTATCTTACCTAAATACATTATTCAATACAATGTACATGCTAAAAAATGCACATTTAAATCATCCAAAATAAAAAATCTTCAAAATTTTGTGATTTTTCATGAAATTTCAATGTAAATATGCACATATATGCTTTATTTGAGGCATACACTTGCCAAAATGTGGTTTTTTATGAAGCAAATATCTCCAATTTGTCATTTAATACTATGAGAGTGTAAAAAAGAGGTTATTTTACCTACAATTAACATTTTGGAAAATCACCCCCATTTCACTCAAGTCTCTCTTATAAAGGAAACTCTTTTTTTTTTAATTTCATAATTACCTCATTTTTACTTAGTACTACAAATTTGAAGTAATACTGCCAAGTTGCAGGCATTAAATACTGAAACTTTTGTCAAAATACCACTTTTTACATGATCATTATATACAGGCGCGAGATGTTGATCGACATGCAATTTTGATGTGTTTGACTAATTTTACAAAAAAAAATTTTTTTTTTACCTAATTCCATTAAAATTTTTACACCAAAATAGTCTCATGATACACTGAAGACATTATCTTACCTAAATACATTATTCAATACAATGTACATGCTAAAAAATGCACATTTAAATCATCCAAAATAAAAAATCTTCAAAATTTTGTGATTTTTCATGAAATTTCAATGTAAATATGCACATATATGCTTTATTTGAGGCATACACTTGCCAAAATGTGGTTTTTTATGAAGCAAATATCTCCAATTTGTCATTTAATACTATGAGAGTGTAAAAAAGAGGTTATTTTACCTACAATTAACATTTTGGAAAATCACCCCCATTTCACTCAAGTCTCTCTTATAGGTGTAACCCCACCATTGATTTTTGTTCTTTATTCTATAGTAAATAATAAAAGTTTGAAGGCTTGTCATTCATAGAGGGTCCCAAATGAAAGAAGTGAAACCTACATTTTACTGTTTGTCAACCTCTGCACTATCAAAATATGATGAGAAAAGTAGGGGTCATGTGTCATATAAGAGATTTTTTTTCTGCTCAGTGTGTACACTGGTGACAAAGTGAAAGTAGACTTCCGAAATCATGAATTCATACCCCAATTTCCAAGCATCATTTTTTTTTTCTAAATTCACAATTCAAACATGACAATGCTATCAAAATGTTCAAAATACATCAATAATGCCATTCAAATAAAAAAATGAGCATTAAAATAAGGAAAATGCATTTTTAAAGAAGAAGAATTGAGGATTATTTATAACCGCCATTATGCGACTACCCCACGGAAGCACTTCCTTTTTGCAATGGTGGCACTATGCCTATAAGGAAACTCTTTTTTTTTTAATTTCATAATTACCTCATTTTTACTTAGTACTACAAATTTGAAGTAATACTGCCAAGTTGCAGGCATTAAATACTGAAACTTTTGTCAAAATACCACTTTTTACATGATCATTATATACAGGCGCGAGATGTTGATCGACATGCAATTTTGATGTGTTTGACTAATTTTACAAAAAAAAAATTTTTTTTTTACCTAATTCCATTAAAATTTTTACACCAAAATAGTCTCATGATACACTGAAGACATTATCTTACCTAAATACATTATTCAATACAATGTACATGCTAAAAAATGCACATTTAAATCATCCAAAATAAAAAATCTTCAAAATTTTGTGATTTTTCATGAAATTTCAATGTAAATATGCACATATATGCTTTATTTGAGGCATACACTTGCCAAAATGTGGTTTTTTATGAAGCAAATATCTCCAATTTGTCATTTAATACTATGAGAGTGTAAAAAAGAGGTTATTTTACCTACAATTAACATTTTGGAAAATCACCCCCATTTCACTCAAGTCTCTCTTATAAAGGAAACTCTTTTTTTTTTAATTTCATAATTACCTCATTTTTACTTAGTACTACAAATTTGAAGTAATACTGCCAAGTTGCAGGCATTAAATACTGAAACTTTTGTCAAAATACCACTTTTTACATGATCATTATATACAGGCGCGAGATGTTGATCGACATGCAATTTTGATGTGTTTGACTAATTTTACAAAAAAAATTTTTTTTTACCTAATTCCATTAAAATTTTTACACCAAAATAGTCTCATGATACACTGAAGACATTATCTTACCTAAATACATTATTCAATACAATGTACATGCTAAAAAATGCACATTTAAATCATCCAAAATAAAAAATCTTCAAAATTTTGTGATTTTTCATGAAATTTCAATGTAAATATGCACATATATGCTTTATTTGAGGCATACACTTGCCAAAATGTGGTTTTTTATGAAGCAAATATCTCCAATTTGTCATTTAATACTATGAGAGTGTAAAAAAGAGGTTATTTTACCTACAATTAACATTTTGGAAAATCACCCCCATTTCACTCAAGTCTCTCTTATAGGTGTAACCCCACCATTGATTTTTGTTCTTTATTCTATAGTAAATAATAAAAGTTTGAAGGCTTGTCATTCATAGAGGGTCCCAAATGAAAGAAGTGAAACCTACATTTTACTGTTTGTCAACCTCTGCACTATCAAAATATGATGAGAAAAGTAGGGGTCATGTGTCATATAAGAGATTTTTTTTCTGCTCAGTGTGTACACTGGTGACAAAGTGAAAGTAGACTTCCGAAATCATGAATTCATACCCCAATTTCCAAGCATCATTTTTTTTTTCTAAATTCACAATTCAAACATGACAATGCTATCAAAATGTTCAAAATACATCAATAATGCCATTCAAATAAAAAAATGAGCATTAAAATAAGGAAAATGCATTTTTAAAGAAGAAGAATTGAGGATTATTTATAACCGCCATTATGCGACTACCCCACGGAAGCACTTCCTTTTTGCAATGGTGGCACTATGCCTATAAGGAAACTCTTTTTTTTTTAATTTCATAATTACCTCATTTTTACTTAGTACTACAAATTTGAAGTAATACTGCCAAGTTGCAGGCATTAAATACTGAAACTTTTGTCAAAATACCACTTTTTACATGATCATTATATACAGGCGCGAGATGTTGATCGACATGCAATTTTGATGTGTTTGACTAATTTTACAAAAAAAAAATTTTTTTTTTACCTAATTCCATTAAAATTTTTACACCAAAATAGTCTCATGATACACTGAAGACATTATCTTACCTAAATACATTATTCAATACAATGTACATGCTAAAAAATGCACATTTAAATCATCCAAAATAAAAAATCTTCAAAATTTTGTGATTTTTCATGAAATTTCAATGTAAATATGCACATATATGCTTTATTTGAGGCATACACTTGCCAAAATGTGGTTTTTTATGAAGCAAATATCTCCAATTTGTCATTTAATACTATGAGAGTGTAAAAAAGAGGTTATTTTACCTACAATTAACATTTTGGAAAATCACCCCCATTTCACTCAAGTCTCTCTTATAAAGGAAACTCTTTTTTTTTTAATTTCATAATTACCTCATTTTTACTTAGTACTACAAATTTGAAGTAATACTGCCAAGTTGCAGGCATTAAATACTGAAACTTTTGTCAAAATACCACTTTTTACATGATCATTATATACAGGCGCGAGATGTTGATCGACATGCAATTTTGATGTGTTTGACTAATTTTACAAAAAAAAATTTTTTTTTTACCTAATTCCATTAAAATTTTTACACCAAAATAGTCTCATGATACACTGAAGACATTATCTTACCTAAATACATTATTCAATACAATGTACATGCTAAAAAATGCACATTTAAATCATCCAAAATAAAAAATCTTCAAAATTTTGTGATTTTTCATGAAATTTCAATGTAAATATGCACATATATGCTTTATTTGAGGCATACACTTGCCAAAATGTGGTTTTTTATGAAGCAAATATCTCCAATTTGTCATTTAATACTATGAGAGTGTAAAAAAGAGGTTATTTTACCTACAATTAACATTTTGGAAAATCACCCCCATTTCACTCAAGTCTCTCTTATAGGTGTAACCCCACCATTGATTTTTGTTCTTTATTCTATAGTAAATAATAAAAGTTTGAAGGCTTGTCATTCATAGAGGGTCCCAAATGAAAGAAGTGAAACCTACATTTTACTGTTTGTCAACCTCTGCACTATCAAAATATGATGAGAAAAGTAGGGGTCATGTGTCATATAAGAGATTTTTTTTCTGCTCAGTGTGTACACTGGTGACAAAGTGAAAGTAGACTTCCGAAATCATGAATTCATACCCCAATTTCCAAGCATCATTTTTTTTTTCTAAATTCACAATTCAAACATGACAATGCTATCAAAATGTTCAAAATACATCAATAATGCCATTCAAATAAAAAAATGAGCATTAAAATAAGGAAAATGCATTTTTAAAGAAGAAGAATTGAGGATTATTTATAACCGCCATTATGCGACTACCCCACGGAAGCACTTCCTTTTTGCAATGGTGGCACTATGCCTATAAGGAAACTCTTTTTTTTTTAATTTCATAATTACCTCATTTTTACTTAGTACTACAAATTTGAAGTAATACTGCCAAGTTGCAGGCATTAAATACTGAAACTTTTGTCAAAATACCACTTTTTACATGATCATTATATACAGGCGCGAGATGTTGATCGACATGCAATTTTGATGTGTTTGACTAATTTTACAAAAAAAAATTTTTTTTTTACCTAATTCCATTAAAATTTTTACACCAAAATAGTCTCATGATACACTGAAGACATTATCTTACCTAAATACATTATTCAATACAATGTACATGCTAAAAAATGCACATTTAAATCATCCAAAATAAAAAATCTTCAAAATTTTGTGATTTTTCATGAAATTTCAATGTAAATATGCACATATATGCTTTATTTGAGGCATACACTTGCCAAAATGTGGTTTTTTATGAAGCAAATATCTCCAATTTGTCATTTAATACTATGAGAGTGTAAAAAAGAGGTTATTTTACCTACAATTAACATTTTGGAAAATCACCCCCATTTCACTCAAGTCTCTCTTATAGGTGTAACCCCACCATTGATTTTTGTTCTTTATTCTATAGTAAATAATAAAAGTTTGAAGGCTTGTCATTCATAGAGGGTCCCAAATGAAAGAAGTGAAACCTACATTTTACTGTTTGTCAACCTCTGCACTATCAAAATATGATGAGAAAAGTAGGGGTCATGTGTCATATAAGAGATTTTTTTTCTGCTCAGTGTGTACACTGGTGACAAAGTGAAAGTAGACTTCCGAAATCATGAATTCATACCCCAATTTCCAAGCATCATTTTTTTTTTCTAAATTCACAATTCAAACATGACAATGCTATCAAAATGTTCAAAATACATCAATAATGCCATTCAAATAAAAAAATGAGCATTAAAATAAGGAAAATGCATTTTTAAAGAAGAAGAATTGAGGATTATTTATAACCGCCATTATGCGACTACCCCACGGAAGCACTTCCTTTTTGCAATGGTGGCACTATGCCTATAAGGAAACTCTTTTTTTTTTAATTTCATAATTACCTCATTTTTACTTAGTACTACAAATTTGAAGTAATACTGCCAAGTTGCAGGCATTAAATACTGAAACTTTTGTCAAAATACCACTTTTTACATGATCATTATATACAGGCGCGAGATGTTGATCGACATGCAATTTTGATGTGTTTGACTAATTTTACAAAAAAAAATTTTTTTTTTACCTAATTCCATTAAAATTTTTACACCAAAATAGTCTCATGATACACTGAAGACATTATCTTACCTAAATACATTATTCAATACAATGTACATGCTAAAAAATGCACATTTAAATCATCCAAAATAAAAAATCTTCAAAATTTTGTGATTTTTCATGAAATTTCAATGTAAATATGCACATATATGCTTTATTTGAGGCATACACTTGCCAAAATGTGGTTTTTTATGAAGCAAATATCTCCAATTTGTCATTTAATACTATGAGAGTGTAAAAAAGAGGTTATTTTACCTACAATTAACATTTTGGAAAATCACCCCCATTTCACTCAAGTCTCTCTTATAGGTGTAACCCCACCATTGATTTTTGTTCTTTATTCTATAGTAAATAATAAAAGTTTGAAGGCTTGTCATTCATAGAGGGTCCCAAATGAAAGAAGTGAAACCTACATTTTACTGTTTGTCAACCTCTGCACTATCAAAATATGATGAGAAAAGTAGGGGTCATGTGTCATATAAGAGATTTTTTTTCTGCTCAGTGTGTACACTGGTGACAAAGTGAAAGTAGACTTCCGAAATCATGAATTCATACCCCAATTTCCAAGCATCATTTTTTTTTTCTAAATTCACAATTCAAACATGACAATGCTATCAAAATGTTCAAAATACATCAATAATGCCATTCAAATAAAAAAATGAGCATTAAAATAAGGAAAATGCATTTTTAAAGAAGAAGAATTGAGGATTATTTATAACCGCCATTATGCGACTACCCCACGGAAGCACTTCCTTTTTGCAATGGTGGCACTATGCCTATAAGGAAACTCTTTTTTTTTTAATTTCATAATTACCTCATTTTTACTTAGTACTACAAATTTGAAGTAATACTGCCAAGTTGCAGGCATTAAATACTGAAACTTTTGTCAAAATACCACTTTTTACATGATCATTATATACAGGCGCGAGATGTTGATCGACATGCAATTTTGATGTGTTTGACTAATTTTACAAAAAAAAAATTTTTTTTTACCTAATTCCATTAAAATTTTTACACCAAAATAGTCTCATGATACACTGAAGACATTATCTTACCTAAATACATTATTCAATACAATGTACATGCTAAAAAATGCACATTTAAATCATCCAAAATAAAAAATCTTCAAAATTTTGTGATTTTTCATGAAATTTCAATGTAAATATGCACATATATGCTTTATTTGAGGCATACACTTGCCAAAATGTGGTTTTTTATGAAGCAAATATCTCCAATTTGTCATTTAATACTATGAGAGTGTAAAAAAGAGGTTATTTTACCTACAATTAACATTTTGGAAAATCACCCCCATTTCACTCAAGTCTCTCTTATAAAGGAAACTCTTTTTTTTTTAATTTCATAATTACCTCATTTTTACTTAGTACTACAAATTTGAAGTAATACTGCCAAGTTGCAGGCATTAAATACTGAAACTTTTGTCAAAATACCACTTTTTACATGATCATTATATACAGGCGCGAGATGTTGATCGACATGCAATTTTGATGTGTTTGACTAATTTTACAAAAAAAAATTTTTTTTTTACCTAATTCCATTAAAATTTTTACACCAAAATAGTCTCATGATACACTGAAGACATTATCTTACCTAAATACATTATTCAATACAATGTACATGCTAAAAAATGCACATTTAAATCATCCAAAATAAAAAATCTTCAAAATTTTGTGATTTTTCATGAAATTTCAATGTAAATATGCACATATATGCTTTATTTGAGGCATACACTTGCCAAAATGTGGTTTTTTATGAAGCAAATATCTCCAATTTGTCATTTAATACTATGAGAGTGTAAAAAAGAGGTTATTTTACCTACAATTAACATTTTGGAAAATCACCCCCATTTCACTCAAGTCTCTCTTATAGGTGTAACCCCACCATTGATTTTTGTTCTTTATTCTATAGTAAATAATAAAAGTTTGAAGGCTTGTCATTCATAGAGGGTCCCAAATGAAAGAAGTGAAACCTACATTTTACTGTTTGTCAACCTCTGCACTATCAAAATATGATGAGAAAAGTAGGGGTCATGTGTCATATAAGAGATTTTTTTTCTGCTCAGTGTGTACACTGGTGACAAAGTGAAAGTAGACTTCCGAAATCATGAATTCATACCCCAATTTCCAAGCATCATTTTTTTTTTCTAAATTCACAATTCAAACATGACAATGCTATCAAAATGTTCAAAATACATCAATAATGCCATTCAAATAAAAAAATGAGCATTAAAATAAGGAAAATGCATTTTTAAAGAAGAAGAATTGAGGATTATTTATAACCGCCATTATGCGACTACCCCACGGAAGCACTTCCTTTTTGCAATGGTGGCACTATGCCTATAAGGAAACTCTTTTTTTTTTAATTTCATAATTACCTCATTTTTACTTAGTACTACAAATTTGAAGTAATACTGCCAAGTTGCAGGCATTAAATACTGAAACTTTTGTCAAAATACCACTTTTTACATGATCATTATATACAGGCGCGAGATGTTGATCGACATGCAATTTTGATGTGTTTGACTAATTTTACAAAAAAAAATTTTTTTTTTACCTAATTCCATTAAAATTTTTACACCAAAATAGTCTCATGATACACTGAAGACATTATCTTACCTAAATACATTATTCAATACAATGTACATGCTAAAAAATGCACATTTAAATCATCCAAAATAAAAAATCTTCAAAATTTTGTGATTTTTCATGAAATTTCAATGTAAATATGCACATATATGCTTTATTTGAGGCATACACTTGCCAAAATGTGGTTTTTTATGAAGCAAATATCTCCAATTTGTCATTTAATACTATGAGAGTGTAAAAAAGAGGTTATTTTACCTACAATTAACATTTTGGAAAATCACCCCCATTTCACTCAAGTCTCTCTTATAGGTGTAACCCCACCATTGATTTTTGTTCTTTATTCTATAGTAAATAATAAAAGTTTGAAGGCTTGTCATTCATAGAGGGTCCCAAATGAAAGAAGTGAAACCTACATTTTACTGTTTGTCAACCTCTGCACTATCAAAATATGATGAGAAAAGTAGGGGTCATGTGTCATATAAGAGATTTTTTTTCTGCTCAGTGTGTACACTGGTGACAAAGTGAAAGTAGACTTCCGAAATCATGAATTCATACCCCAATTTCCAAGCATCATTTTTTTTTTCTAAATTCACAATTCAAACATGACAATGCTATCAAAATGTTCAAAATACATCAATAATGCCATTCAAATAAAAAAATGAGCATTAAAATAAGGAAAATGCATTTTTAAAGAAGAAGAATTGAGGATTATTTATAACCGCCATTATGCGACTACCCCACGGAAGCACTTCCTTTTTGCAATGGTGGCACTATGCCTATAAGGAAACTCTTTTTTTTTTAATTTCATAATTACCTCATTTTTACTTAGTACTACAAATTTGAAGTAATACTGCCAAGTTGCAGGCATTAAATACTGAAACTTTTGTCAAAATACCACTTTTTACATGATCATTATATACAGGCGCGAGATGTTGATCGACATGCAATTTTGATGTGTTTGACTAATTTTACAAAAAAAAATTTTTTTTTTACCTAATTCCATTAAAATTTTTACACCAAAATAGTCTCATGATACACTGAAGACATTATCTTACCTAAATACATTATTCAATACAATGTACATGCTAAAAAATGCACATTTAAATCATCCAAAATAAAAAATCTTCAAAATTTTGTGATTTTTCATGAAATTTCAATGTAAATATGCACATATATGCTTTATTTGAGGCATACACTTGCCAAAATGTGGTTTTTTATGAAGCAAATATCTCCAATTTGTCATTTAATACTATGAGAGTGTAAAAAAGAGGTTATTTTACCTACAATTAACATTTTGGAAAATCACCCCCATTTCACTCAAGTCTCTCTTATAAAGGAAACTCTTTTTTTTTTAATTTCATAATTACCTCATTTTTACTTAGTACTACAAATTTGAAGTAATACTGCCAAGTTGCAGGCATTAAATACTGAAACTTTTGTCAAAATACCACTTTTTACATGATCATTATATACAGGCGCGAGATGTTGATCGACATGCAATTTTGATGTGTTTGACTAATTTTACAAAAAAAAATTTTTTTTTTACCTAATTCCATTAAAATTTTTACACCAAAATAGTCTCATGATACACTGAAGACATTATCTTACCTAAATACATTATTCAATACAATGTACATGCTAAAAAATGCACATTTAAATCATCCAAAATAAAAAATCTTCAAAATTTTGTGATTTTTCATGAAATTTCAATGTAAATATGCACATATATGCTTTATTTGAGGCATACACTTGCCAAAATGTGGTTTTTTTATGAAGCAAATATCTCCAATTTGTCATTTAATACTATGAGAGTGTAAAAAAGAGGTTATTTTACCTACAATTAACATTTTGGAAAATCACCCCCATTTCACTCAAGTCTCTCTTATAGGTGTAACCCCACCATTGATTTTTGTTCTTTATTCTATAGTAAATAATAAAAGTTTGAAGGCTTGTCATTCATAGAGGGTCCCAAATGAAAGAAGTGAAACCTACATTTTACTGTTTGTCAACCTCTGCACTATCAAAATATGATGAGAAAAGTAGGGGTCATGTGTCATATAAGAGATTTTTTTTCTGCTCAGTGTGTACACTGGTGACAAAGTGAAAGTAGACTTCCGAAATCATGAATTCATACCCCAATTTCCAAGCATCATTTTTTTTTTCTAAATTCACAATTCAAACATGACAATGCTATCAAAATGTTCAAAATACATCAATAATGCCATTCAAATAAAAAAATGAGCATTAAAATAAGGAAAATGCATTTTTAAAGAAGAAGAATTGAGGATTATTTATAACCGCCATTATGCGACTACCCCACGGAAGCACTTCCTTTTTGCAATGGTGGCACTATGCCTATAAGGAAACTCTTTTTTTTTTAATTTCATAATTACCTCATTTTTACTTAGTACTACAAATTTGAAGTAATACTGCCAAGTTGCAGGCATTAAATACTGAAACTTTTGTCAAAATACCACTTTTTACATGATCATTATATACAGGCGCGAGATGTTGATCGACATGCAATTTTGATGTGTTTGACTAATTTTACAAAAAAAAATTTTTTTTTTACCTAATTCCATTAAAATTTTTACACCAAAATAGTCTCATGATACACTGAAGACATTATCTTACCTAAATACATTATTCAATACAATGTACATGCTAAAAAATGCACATTTAAATCATCCAAAATAAAAAATCTTCAAAATTTTGTGATTTTTCATGAAATTTCAATGTAAATATGCACATATATGCTTTATTTGAGGCATACACTTGCCAAAATGTGGTTTTTTATGAAGCAAATATCTCCAATTTGTCATTTAATACTATGAGAGTGTAAAAAAGAGGTTATTTTACCTACAATTAACATTTTGGAAAATCACCCCCATTTCACTCAAGTCTCTCTTATAGGTGTAACCCCACCATTGATTTTTGTTCTTTATTCTATAGTAAATAATAAAAGTTTGAAGGCTTGTCATTCATAGAGGGTCCCAAATGAAAGAAGTGAAACCTACATTTTACTGTTTGTCAACCTCTGCACTATCAAAATATGATGAGAAAAGTAGGGGTCATGTGTCATATAAGAGATTTTTTTTCTGCTCAGTGTGTACACTGGTGACAAAGTGAAAGTAGACTTCCGAAATCATGAATTCATACCCCAATTTCCAAGCATCATTTTTTTTTTCTAAATTCACAATTCAAACATGACAATGCTATCAAAATGTTCAAAATACATCAATAATGCCATTCAAATAAAAAAATGAGCATTAAAATAAGGAAAATGCATTTTTAAAGAAGAAGAATTGAGGATTATTTATAACCGCCATTATGCGACTACCCCACGGAAGCACTTCCTTTTTGCAATGGTGGCACTATGCCTATAAGGAAACTCTTTTTTTTTTAATTTCATAATTACCTCATTTTTACTTAGTACTACAAATTTGAAGTAATACTGCCAAGTTGCAGGCATTAAATACTGAAACTTTTGTCAAAATACCACTTTTTACATGATCATTATATACAGGCGCGAGATGTTGATCGACATGCAATTTTGATGTGTTTGACTAATTTTACAAAAAAAAATTTTTTTTTTTACCTAATTCCATTAAAATTTTTACACCAAAATAGTCTCATGATACACTGAAGACATTATCTTACCTAAATACATTATTCAATACAATGTACATGCTAAAAAATGCACATTTAAATCATCCAAAATAAAAAATCTTCAAAATTTTGTGATTTTTCATGAAATTTCAATGTAAATATGCACATATATGCTTTATTTGAGGCATACACTTGCCAAAATGTGGTTTTTTATGAAGCAAATATCTCCAATTTGTCATTTAATACTATGAGAGTGTAAAAAAGAGGTTATTTTACCTACAATTAACATTTTGGAAAATCACCCCCATTTCACTCAAGTCTCTCTTATAGGTGTAACCCCACCATTGATTTTTGTTCTTTATTCTATAGTAAATAATAAAAGTTTGAAGGCTTGTCATTCATAGAGGGTCCCAAATGAAAGAAGTGAAACCTACATTTTACTGTTTGTCAACCTCTGCACTATCAAAATATGATGAGAAAAGTAGGGGTCATGTGTCATATAAGAGATTTTTTTTCTGCTCAGTGTGTACACTGGTGACAAAGTGAAAGTAGACTTCCGAAATCATGAATTCATACCCCAATTTCCAAGCATCATTTTTTTTTTCTAAATTCACAATTCAAACATGACAATGCTATCAAAATGTTCAAAATACATCAATAATGCCATTCAAATAAAAAAATGAGCATTAAAATAAGGAAAATGCATTTTTAAAGAAGAAGAATTGAGGATTATTTATAACCGCCATTATGCGACTACCCCACGGAAGCACTTCCTTTTTGCAATGGTGGCACTATGCCTATAAGGAAACTCTTTTTTTTTTAATTTCATAATTACCTCATTTTTACTTAGTACTACAAATTTGAAGTAATACTGCCAAGTTGCAGGCATTAAATACTGAAACTTTTGTCAAAATACCACTTTTTACATGATCATTATATACAGGCGCGAGATGTTGATCGACATGCAATTTTGATGTGTTTGACTAATTTTACAAAAAAAAATTTTTTTTTTACCTAATTCCATTAAAATTTTTACACCAAAATAGTCTCATGATACACTGAAGACATTATCTTACCTAAATACATTATTCAATACAATGTACATGCTAAAAAATGCACATTTAAATCATCCAAAATAAAAAATCTTCAAAATTTTGTGATTTTTCATGAAATTTCAATGTAAATATGCACATATATGCTTTATTTGAGGCATACACTTGCCAAAATGTGGTTTTTTATGAAGCAAATATCTCCAATTTGTCATTTAATACTATGAGAGTGTAAAAAAGAGGTTATTTTACCTACAATTAACATTTTGGAAAATCACCCCCATTTCACTCAAGTCTCTCTTATAGGTGTAACCCCACCATTGATTTTTGTTCTTTATTCTATAGTAAATAATAAAAGTTTGAAGGCTTGTCATTCATAGAGGGTCCCAAATGAAAGAAGTGAAACCTACATTTTACTGTTTGTCAACCTCTGCACTATCAAAATATGATGAGAAAAGTAGGGGTCATGTGTCATATAAGAGATTTTTTTTCTGCTCAGTGTGTACACTGGTGACAAAGTGAAAGTAGACTTCCGAAATCATGAATTCATACCCCAATTTCCAAGCATCATTTTTTTTTTCTAAATTCACAATTCAAACATGACAATGCTATCAAAATGTTCAAAATACATCAATAATGCCATTCAAATAAAAAAATGAGCATTAAAATAAGGAAAATGCATTTTTAAAGAAGAAGAATTGAGGATTATTTATAACCGCCATTATGCGACTACCCCACGGAAGCACTTCCTTTTTGCAATGGTGGCACTATGCCTATAAGGAAACTCTTTTTTTTTTAATTTCATAATTACCTCATTTTTACTTAGTACTACAAATTTGAAGTAATACTGCCAAGTTGCAGGCATTAAATACTGAAACTTTTGTCAAAATACCACTTTTTACATGATCATTATATACAGGCGCGAGATGTTGATCGACATGCAATTTTGATGTGTTTGACTAATTTTACAAAAAAAAATTTTTTTTTTACCTAATTCCATTAAAATTTTTACACCAAAATAGTCTCATGATACACTGAAGACATTATCTTACCTAAATACATTATTCAATACAATGTACATGCTAAAAAATGCACATTTAAATCATCCAAAATAAAAAATCTTCAAAATTTTGTGATTTTTCATGAAATTTCAATGTAAATATGCACATATATGCTTTATTTGAGGCATACACTTGCCAAAATGTGGTTTTTTATGAAGCAAATATCTCCAATTTGTCATTTAATACTATGAGAGTGTAAAAAAGAGGTTATTTTACCTACAATTAACATTTTGGAAAATCACCCCCATTTCACTCAAGTCTCTCTTATAGGTGTAACCCCACCATTGATTTTTGTTCTTTATTCTATAGTAAATAATAAAAGTTTGAAGGCTTGTCATTCATAGAGGGTCCCAAATGAAAGAAGTGAAACCTACATTTTACTGTTTGTCAACCTCTGCACTATCAAAATATGATGAGAAAAGTAGGGGTCATGTGTCATATAAGAGATTTTTTTTCTGCTCAGTGTGTACACTGGTGACAAAGTGAAAGTAGACTTCCGAAATCATGAATTCATACCCCAATTTCCAAGCATCATTTTTTTTTTCTAAATTCACAATTCAAACATGACAATGCTATCAAAATGTTCAAAATACATCAATAATGCCATTCAAATAAAAAAATGAGCATTAAAATAAGGAAAATGCATTTTTAAAGAAGAAGAATTGAGGATTATTTATAACCGCCATTATGCGACTACCCCACGGAAGCACTTCCTTTTTGCAATGGTGGCACTATGCCTATAAGGAAACTCTTTTTTTTTAATTTCATAATTACCTCATTTTTACTTAGTACTACAAATTTGAAGTAATACTGCCAAGTTGCAGGCATTAAATACTGAAACTTTTGTCAAAATACCACTTTTTACATGATCATTATATACAGGCGCGAGATGTTGATCGACATGCAATTTTGATGTGTTTGACTAATTTTACAAAAAAAAATTTTTTTTTTACCTAATTCCATTAAAATTTTTACACCAAAATAGTCTCATGATACACTGAAGACATTATCTTACCTAAATACATTATTCAATACAATGTACATGCTAAAAAATGCACATTTAAATCATCCAAAATAAAAAATCTTCAAAATTTTGTGATTTTTCATGAAATTTCAATGTAAATATGCACATATATGCTTTATTTGAGGCATACACTTGCCAAAATGTGGTTTTTTATGAAGCAAATATCTCCAATTTGTCATTTAATACTATGAGAGTGTAAAAAAGAGGTTATTTTACCTACAATTAACATTTTGGAAAATCACCCCCATTTCACTCAAGTCTCTCTTATAGGTGTAACCCCACCATTGATTTTTGTTCTTTATTCTATAGTAAATAATAAAAGTTTGAAGGCTTGTCATTCATAGAGGGTCCCAAATGAAAGAAGTGAAACCTACATTTTACTGTTTGTCAACCTCTGCACTATCAAAATATGATGAGAAAAGTAGGGGTCATGTGTCATATAAGAGATTTTTTTTCTGCTCAGTGTGTACACTGGTGACAAAGTGAAAGTAGACTTCCGAAATCATGAATTCATACCCCAATTTCCAAGCATCATTTTTTTTTTCTAAATTCACAATTCAAACATGACAATGCTATCAAAATGTTCAAAATACATCAATAATGCCATTCAAATAAAAAAATGAGCATTAAAATAAGGAAAATGCATTTTTAAAGAAGAAGAATTGAGGATTATTTATAACCGCCATTATGCGACTACCCCACGGAAGCACTTCCTTTTTGCAATGGTGGCACTATGCCTATAAGGAAACTCTTTTTTTTTTAATTTCATAATTACCTCATTTTTACTTAGTACTACAAATTTGAAGTAATACTGCCAAGTTGCAGGCATTAAATACTGAAACTTTTGTCAAAATACCACTTTTTACATGATCATTATATACAGGCGCGAGATGTTGATCGACATGCAATTTTGATGTGTTTGACTAATTTTACAAAAAAAAATTTTTTTTTTACCTAATTCCATTAAAATTTTTACACCAAAATAGTCTCATGATACACTGAAGACATTATCTTACCTAAATACATTATTCAATACAATGTACATGCTAAAAAATGCACATTTAAATCATCCAAAATAAAAAATCTTCAAAATTTTGTGATTTTTCATGAAATTTCAATGTAAATATGCACATATATGCTTTATTTGAGGCATACACTTGCCAAAATGTGGTTTTTTATGAAGCAAATATCTCCAATTTGTCATTTAATACTATGAGAGTGTAAAAAAGAGGTTATTTTACCTACAATTAACATTTTGGAAAATCACCCCCATTTCACTCAAGTCTCTCTTATAGGTGTAACCCCACCATTGATTTTTGTTCTTTATTCTATAGTAAATAATAAAAGTTTGAAGGCTTGTCATTCATAGAGGGTCCCAAATGAAAGAAGTGAAACCTACATTTTACTGTTTGTCAACCTCTGCACTATCAAAATATGATGAGAAAAGTAGGGGTCATGTGTCATATAAGAGATTTTTTTTCTGCTCAGTGTGTACACTGGTGACAAAGTGAAAGTAGACTTCCGAAATCATGAATTCATACCCCAATTTCCAAGCATCATTTTTTTTTTCTAAATTCACAATTCAAACATGACAATGCTATCAAAATGTTCAAAATACATCAATAATGCCATTCAAATAAAAAAATGAGCATTAAAATAAGGAAAATGCATTTTTAAAGAAGAAGAATTGAGGATTATTTATAACCGCCATTATGCGACTACCCCACGGAAGCACTTCCTTTTTGCAATGGTGGCACTATGCCTATAAGGAAACTCTTTTTTTTTTAATTTCATAATTACCTCATTTTTACTTAGTACTACAAATTTGAAGTAATACTGCCAAGTTGCAGGCATTAAATACTGAAACTTTTGTCAAAATACCACTTTTTACATGATCATTATATACAGGCGCGAGATGTTGATCGACATGCAATTTTGATGTGTTTGACTAATTTTACAAAAAAAAATTTTTTTTTTTACCTAATTCCATTAAAATTTTTACACCAAAATAGTCTCATGATACACTGAAGACATTATCTTACCTAAATACATTATTCAATACAATGTACATGCTAAAAAATGCACATTTAAATCATCCAAAATAAAAAATCTTCAAAATTTTGTGATTTTTCATGAAATTTCAATGTAAATATGCACATATATGCTTTATTTGAGGCATACACTTGCCAAAATGTGGTTTTTTTATGAAGCAAATATCTCCAATTTGTCATTTAATACTATGAGAGTGTAAAAAAGAGGTTATTTTACCTACAATTAACATTTTGGAAAATCACCCCCATTTCACTCAAGTCTCTCTTATAGGTGTAACCCCACCATTGATTTTTGTTCTTTATTCTATAGTAAATAATAAAAGTTTGAAGGCTTGTCATTCATAGAGGGTCCCAAATGAAAGAAGTGAAACCTACATTTTACTGTTTGTCAACCTCTGCACTATCAAAATATGATGAGAAAAGTAGGGGTCATGTGTCATATAAGAGATTTTTTTTCTGCTCAGTGTGTACACTGGTGACAAAGTGAAAGTAGACTTCCGAAATCATGAATTCATACCCCAATTTCCAAGCATCATTTTTTTTTCTAAATTCACAATTCAAACATGACAATGCTATCAAAATGTTCAAATACATCAATAATGCCATTCAAATAAAAAAATGAGCATTAAAATAAGGAAAATGCATTTTTAAAGAAGAAGAATTGAGGATTATTTATAACCGCCATTATGCGACTACCCCACGGAAGCACTTCCTTTTTGCAATGGTGGCACTATGCCTATAAGGAAACTCTTTTTTTTTTAATTTCATAATTACCTCATTTTTACTTAGTACTACAAATTTGAAGTAATACTGCCAAGTTGCAGGCATTAAATACTGAAACTTTTGTCAAAATACCACTTTTTACATGATCATTATATACAGGCGCGAGATGTTGATCGACATGCAATTTTGATGTGTTTGACTAATTTTACCAAAAAAAATTTTTTTTTTACCTAATTCCATTAAAATTTTTACACCAAAATAGTCTCATGATACACTGAAGACATTATCTTACCTAAATACATTATTCAATACAATGTACATGCTAAAAAATTGCACATTTAAATCATCCAAAATAAAAAATCTTCAAAATTTTGTGATTTTTCATGAAATTTCAATGTAAATATGCACATATATGCTTTATTTGAGGCATACACTTGCCAAAATGTGGTTTTTTATGAAGCAAATATCTCCAATTTGTCATTTAATACTATGAGAGTGTAAAAAAGAGGTTATTTTACCTACAATTAACATTTTGGAAAATCACCCCCATTTCACTCAAGTCTCTCTTATAAGGAAACTCTTTTTTTTTTAATTTCATAATTACCTCATTTTTACTTAGTACTACAAATTTGAAGTAATACTGCCAAGTTGCAGGCATTAAATACTGAAACTTTTGTCAAAATACCACTTTTTACATGATCATTATATACAGGCGCGAGATGTTGATCGACATGCAATTTTGATGTGTTTGACTAATTTTACCAAAAAAAATTTTTTTTTTACCTAATTCCATTAAAATTTTTACACCAAAATAGTCTCATGATACACTGAAGACATTATCTTACCTAAATACATTATTCAATACAATGTACATGCTAAAAATTGCACATTTAAATCATCCAAAATAAAAAATCTTCAAAATTTTGTGATTTTTCATGAAATTTCAATGTAAATATGCACATATATGCTTTATTTGAGGCATACACTTGCCAAAATGTGTTTTTTTATGAAGCAAATAGTCTCCAATTTGTCATTTAATACTATGAGAGTGTAAAAAAGAGGTTATTTTACCTACAATTAACATTTTGGAAAATCACCCCCATTTCACTCAAGTCTCTCTTATAGGTGTAACCCCACCATTGATTTTTGTTCTTTATTCTATAGTAAATAATAAAAGTTTGAAGGCTTGTCATTCATAGAGGGTCCCAAATGAAAGAAGTGAAACCTACATTTTACTGTTTGTCAACCTCTGCACTATCAAAATATGATGAGAAAAGTAGGGGTCATGTGTCATATAAGAGATTTTTTTTCTGCTCAGTGTGTACACTGGTGACAAAGTGAAAGTAGACTTCCGAAATCATGAATTCATACCCCAATTTCCAAGCATCATTTTTTTTCTTCTAAATTCACAATTCAAACATGACAATGCTATCAAAATGTTCAAAATACATCAATAATGCCATTCAAATAAAAAAATGAGCATTAAAATAAGGAAAATGCATTTTTAAAGAAGAAGAATTGAGGATTATTTATAACCGCCATTATGCGACTACCCCACGGAAGCACTTCCCTTTTGCAATGGTGGCACTATGCCTATAAGGAAACTCTTTTTTTTTTAATTTCATAATTACCTCATTTTTACTAAGTACTACCAATTTGAAGTAATACTGCCAAGTTGCAGGCATTAAATACTGAAACTTTTGTCAAAATACCACTTTTTACATGATCATTATATACAGGCGCGAGATGTTGATCCGACATGCAATTTTGATGTGTTTGACTAATTTTACCAAAAAAATTTTTTTTTTTACCTAATTCCATTAAAATTTTTACACCAAAACTAGTCTCATGATACACTGAAGACATTATCTTACCTAAATACATTATTCAATACAATGTACATGCTAAAAATTGCACATTTAAATCATCCAAAATAAAAAATCTTCAAAATTTTGTGATTTTTCATGAAATTTCAATGTAAATATGCACATATATGCTTTATTTGAGGCATACACTTGCCAAAATGTGGTTTTTTTATGAAGCAAATGTCTCCAATTTGTCATTTAATACTATGAGAGTGTAAAAAAGAGGTTATTTTACCTACAATTAACATTTTGGAAAATCACCCCCATTTCACTCAAGTCTCTCTTATAAGGAAACTCTTTTTTTTTTAATTTCATAATTACCTCATTTTTACTAAAGTACTACCAATTTGAAGTAATACTGCCAAGTTGCAGGCATTAAATACTGAAACTTTTGTCAAAATACCACTTTTTACATGATCATTATATACAGGCGCGAGATGTTGACCGACATGCAATTTTGATGTGTTTGACTAATTTTACCAAAAAAAATTTTTTTTTTACCTAATTCCATTAAAATTTTTACACCAAAATAGTCTCATGATACACTGAAGACATTATCTTACCTAAATACATTATTCAATACAATGTACATGCTAAAAAATGCACATTTAAATCATCCAAAATAAAAAATCTTCAAAATTTTGTGATTTTTCATGAAATTTCAATGTAAATATGCACATATATGCTTTATTTGAGGCATACACTTGCCAAAATGTGGTTTTTTATGAAGCAAATATCTCCAATTTGTCATTTAATACTATGAGAGTGTAAAAAGAGGTTATTTTACCTACAATTAACATTTTGGAAAATCACCCCCATTTCACTCAAGTCTCTCTTATAGGTGTAACCCCACCATTGATTTTTGTTCTTTATTCTATAGTAAATAATAAAAGTTTGAAGGCTTGTCATTCATAGAGGGTCCCAAATGAAAGAAGTGAAACCTACATTTTACTGTTTGTCAACCTCTGCACTATCAAAATATGATGAGAAAAGTAGGGGTCATGTGTCATATAAGAGATTTTTTTTCTGCTCAGTGTGTACACTGGTGACAAAGTGAAAGTAGACTTCCGAAATCATGAATTCATACCCCAATTTCCAAGCATCATTTTTTTTTTCTAAATTCACAATTCAAACATGACAATGCTATCAAAATGTTCAAAATACATCAATAATGCCATTCAAATAAAAAAATGAGCATTAAAATAAGGAAAATGCATTTTTAAAGAAGAAGAATTGAGGATTATTTATAACCGCCATTATGCGACTACCCCACGGAAGCACTTCCTTTTTGCAATGGTGGCACTATGCCTATAAGGAAACTCTTTTTTTTTTAATTTCATAATTACCTCATTTTTACTTAGTACTACCAATTTGAAGTAATACTGCCAAGTTGCAGGCATTAAATACTGAAACTTTTGTCAAAATACCACTTTTTACATGATCATTATATACAGGCGCGAGATGTTGATCGACATGCAATTTTGATGTGTTTGACTAATTTTACAAAAAAAATTTTTTTTTTTACCTAATTCCATTAAAATTTTTACACCAAAATAGTCTCATGATACACTGAAGACATTATCTTACCTAAATACATTATTCAATACAATGTACATGCTAAAAAATTGCACATTTAAATCATCCAAAATAAAAAATCTTCAAAATTTTGTGATTTTTCATGAAATTTCAATGTAAATATGCACATATATGCTTTATTTGAGGCATACACTTGCCAAAATGTGGTTTTTTATGAAGCAAATATCTCCAATTTGTCATTTAATACTATGAGAGTGTAAAAAAGAGGTTATTTTACCTACAATTAACATTTTGGAAAATCACCCCCATTTCACTCAAGTCTCTCTTATAAGGAAACTCTTTTTTTTTTAATTTCATAATTACCTCATTTTTACTTAGTACTACAAATTTGAAGTAATACTGCCAAGTTGCAGGCATTAAATACTGAAACTTTTGTCAAAATACCACTTTTTACATGATCATTATATACAGGCGCGAGATGTTGATCGACATGCAATTTTGATGTGTTTGACTAATTTTACCAAAAAAAATTTTTTTTTTTACCTAATTCCATTAAAATTTTTACACCAAAATAGTCTCATGATACACTGAAGACATTATCTTACCTAAATACATTATTCAATACAATGTACATGCTAAAAAATTGCACATTTAAATCATCCAAAATAAAAAATCTTCAAAATTTTGTGATTTTTCATGAAATTTCAATGTAAATATGCACATATATGCTTTATTTGAGGCATACACTTGCCAAAATGTGGTTTTTTTATGAAGCAAATATCTCCAATTTGTCATTTAATACTATGAGAGTGTAAAAAAGAGGTTATTTTACCTACAATTAACATTTTGGAAAATCACCCCCATTTCACTCAAGTCTCTCTTATAGGTGTAACCCCACCATTGATTTTTGTTCTTTATTCTATAGTAAATAATAAAAGTTTGAAGGCTTGTCATTCATAGAGGGTCCCAAATGAAAGAAGTGAAACCTACATTTTACTGTTTGTCAACCTCTGCACTATCAAAATATGATGAGAAAAGTAGGGGTCATGTGTCATATAAGAGATTTTTTTTCTGCTCAGTGTGTACACTGGTGACAAAGTGAAAGTAGACTTCCGAAATCATGAATTCATACCCCAATTTCCAAGCATCATTTTTTTTTTCTAAATTCACAATTCAAACATGACAATGCTATCAAAATGTTCAAAATACATCAATAATGCCATTCAAATAAAAAAATGAGCATTAAAATAAGGAAAATGCATTTTTAAAGAAGAAGAATTGAGGATTATTTATAACCGCCATTATGCGACTACCCCACGGAAGCACTTCCTTTTTGCAATGGTGGCACTATGCCTATAAGGAAACTCTTTTTTTTTTAATTTCATAATTACCTCATTTTTACTTAAGTACTACCAATTTGAAGTAATACTGCCAAGTTGCAGGCATTAAATACTGAAACTTTTGTCAAAATACCACTTTTTACATGATCATTATATACAGGCGCGAGATGTTGATCGACATGCAATTTTGATGTGTTTGACTAATTTTACAAAAAAAATTTTTTTTTTACCTAATTCCATTAAAATTTTTACACCAAAATAGTCTCATGATACACTGAAGACATTATCTTACCTAAATACATTATTCAATACAATGTACATGCTAAAAAATGCACATTTAAATCATCCAAAATAAAAAATCTTCAAAATTTTGTGATTTTTCATGAAATTTCAATGTAAATATGCACATATATGCTTTATTTGAGGCATACACTTGCCAAAATGTGGTTTTTTTATGAAGCAAATATCTCCAATTTGTCATTTAATACTATGAGAGTGTAAAAAAGAGGTTATTTTACCTACAATTAACATTTTGGAAAATCACCCCCATTTCACTCAAGTCTCTCTTATAGGTGTAACCCCACCATTGATTTTTGTTCTTTATTCTATAGTAAATAATAAAAGTTTGAAGGCTTGTCATTCATAGAGGGTCCCAAATGAAAGAAGTGAAACCTACATTTTACTGTTTGTCAACCTCTGCACTATCAAAATATGATGAGAAAAGTAGGGGTCATGTGTCATATAAGAGATTTTTTTTCTGCTCAGTGTGTACACTGGTGACAAAGTGAAAGTAGACTTCCGAAATCATGAATTCATACCCCAATTTCCAAGCATCATTTTTTTTTTCTAAATTCACAATTCAAACATGACAATGCTATCAAAATGTTCAAAATACATCAATAATGCCATTCAAATAAAAAATGAGCATTAAAATAAGGAAAATGCATTTTTAAAGAAGAAGAATTGAGGATTATTTATAACCGCCATTATGCGACTACCCCACGGAAGCACTTCCTTTTTGCAATGGTGGCACTATGCCTATAAGGAAACTCTTTTTTTTTTAATTTCATAATTACCTCATTTTTACTTAGTACTACCAATTTGAAGTAATACTGCCAAGTTGCAGGCATTAAATACTGAAACTTTTGTCAAAATACCACTTTTTACATGATCATTATATACAGGCGCGAGATGTTGATCGACATGCAATTTTGATGTGTTTGACTAATTTTACCAAAAAAAATTTTTTTTTTTACCTAATTCCATTAAAATTTTTACACCAAAATAGTCTCATGATACACTGAAGACATTATCTTACCTAAATACATTATTCAATACAATGTACATGCTAAAAAGTGCACATTTAAATCATCCAAAATAAAAAATCTTCAAAATTTTGTGATTTTTCATGAAATTTCAATGTAAATATGCACATATATGCTTTATTTGAGGCATACACTTGCCAAAATGTGGTTTTTTTATGAAGCAAATATCTCCAATTTGTCATTTAATACTATGAGAGTGTAAAAAGAGGTTATTTTACCTACAATTAACATTTTGGAAAATCACCCCCATTTCACTCAAGTCTCTCTTATAAGGAAACTCTTTTTTTTTTAATTTCATAATTACCTCATTTTTACTTAAGTACTACAAATTTGAAGTAATACTGCCAAGTTGCAGGCATTAAATACTGAAACTTTTGTCAAAATACCACTTTTTACATGATCATTATATACAGGCGCGAGATGTTGATCGACATGCAATTTTGATGTGTTTGACTAATTTTACCAAAAAAAATTTTTTTTTTTACCTAATTCCATTAAAATTTTTACACCAAAATAGTCTCATGATACACTGAAGACATTATCTTACCTAAATACATTATTCAATACAATGTACATGCTAAAAAATTGCACATTTAAATCATCCAAAATAAAAAATCTTCAAAATTTTGTGATTTTTCATGAAATTTCAATGTAAATATGCACATATATGCTTTATTTGAGGCATACACTTGCCAAAATGTGGTTTTTTATGAAGCAAATATCTCCAATTTGTCATTTAATACTATGAGAGTGTAAAAAAGAGGTTATTTTACCTACAATTAACATTTTGGAAAATCACCCCCATTTCACTCAAGTCTCTCTTATAGGTGTAACCCCACCATTGATTTTTGTTCTTTATTCTATAGTAAATAATAAAAGTTTGAAGGCTTGTCATTCATAGAGGGTCCCAAATGAAAGAAGTGAAACCTACATTTTACTGTTTGTCAACCTCTGCACTATCAAAATATGATGAGAAAAGTAGGGGTCATGTGTCATATAAGAGATTTTTTTTCTGCTCAGTGTGTACACTGGTGACAAAGTGAAAGTAGACTTCCGAAATCATGAATTCATACCCCAATTTCCAAGCATCATTTTTTTTTTCTAAATTCACAATTCAAACATGACAATGCTATCAAAATGTTCAAAATACATCAATAATGCCATTCAAATAAAAAAATGAGCATTAAAATAAGGAAAATGCATTTTTAAAGAAGAAGAATTGAGGATTATTTATAACCGCCATTATGCGACTACCCCACGGAAGCACTTCCTTTTTGCAATGGTGGCACTATGCCTATAAGGAAACTCTTTTTTTTTTAATTTCATAATTACCTCATTTTTACTTAGTACTACCAATTTGAAGTAATACTGCCAAGTTGCAGGCATTAAATACTGAAACTTTTGTCAAAATACCACTTTTTACATGATCATTATATACAGGCGCGAGATGTTGATCGACATGCAATTTTGATGTGTTTGACTAATTTTACAAAAAAAAATTTTTTTTTTTACCTAATTCCATTAAAATTTTTACACCAAAATAGTCTCATGATACACTGAAGACATTATCTTACCTAAATACATTATTCAATACAATGTACATGCTAAAAAATGCACATTTAAATCATCCAAAATAAAAAATCTTCAAAATTTTGTGATTTTTCATGAAATTTCAATGTAAATATGCACATATATGCTTTATTTGAGGCATACACTTGCCAAAATGTGGTTTTTTATGAAGCAAATATCTCCAATTTGTCATTTAATACTATGAGAGTGTAAAAAAGAGGTTATTTTACCTACAATTAACATTTTGGAAAATCACCCCCATTTCACTCAAGTCTCTCTTATAGGTGTAACCCCACCATTGATTTTTGTTCTTTATTCTATAGTAAATAATAAAAGTTTGAAGGCTTGTCATTCATAGAGGGTCCCAAATGAAAGAAGTGAAACCTACATTTTACTGTTTGTCAACCTCTGCACTATCAAAATATGATGAGAAAAGTAGGGGTCATGTGTCATATAAGAGATTTTTTTTCTGCTCAGTGTGTACACTGGTGACAAAGTGAAAGTAGACTTCCGAAATCATGAATTCATACCCCAATTTCCAAGCATCATTTTTTTTTTCTAAATTCACAATTCAAACATGACAATGCTATCAAAATGTTCAAAATACATCAATAATGCCATTCAAATAAAAAAATGAGCATTAAAATAAGGAAAATGCATTTTTAAAGAAGAAGAATTGAGGATTATTTATAACCGCCATTATGCGACTACCCCACGGAAGCACTTCCTTTTTGCAATGGTGGCACTATGCCTATAAGGAAACTCTTTTTTTTTTAATTTCATAATTACCTCATTTTTACTTAGTACTACAAATTTGAAGTAATACTGCCAAGTTGCAGGCATTAAATACTGAAACTTTTGTCAAAATACCACTTTTTACATGATCATTATATACAGGCGCGAGATGTTGATCGACATGCAATTTTGATGTGTTTGACTAATTTTACAAAAAAAATTTTTTTTTTTACCTAATTCCATTAAAATTTTTACACCAAAATAGTCTCATGATACACTGAAGACATTATCTTACCTAAATACATTATTCAATACAATGTACATGCTAAAAAATGCACATTTAAATCATCCAAAATAAAAAATCTTCAAAATTTTGTGATTTTTCATGAAATTTCAATGTAAATATGCACATATATGCTTTATTTGAGGCATACACTTGCCAAAATGTGGTTTTTTATGAAGCAAATATCTCCAATTTGTCATTTAATACTATGAGAGTGTAAAAAAGAGGTTATTTTACCTACAATTAACATTTTGGAAAATCACCCCCATTTCACTCAAGTCTCTCTTATAGGTGTAACCCCACCATTGATTTTTGTTCTTTATTCTATAGTAAATAATAAAAGTTTGAAGGCTTGTCATTCATAGAGGGTCCCAAATGAAAGAAGTGAAACCTACATTTTACTGTTTGTCAACCTCTGCACTATCAAAATATGATGAGAAAAGTAGGGGTCATGTGTCATATAAGAGATTTTTTTTCTGCTCAGTGTGTACACTGGTGACAAAGTGAAAGTAGACTTCCGAAATCATGAATTCATACCCCAATTTCCAAGCATCATTTTTTTTCTTCTAAATTCACAATTCAAACATGACAATGCTATCAAAATGTTCAAAATACATCAATAATGCCATTCAAATAAAAAAATGAGCATTAAAATAAGGAAAATGCATTTTTAAAGAAGAAGAATTGAGGATTATTTATAACCGCCATTATGCGACTACCCCACGGAAGCACTTCCTTTTTGCAATGGTGGCACTATGCCTATAAGGAAACTCTTTTTTTTTTAATTTCATAATTACCTCATTTTTACTTAGTACTACAAATTTGAAGTAATACTGCCAAGTTGCAGGCATTAAATACTGAAACTTTTGTCAAAATACCACTTTTTACATGATCATTATATACAGGCGCGAGATGTTGATCGACATGCAATTTTGATGTGTTTGACTAATTTTACAAAAAAAATTTTTTTTTTTACCTAATTCCATTAAAATTTTTACACCAAAATAGTCTCATGATACACTGAAGACATTATCTTACCTAAATACATTATTCAATACAATGTACATGCTAAAAATGCACATTTAAATCATCCAAAATAAAAAATCTTCAAAATTTTGTGATTTTTCATGAAATTTCAATGTAAATATGCACATATATGCTTTATTTGAGGCATACACTTGCCAAAATGTGGTTTTTTTATGAAGCAAATATCTCCAATTTGTCATTTAATACTATGAGAGTGTAAAAAGAGGTTATTTTACCTACAATTAACATTTTGGAAAATCACCCCCATTTCACTCAAGTCTCTCTTATAGGTGTAACCCCACCATTGATTTTTGTTCTTTATTCTATAGTAAATAATAAAAGTTTGAAGGCTTGTCATTCATAGAGGGTCCCAAATGAAAGAAGTGAAACCTACATTTTACTGTTTGTCAACCTCTGCACTATCAAAATATGATGAGAAAAGTAGGGGTCATGTGTCATATAAGAGATTTTTTTTCTGCTCAGTGTGTACACTGGTGACAAAGTGAAAGTAGACTTCCGAAATCATGAATTCATACCCCAATTTCCAAGCATCATTTTTTTTTTCTAAATTCACAATTCAAACATGACAATGCTATCAAAATGTTCAAAATACATCAATAATGCCATTCAAATAAAAAAATGAGCATTAAAATAAGGAAAATGCATTTTTAAAGAAGAAGAATTGAGGATTATTTATAACCGCCATTATGCGACTACCCCACGGAAGCACTTCCTTTTTGCAATGGTGGCACTATGCCTATAAGGAAACTCTTTTTTTTTTAATTTCATAATTACCTCATTTTTACTTAGTACTACAAATTTGAAGTAATACTGCCAAGTTGCAGGCATTAAATACTGAAACTTTTGTCAAAATACCACTTTTTACATGATCATTATATACAGGCGCGAGATGTTGATCGACATGCAATTTTGATGTGTTTGACTAATTTTACAAAAAAAATTTTTTTTTTACCTAATTCCATTAAAATTTTTACACCAAAATAGTCTCATGATACACTGAAGACATTATCTTACCTAAATACATTATTCAATACAATGTACATGCTAAAAATGCACATTTAAATCATCCAAAATAAAAAATCTTCAAAATTTTGTGATTTTTCATGAAATTTCAATGTAAATATGCACATATATGCTTTATTTGAGGCATACACTTGCCAAAATGTGGTTTTTTATGAAGCAAATATCTCCAATTTGTCATTTAATACTATGAGAGTGTAAAAAAGAGGTTATTTTACCTACAATTAACATTTTGGAAAATCACCCCCATTTCACTCAAGTCTCTCTTATAGGTGTAACCCCACCATTGATTTTTGTTCTTTATTCTATAGTAAATAATAAAAGTTTGAAGGCTTGTCATTCATAGAGGGTCCCAAATGAAAGAAGTGAAACCTACATTTTACTGTTTGTCAACCTCTGCACTATCAAAATATGATGAGAAAAGTAGGGGTCATGTGTCATATAAGAGATTTTTTTTCTGCTCAGTGTGTACACTGGTGACAAAGTGAAAGTAGACTTCCGAAATCATGAATTCATACCCCAATTTCCAAGCATCATTTTTTTTTTTCTAAATTCACAATTCAAACATGACAATGCTATCAAAATGTTCAAAATACATCAATAATGCCATTCAAATAAAAAAATGAGCATTAAAATAAGGAAAATGCATTTTTAAAGAAGAAGAATTGAGGATTATTTATAACCGCCATTATGCGACTACCCCACGGAAGCACTTCCTTTTTGCAATGGTGGCACTATGCCTATAAGGAAACTCTTTTTTTTTTAATTTCATAATTACCTCATTTTTACTTAGTACTACAAATTTGAAGTAATACTGCCAAGTTGCAGGCATTAAATACTGAAACTTTTGTCAAAATACCACTTTTTACATGATCATTATATACAGGCGCGAGATGTTGATCGACATGCAATTTTGATGTGTTTGACTAATTTTACAAAAAAAAAATTTTTTTTTTACCTAATTCCATTAAAATTTTTACACCAAAATAGTCTCATGATACACTGAAGACATTATCTTACCTAAATACATTATTCAATACAATGTACATGCTAAAAAATGCACATTTAAATCATCCAAATAAAAAATCTTCAAAATTTTGTGATTTTTCATGAAATTTCAATGTAAATATGCACATATATGCTTTATTTGAGGCATACACTTGCCAAAATGTGGTTTTTTATGAAGCAAATATCTCCAATTTGTCATTTAATACTATGAGAGTGTAAAAAAGAGGTTATTTTACCTACAATTAACATTTTGGAAAATCACCCCCATTTCACTCAAGTCTCTCTTATAAAGGAAACTCTTTTTTTTTTAATTTCATAATTACCTCATTTTTACTTAGTACTACAAATTTGAAGTAATACTGCCAAGTTGCAGGCATTAAATACTGAAACTTTTGTCAAAATACCACTTTTTACATGATCATTATATACAGGCGCGAGATGTTGATCGACATGCAATTTTGATGTGTTTGACTAATTTTACAAAAAAAAATTTTTTTTTTTACCTAATTCCATTAAAATTTTTACACCAAAATAGTCTCATGATACACTGAAGACATTATCTTACCTAAATACATTATTCAATACAATGTACATGCTAAAAAATGCACATTTAAATCATCCAAAATAAAAAATCTTCAAAATTTTGTGATTTTTCATGAAATTTCAATGTAAATATGCACATATATGCTTTATTTGAGGCATACACTTGCCAAAATGTGGTTTTTTATGAAGCAAATATCTCCAATTTGTCATTTAATACTATGAGAGTGTAAAAAAGAGGTTATTTTACCTACAATTAACATTTTGGAAAATCACCCCCATTTCACTCAAGTCTCTCTTATAGGTGTAACCCCACCATTGATTTTTGTTCTTTATTCTATAGTAAATAATAAAAGTTTGAAGGCTTGTCATTCATAGAGGGTCCCAAATGAAAGAAGTGAAACCTACATTTTACTGTTTGTCAACCTCTGCACTATCAAAATATGATGAGAAAAGTAGGGGTCATGTGTCATATAAGAGATTTTTTTTCTGCTCAGTGTGTACACTGGTGACAAAGTGAAAGTAGACTTCCGAAATCATGAATTCATACCCCAATTTCCAAGCATCATTTTTTTTTTCTAAATTCACAATTCAAACATGACAATGCTATCAAAATGTTCAAAATACATCAATAATGCCATTCAAATAAAAAATGAGCATTAAAATAAGGAAAATGCATTTTTAAAGAAGAAGAATTGAGGATTATTTATAACCGCCATTATGCGACTACCCCACGGAAGCACTTCCTTTTTGCAATGGTGGCACTATGCCTAGTAAACGAACGCTAAACGCTTACGATTAAACAAGCGTTTTGGTTGCTGATTGGATAAACGCTTTGATTATCCAATCAGCAACCAAACGCTTAGCAGGTGCACATAAATTCACTTTCGATAATCAAGAGCGGTGTGATCTGGTTATTGGACTCTAAGCGGCTGCCGAGCTGATCAGACGTATGAGCTTCCGCTCCAGTCTTCAAAGTGGGTCATTATGTAATGTTTGAGGATTATTTAGTTACTCTATAGAAGATTTTAACCAGATCTCATGTACTATACATGGATGGACTTTTTATTCTGCATAATATGTTTTTAAAGTGGACCTAGACAGGATCGTTTTTATGCTTGCAAACCATTGAAGCAGAACCATCAATCGGCAATATTCAAGACGGCATCATAGTGATATCCACCGCGGGAGTTAAGCAACGGCCACCTGAATCGACTAGGAAATAAACAGCATATTCAATGAATCAGCATCTACATCAGCAAGAATCAACGTATCAACATAATCGACGAATCTACATAATCCCTAGTCTACATAATCTACGAGTCAACATAATCGACGAGTCTACATAATCATCTTATCTTGATCCAGCCAGTGGTGCAGTACCGGGAGGAGTAGCGAATCTGCCGATTCTGTACAGTGGCTACATGAACATAATCATCTTTGTATTGCTCACCAAAATGCCTAGAGCAAAGCTGCGAGGGTAATTAAAACTTCAACACACACACTCTGGTTATAGATATACCCTCGCAAAAATGCCCAGTTTAAAGCGCGACGGTAAATAAGAACTTGACAGGTCATCGATATTATTACATATATTGCTGATAAAAACATTGAATTATAAGTACTACCAACAATATTTAAATGTTGTTAGGGATTCATGGCATCAGTTAGTTTGTTAATATTGCATAATGACCATTACTGTCGATACGCTGTTTGCAAGATTACATACAATAGCATAACGGTAGTAATTATATATCATCGTAACCATACACAAATGAATGTAATTATATTATATTAAGGCTTACATACTGTTTAAAACTTCACTTATAAAAACTATTAGCAAATGTTTATCTATCTATCTATCTATCTATCTATCTATCTATCTATCTATCTATCTATCTATCTATCTATTTAATTATTTATTTATTATGATTGATTGTTGAATTAATTGATTGATTGATTGATTTATTGGTTGGTTGGTTGGTTGGTTGGTTGGTTGGTTGGTTTATTGAATGAATATTTAGCGTTATTTTTATGTCATTGAAGTTTAACAGACGATCTTTTTACCTAACCACTATTTTCTAGAATCCTGAAATGTTTACCAGTACTGGAGCACACCCCATTTCTGCAAGTAACTGATAACTTTCCCACTTTAATCAGCGGTGAAAGATGAATGATAATGAGATGCAATGTCGAATATCAGTCATTACAGACGGGAGACTTACCTGGCGGGGATTCAAATACACGACCTAACTGCAATTAAGTAAGAAAGTTAATCAATCATCTAGATCATTAAATATAGAAAATAAAATAAGAAAGTATAATTTCCTTATCAATGAAGTTAATTAGTTAAATACACAATACGTTTGATTAATATAATCAACAAGTATCATTATCAATTATGTTACCGAAAGTATACTCATCAATCAGTCATCAGTCATACAGCTTACAATAACAATCAATTTATTCTTAAATAATCATATTGTCTTACTCGCCAAAAAAAGTTTATTCCCATTTGGTCTACTCCGATTTTGTCTTCTGTTTTAAACCCCCTTCATTCCCATTTGGTCTACTCCAGTTTTGACATCCATTCCCATGTTGTCTACTGTTTTAAACCCCTTTCATTCCCATTTGGTCTACTCCAGTTTTGTCTACTGTTTTAAACCCCCTTCATTCCCATTTGGTCTACTCCAGTTTTGACACCCATTCCCATTTGGTCTACTCCAGTTTTGATACCCATTCCCATTTGGTCTACTCCAGTTTTGACACCCATTCCCATTTGGTCTACTCCAGTTTTGACACCCATTCCCATTTGGTCTACTCCAGTTTTGTCTACTGTTTTAAATCCCCTTCATTCCCATTTGGGTTACTCCCATTTTGTCTACTGTTTTAAACCCCCCTTCATTCCCATTTGGTCTACTCCAGTATTGACATCCATTCCCATTTGGTCTACTCCCATTTTGTCTACTGTTTTTAACCCCCTTAATTCCCATTTGGTCTGCTCCAGTTTTGACACCCATTCCCATTTGGTTTACTCCAGTTTTGACACCTATTCCCATTTGGTCTACTCCAGTTTTGACACCTATTTCCATTTGGTCTACTATTTCTACTTTTTGTCTACCATTACTAAGATTGATTTTTATTAGCAATAAATGTATGTAATTATATCATTTTTTATTTTCATAATTATTTTCTAGTTTTAGAAAAATGGTATTGCCTTCATAGATGCATATTTTTTTTTTTGCTTTTTAATCATAAAAAAAGAGATGTTTTGAATATGTTTTCCTATTTAAGCCATTTTGACTATTGAAATATTGTATAATGTAATATATATATATATATATATTTTTTTTTTTTATTTTTTTTTTAATTTAAAAAAAGTTTTGATAATTATTTCGATGTTCTATACTACCTGTTAATTGGTTATCACCAAAACCTTTCTTGATTAAGTTTCTTTTGATCTTATTACCTTACAAACATGGAATGTGTTTGTTTGTCACATTTGCTAAATAAGTTGATTAAGGACAGAATTATAGCTTAAAGGTGTAAAAATCTTCATTTATGTATTAATATAGATATAATGCTCCTTTGTTTTCATATGTCGTCTAATAAAGTAGACAAAGTGTAGACAAAATGGGATTCACATTTTAAACGTGTTGACATAAGTGATATATATATATATATATATATATTTGTGTACCAAGTTCTATTTTTTTAATAATTTTAGAAAAATAACAGAAAATAAAAAAATCAAAAAAAAAAAAAAAAAAAATCAGAAAAAAATCAGATTACATATATAAAATAGAGAGTATACGAAATGGGAATGGGTGTCAAAATAGGAGTAGATGAAATGGGAATGAATGCCAAAATCATAGACGAATGGGAGTAGACCAAATTAGAAGTTACCGTTATGGTTAAAAAAACAACCTTCAACACACAAAATAAACTATTCTGTATAAATTCAATTATATTAACATGTTTATATAGCAATTTCAACACAAGCCCAAAAAAAGCAGAGCGACGTACGCCCTCCAGCAATGTAATTATCGCTAATTATCCTATTTCCTGTTAACGCGCTGTGTCAAGGCAAAGGACATTGACTTTTGATTTTTTACCGCCGATAGCGAAGTTTAACGTCACATGCTTTTGAAACTGTTGTTTCATGATTTCTTGCATTTGAAAATCAACGGGGGTCTGATTTCTTAATTTATTATTTAACAGAAATTGGTGTACACTAGTACATTATGTTTCTGTTTTGGAAACCTAAAAGTTGTCCTTACAAATCATGGATAAAACATCACAACGTAAACTGAATAAACAATTTAAAAACACCACACCGTCGTTTCATCCACATATCATAAGAATATAGGTTTCACTTTTATGCGGAGAGATTTGGTAAAACCGTTTTTAAATTAAAAAATGAAGACATATAAATAAAATAACTATGACCGTATGTTTTTATCTTACGCGAAAAATTTACCACCTACAACCTTATTAATCTAAAAGCTCTTTTTATATAAAAAATCACAATATCTGTTTCAGATGATTTGCTTTAATATATATATTTTTAAATTGAACAGCCACCATAATAGATGCACTATCTGAATGTAGGACAAAAGCCCGCGCTCAGTTAGTGATTCATATCTACAGGATGGAATGCTTTTGTGGACTGAAACAAGACAAGTGTTTGATTTTTGTATACAAGGAATTAAAAACATATTGTTCAACAATCTTCGATAACATAACCGTACTAGATCTAGTAGTTAACATAATACATAGTCTCGTTTTGGAAAAGTCATAATCAGGAACCAATGAATGAGAAATATATCTAAATAGACATAGGCGCATATCTGTTATTTGTATATATTAGCTAGCCTACTGTATTATCTGTCAATATATATCCCCTCGTATGACGAAAACAGACACCAACAGATATATGCCATAACTAACATAAACACTATAAAGTTGAGACCGAAATTATAGCCACTGACATAAACTGATCTGCTCGAGTGTGAAATATGCCACCAGCGATGCGACGCTAATCTATAATCTCATGCAAGCCGTGTCACCCCGTATAAAATATCCGATCAAATGACAATCGATTTTACGGCTAATATTGACGGAAAGGTTGAAATGACAAAGAGAGAAATGGACGTGTATATATAATTCCTTGCTTGAAAGTAAATGTATTAATTCCTTTCTTATTTTCATGACTGGCAATAACTATTAATGAAATTAGCATTTATCGTCATTAAATTGCTTTTAAATGAATTAAGGTAAAATTTTAGCTTTCGGATTACTATTAGAGTTATTTATTAACGTGATAAATGTGGGGAGACAGTTTTTCACTTCGTGTCGCGTCGCCTCACTCACTCAGTCACTCAGTCACTCACTCAGTCACTCACTCACTCACTCACTCACTCACTCACTCACTCACTCACTCACTCACTCACTCACTCACTCACTCACTCACTCACTCACTCACTCACTCATTCACTCACTCATCCTATATCTCCTATATTAAGTGTATTTTTATACATAAGAAAAATTGACAAAAACATTTATCTGGAAACGTTTTAAACGGATCAGAGAAGACAAATTGTTTGACAAATTGTTTATCCATTCGACAGTTATGAACTTTTTCATCTGTCGATCCGCGTAAACCAGATTGACATTAGGTAGCGTTCAATTCGAATAACATGGGAATCTGTAGTTTATAGACACATGTGTCTATTTGTTTAAAGTGTATGTGAACTAATCAAAGGACTGCGGGTTTTTTTAGGTTATATTTTTTTTCATGTTAGCTTGAATATGTTTTGAAAATCAAAGTGAAATCCGATTACTTTAATTAAATATATTTATCAGCCCGACAGTCACAGTTACACTACTTTAGTAATACTAGAACGTTCCGATTATTGTCATTGTTATTATTAAGTTAAAAACGGTTACTGCGTTTAACTTTCTCATTACATAAAATATGCCTGTCATTTACCGAGGCCTTGTGTTAACTGATGTGTATTAAATATTCTCCAGTGAGATGGTGCTAGAGTTACATCGTTTTCTTTAACGCATATGTCGATTTCTAGAGTACACACCAGCGTGACATTGTTTTATCAGCTCTTTTCAGGAAATATAAAAACACGCTTATAAAAACAATATTTTAGTTTTCTAATAGATATATATCTACTTATTATTTGTATTTTAATCAAGTGAATTTGCGATATCAACGTTTTTCACACCTCTCTAAGCCTATGCTGTTTTCACAGCATTGTAACGAAAACTCGCAATATAAAAAACGTATGTTGACATATCTATCCGAAATTACCCCATTAGAATTGCTTTTTACAGGAGAATGAAACGTTTTCGATATACCTCGATTTCAAAATCAAAATATACAAATTGAATGATAACCGAAAACAACTTATCATAAACTCAGTTCGTATTCATTACACATAATAATTAAGCAACAATCGAAACACACATTAACATATTGATCAAGTGAAACTGAAAAACGCTACGCATGCACATAACACAAACTGAAACGGTAAAACGTTGCGCATGCGCAGAAACGAAATGGTGCGCATGTGCATAAGCACCCTAAGCCGTTGGTTTCCAAACGAACCAACGAACTAACGAATTACAAACGTGATCGTAACGGCGTTGAAACGTAAAACCTCGGTAATAAAACGGTTCCCTTACCGGATAAAAGAATGTGTAATCAACATTCAAATTCGTTACGGTATAATCTTCCTTATAGTCTGTAGAATCTTCCGATTGGGGCCGTTATAAAGCAATATTGGGAAAACCACATTTGAGTACGTTGATTGGTCAGTTGCTTAAACTGAAAGTTTGAATGTCGTCATTGTTTAGTAAGCGTTCAATTGCTACGAGTAGTGGTACATACATAGGCTTTCCTGCTTTTTCATTGGGGGTAAAAAGGCCTGATATAGGAGCTATCAAGTTCTGGTATAGACATTGAACGAGGTGAAACATACAGTATTATCGTTTTATTTTGTGGCAATAACATTTTTTACAGCGTTCGTTGTACAATTGTCAGTTTGTGTGACACTGTTGTTATGGCAACCGGACTCGAGTCAGTTGGTGCTGATATTCATCCTGATGGGTATGTGGTCAATCTGCGATGCTGTGTACGGCCCTTTTGTAACAGGTATGTACTAATGTACGAGATGAGTATGTACGTTCATAGTTCATTTGATGTTTTTCTTTTATTTTCTCTGAAATATGTCGAATGGGTAGATGAAAATAATATGTAAAATAAAACTTGAATTTTACGGACTAAATGTAAATGTTGAATTCAGGTACATGTATTTGCAAATATTTAGGCTACAATGATAATGCTGTGATGTATAGTATTTGATTTCACTGAATAAAAGAGAAACAAAATATCTTGAAAATGCTAAAAAACAACAACATTGTTTTTATGTTAAACAATGTTAAATGTTAAAATGCATCCCTACGAATTGAAGTGACAATTTCTTCCAAATCACTTTTGCAATGATGTTGCATAATACAATGTATACTGTTTATGTTTACAGCTTTATACAGCTTGCACTTCAAGAAGCACAAAGACGCCGCCATTTCAACTTTTCGTCTGTTGGACGCCGTTGGTTTTTCTTTGAGTTTTGGCTACAGTAGTTTCTTGTGCACCAAAAACAAGGTCTACATATTCATGTCTGTGCTCACGGTGTCATTTATCTGTCTCACTATATTCAATATATTTGAAAGGAAACGAACAGTTAAAATCATAGAATGTGACGTAAAGCCGACCACGAATACATAATGAACTCCTGATAAGTTTCTTCCGATGTATATCTGGGTTTATGATTTTAGTTTTCATTAAAAATAAGGAAGATTTCTAGAGTTTTTAAGCGCAACAATTCTGCACACAAAGGGAAACAACTTTGTCGATACCAGTCAGTGTCACCACTACATTTTACTATAGTACAACTGATCCTGTTTGGGATGACACTCATTTACGGACATGCCTTTAATTGGTCTCTTATATTGTGTTCAATACATAAAATATACAGACTGGTATGAAATAATTGTTTATGGTAACTTAACCTGAATATAAATATAATAAAACTATATTATAAAATAATATGCTGATTTAGTATAAAAACGTTAATTTTGCAACTGCATTTGATTGCATACTTTAAGATCTATTCTTTCTCAAATATAGAGATAAAATGTATTTTTTTATTTTGATTGTATTAGAATAAATATAAGAGAGCATTTGGTGAGGTTTTATGCAATATATATATATATATACACTATAACAAAATATGTAGCTTCTATTTATGAATGATATTCATGCAAAATACGGGGTTTTGGTAAGACTGATATAATATATGTATTAATAAAAGAATTCAGTATTGTTTGGGTGTATTAATTAATTTTTAATAATTAATTTATTATCTCTCCCATATATATATATATATATATTTCTGACGTTAAAACTCTTTCATAATATGCTGGTATTCAAGAAGTTTGGCTGCTTCCTTCATCACTAGAAATTGATATATTTACCGCTGTTACGAAAAAAAATGAGACAAGAGATTACATTACGATCAGCGTAAACACTTTATAAAATTATGAACTCATATTTCAATATGTCGAATACAAGTTAAACGAAATCTTACAAATTAAGAAAACACTACAGCAAAACTATGCTTATCTTCACATCAGTTAAATATTGAAACTAATAGATCTTTAAATAGTACTGAAAGTAAATGTACGTTATTCCACCTGAATTAACTCAGGAATCTAAATATTTTTGTCAAGGTCCGAGTAAAGAAAAGGTAAATGGCGTTGAATATAAACAACTGATTTTTTTGCATTGTAATTATATGATTTATTTAAAAATATATTCATGTATATCAATTTATATTCTCTCTCGTGTTGCTGCCTACATGTATCGTATTTCTTCTGTAAGAAACAATGAATTGTGTAAGTTATATAAAAACATTTGTTTTAGTTATCTGTATATAAATTGATTCCCCAAGTACTATTACAATTTTGTGTTTTGTTATGCATATTTTATTGCGGATTTTGACATATTGCTTTACAGTGCAAATTTGAAATGGTAACATACTTGATTAAACAATAAATAATAATTTTTGAAAATATTTATAATGCATTATCGTTTCATTGCATTATGGCGTTTATTCTTAGACGTATATGCTATTTTTCCGATAAAAAGGTCTCAAATGCTTTTATCAAAATGAAATAAAAACATATAAAGGTCCAGTCGGTGTTTTAATTCCATAGTTACACACTTTAATATTTAACGCATTAATTCAAACGTTCAATTAGAATGGGCAGACTGAAGTCAGTTTCTAAATCCAATATGAAACTAACTTTAAGCATGATCTTCTAAGTCTCAAACGTCTATCTGCATTCAGAATAGCAATGCCATTTTCGACCAATTAACATAGATCAATGTTAAACTTGCCAAACAATGCCAATTTCGAGCACTTTTTTCACATGCTAGCTTTGTAACTATGATTGAATCTACAAACAAAAAATACAAACATTGACATTACAATAATGTCAATTAAGGGAAATACTTATTCCTGTCGGTTTTACTAGGTATTTTTCCTTCAATGGATTTATATGTCGTACGTACTGTGTGGTAGCCGTAAAAATAGTCCTGTTATATAACCCACTGCTGTTATTATTTATGATTCTTTGCAACCATAGGACTCAGGAAAGTAGAGTACTGCTAAAGCCGGTGTAACATTAAATTTACGATGGTGAAAAGTCGAAACAACGAAACAACGATGGTGAAAAGTCGAAATCATTTTGACCTTAATGGAATTTTGTAAACCTGGCCCTCTTTCCGGATCAACACTTTTATAGGTGTTAAATAACATATAACTTTTAGGTGTCAGCGTAGACCAGTGCAAATGTTGTCAACCCAGAAGTTGCAAGTTAAACCGCAGTCGTAACAAAAAAAAAAAAAAAATAAAAAAAAAAAAATATTTTTTTAAAAAGAAAAAAGAATATTTTAGTATTTTTAGACAGTGCTACGCTATATATGAAAAAAATGTATGTATGAACACGTATTTACTAAATGATATGCACAATGTTCATATCTTATTGATTGAAACAGTCCATAAGCGATTGTTGTTATTGTTGTTGCTGTTGCTGCTGTTGCTGCTGTTCCTTTTGCTGTTATTGCTGCTATTGCTTTTTTCATTATTTGCTGTTGTTGCTGATCTTGTTGTTTATAAGCTCTTGGTCATGTTGTGCGTATTTGTTATTGAGAGTTGCTGTTGTTGTTGCTGCACTCTAATTTGTTGTTTAAATGATGATGATATTGTTGTTGTTGTTGCTGTTGTCGCTGTTGTTGTTATAGTTCCTGTTGTTCTGCTATTGCTGAGCTGATGTTGCTTTCTTTGTTTTTGTTGATTAATGTTGTTGTTGATCTTTAAAGGTTCTTGATGTTGTTGTATTTTATTGTAAATGATCGTTGCGGTTACTGCTGCAACCTACTTTTCTGTTTAAATGTAGCTGTTGTTGTTAGTTATAGCTTTTGCTGTTATTGTTGTTGTTGTTGTTATTCCTATTGCTGTTGTTGTTGTTGTTATTGCTGGTGTTGCTTTTATTGTTTTTGTTGACTGTTGTGTTTTTTGATATTGTTGTTTATAGGCTATTGATGCTGTTGTTTTTAATTGTTATTGATTGTTGCTGGTGTTGATGCAACTTAATTTGATATTGGTTAAATGGTGATGTTATTATTAACATTATTATTGTTGTTGTTCTTTTGTTAGCTGCTACTTCTGTTGCAGCTCTTCCTGTTGTTTGTGTTGCTTTTTTGTTTTTGTTAATAGTTGTTGCTGCTGATATTGTTGTGTATAGGCTCTGAATGCTGTTGAATGTATTGATATTGATTGCTGGTGTTGTTGTTGCTGCAACTTAATTTGTTATTTAACTGTTGTTGTTGATGTTATTTATGTTGTTGTTCCTGTTGCTGTTGTTGACATTTTTGTTTCTATTGCTCAGCTGTTGTTGCTTCTATGTTTTTTGTTGATTGTCATTGTTGCTGATCCTATATATATATATATATATATATTATTATTATTACTTTTTTTTTTTTTTTTAGAAATAAACAATACCAATTTTATACCCTGGTTATCAACAACCTCATAGATAATTTATTTCAAATAAACAGTGCTGCCCATATATTTAGCAAATGTACTGTTTTCCATTCAAACATTCAACAATCCCTTTATGTATTTGTTTTAAAAAAATAGCATTTCCAACGTCTGTTAAGTGAACACCATCGCTACTTAGATACTTTTGCCCAGATGTACATATCATCGGATGGCGTAAGTAAGCACCACCATTTTTAATTGAAACTTGTCAGCAAAACTGTTTAAATGCTTCCTACAAAGCTCCATTGCTCTGTTATTAATAGCATATCTCCATTTATTTCTTGGCAAAATTTCCGACCAGATAATTTTCGTGCCTGGCATAAGGTCAGAAATACGTTTAAATATCTGTGGAATCAAACGTCTTATAGACATAATAGAACACTTTCCCAGATCATTTCCACCACAGTGCAACAAAATAAAAGAAAGTGTCTCTCGTACTTGGACCAACGTTCTTAACTTTTGATTAATATTACTTAGCATAAGTCCACCGTAACCCTACCACCAAAGTTCGACTGACTGATGTATCCCTAAGTTGACCCCCCCTGGTCTACATCTGGCCGCAATAAATGCTCTTTTTATAATTGACGAGCCAAGGCACAATACCAAGGATCCTACAACAACTTGGTTTGAATTAGAATACAGTTGATAAATCATTAATATTCTGATACTAAGCCAAACTTGGCATAGCACTGGGTTCTGGATCCAATATAATGTATGTACGGTATGCATTTGAGCTCCATCTACCTGCTAATTTGATAGTTTCTGTAGAATGACCTAATTTAGCTGCAGTAGTTGCAGCTCCTATTCGAAAAGAGTGGGCCTTATAATTAGCATAATTAACATTCAAACATGAAAGGGCTTTTTTCAATACTGACGAGAACTGGAAACGCGTCAATGGCCTACCATTTAAATGACAAAGTAATGGACCATTTATTTTCGGACGTCCTGTCAGAAACTTTATCATACTATTAACTGGACAAACATTAGTACCCGACCTGGATAATTTTACATGTACACCTTTACCATCCTGATCTGTTTTTGAATACCTTAGTAGAATAGTTAAAGTACCTTTAACAGTGTCCAAAGTAACATCTTTGATTGCAACAATTTTTTCAATATACTCAATTTTTGTAACATTTATCTCCCCGATTCTAAAGAAACCAAAGATTGCTAAACACAATGAAGCAGTAAATAATTGACATTCGTACGTGTTTGTACATACTGCTGGAAGCTTGGTTATAATTGAATTCAATAATGAAACTGTAATTGGCAATCTAGTTGTGCCCTTGTTTAGGTCTCACTACACAGTTGAATTTTGTTCTTTGTTCTATACAAAATAAGGTCTAGGATTTCACTGGTAAAAAAAGAATTCCACATAGAATTTTTTTAAATTATTTGTTTTTCATAGCAGGAATGTATACACACATAAAAATGCACAATAACTGGTAGGTTGACCGCGTTGTTTTTTTTAAAGAGGGTGCAGTGACACCCTGAGTTTTTTTGAAAAAAGAAGTCCTCAAATGCTCATAAATATATGCATATGTTGAAATCCTATAAAAATCACAATTTTAACACCAGTGATGTCTTATTGCAGTATATGCTATGCCAACTTTTGCTTTACTCATCTGCAGCAAGAAATCACAGCCACTTTGAACCATTTTGAAAATATTTCATAGCCAAAGTACATAGGCCTATTTTTTTAAGAGTAAGAATCTTGCTACCGTGGGGAAAAAGGGGCGTAACTGTGTAGTGAGACGTTAAGAGATCTTTGCATACCCACAATCATTTTTGACAGTATGAAATGTTTAGTGACATCATTCAAATTTTTAATTTTGCACTGATAACCTATAGCGCCCAAATATAAACGGGCTGTTTTATGTGACAATCTTTGCAGTGATAATGATGCCAGAAACAGTGAAAGTTGGTCTATTGTAGGAAGCCAACAATTTTCAATCCCATATCGAGACCTAAATGATTCAAAGCGATGAATTCCAACCTTGTACGAATCAAAAGTATTTTTTTGCGAGCGCAGCACTTACAAGCCGTTGAGCTTCATTTTTGAGATCAGAACTTGGAACTGAATGGGTACTGGCTCGGGGGTTTCTTATGCTTCCGGTGCCAATATTCCCAATCGATTCCACTGCATACGAGAAATAGCATCAGCAATTCAATTACATTTTGATGAAATGTGAACAGCTTTTAAACAACTATCTATTTTCATTGATATCAACACGAATTCCCTAACAAGAAGCATCAACCTTTTTGACCTAGAAGATTGCTTATTTATTACAGTGATAAGTGCTTCATTGTCAATGTGAAGCAATATATTCTTCTGCTTCATTTCAACACCCCTCACGTGTACAGCCAACAAAACGGGCACCATTTCTAGAAATGTAATGTCAGCCATAATCTCCATACCAAACCAAGCCCTAGGCCATTGAAAAAATGCCCATTTTCCAGCAAAATAACAACCACATCCTACATCTGCCGAATCGGTACTATCTGTAAATAATTGCAAACAACTGCTATCAAACCAAATATTGTCAGGAATGTACGACACACCATTAAACTCGTTGGGGAATATCAACCACAACAGCATGTCTCTTAGTTCTGCAAATACCCTCAACAAATGAAAATGTTTTTTAAGGGGCCTCATTGCATCGTAAAACCGCCTTAAATTGCCCTACTTGATCTAACAGCTTGACCGAAGAAATTAAGCTTAACTAGAAGACATTGTAACTCCTTTAATGTTACTTTACGTTTGTTCAACATGTTTATCAAAAGCTGTCTCAATTCCTCAATGTTTTGTAATGGGACTCTAATGGTCATTGTTTTAGAATCAAGCTCAAGACCAAGAAATATTAAAACAGTTGTTGGGCTTATAGATTTATCGTCGGCTATAGGTACCCCGATTTCATTACAAATACTCGAAAAGGCAGAAACTAATGTTTGACACTTATCCGAGTCTTTTTCTCCAGCTAACATAAAATCATCCAAATAATGATGACAACTTAAAGCAAGACCCTAAGGTAGCATAATGTCTATGAAATACTGACCATCTACCTTAAAACCCAGTAAATGAAAATCATCCAAATCAACTGGCAATAATTTAAATGCTGACTAAATGTCTCTTTTTGCCATAATTGCGTCCTTGCCAAACTTGAAAATCATTCGAGATACCTTGTCAAAAGATGAGTAAGATACAGAGCAAAGGTTATCATTAATAACATCATTTACACTATAACCAGCCGGAAAAGATAAATGTGTTATAAGTCTCCAGCTACAATCTGATTTAGATACTAGGCCTACTGGAGATACTTTAAAATTATCAAAAGGAGGTTTATAAAACGGACCAATCATACGGCCTAACTTAACCTCTGTAGAAATTTTTTATTTTAGTACATTTAAGTTCAAATTGGCCGATTTGAGATTCTTACCACTTGATGTTAAATTTGTCATTGTATACTGAAGCCTAAACCCATTAGTAAATCCCTCTTTTAACAGTAATGCATCTTCCTGATTAGGATATAAGTCAAGATAATGAACCAATTTTTCAATCTTTACAGGTGTATAGACCAACTTAAACAAATTATCGCGGGAATCTTTGACCTGCACGACGTGGCCCAAAGCTTGGTCTAATGTATGGTCTTTGTTGGCTTTGTTGTTGGCTTTGGAAACCAGAGGCCCTCCAATTATAGACATTACCTTCCTTGTTCCTTTGGCAATACCTGGAAGGATGGCCAAAATTACAGTTTAAACAGGAGTGTCGAAAGAGCAATTAACCTTATAACACTGAAGAAAATTATAATCAAAGCATTTCTTTATCGCAACACTGTTTGACTTACTGACAGACATTGGCTGGACAATATTAGAACTCATATACAAGAGACACAACTCGTAATCAATTTTGTCAAAAGACACGGACATTGGATCGGACGCCATTCGTAGTCGAAATTGTTGATCATATGATCTCCAACCCAGTCCTCCATGACGTTTGTCTCCTGTTTGAATGGTATTCATGTATTTTAACAATTCTTGTGTTTTGTGATGATGAGCAGAAAAATAAATACATCTGAAAATGATGAATGCATCAGTCCAGGATTCTATTGTATCCAAACTATTTTGTTTTTGCTTAGACTGTTTAAGCACTAATTCACCTGAAGCATTTAAGGATAAATTGCTCTCCATATTGCCATCAACTTGTGTTGAAAATAAGGACCCAAGGTCTACGTACTGCCCTCCAATATTTTTTTCTTTTAAATTAGAGGACACGTGAACCCAAACAGCAGATTTTACGCTAGGCAGCTGCTGCTCCCCGGACAGTAATTTGTCTAAACTTAGATTTAAATTTAGACACGGCAATTCATTACCAGCATTGTCCGGCCGATCCAATTCCGCTCCTCCCGGTTGTGAACAACTTCGTTTTGGGTCTTTTTGCCATAACACTGGACTGGTATGCTTATTCTTGCTGTTGAAGAGAAATACCGGAAGAGGAAATCAGTGTATTGTAAGAACGGGCAACTATAAAACTGCATGTATTCCATGATAACATTCGACTATTGTTTATAAAAAACCATAGTCGTTATAAAAAGAAAAAAAGTATATTTTAGTATTTTTGTTGTTGTTCTTGTTGTTCTTGTTGTTGCTATTGCTCTGCTGGTGTTATTTTTTTTTTGTTTTTTTTTTGATTGTCGTTGTTGCTGATCTTGTTTTTGATTTTGTTGTATTTTATTTTAATAGCATCAACGGTTATTTTTTTATTGTTTTTGTTGTTGTTGTTGTTGTTGTTGTAGTTGTTGTTGTTGATGTTGCAGATCTTGTTTTTAAAGGATCTTGGTATTGTTGTATTTCGTTGTTATTGATTGTTGATGTTGTGTGTTGTTGTTGTTGTTGTTCTTGTTTTTAAAGGCTTTTGGTGATTGTTGCTGTTGTTGTTGTTGTAGTTTGTTGTTACTAATTGTTGTAGCTGCTGTTGTCTTTGCTGGTTTTGTTGTTGCTGATTGGTTTTGATGCTGTTCGTTTTGTTTTAAGTCTTTTGATGTTATTGTTATGTTGTTGTTATGAATTATTTGATTGCTGTTGTTGTTGTTGTTGTTGCTGCTGCTGCAGTTGATGTTGTTACACCCACATCCCTCTCCGCATTTTATCTGAAAGTAGTTTGGAAAAACAAAACAGAAAAAAGCTGTTATTTATCAACACCACCAATATTTAAGCTCGCAGATATATATACCTGCAGTTAATAAAAAATTCCAGGCATCTATTTTTCACTACGCTCCATTAAAGACGGTCCCTAGGAGAGCACTTTCGTGTTGTTGGACACTTTATATAGGTCAGTTGTGAGATCAGCATTATCTCTATGGGATGGCATGATCACAATGGGATTATGCAAATCAGATTCTTCGCAATGTTAGCAAAGAGCCGTATTAATTTTCGGAATACAATGATCGTAATTCGAGGTTACTTTATATAATTCAGTAGAGACTTTGAGGCAGGTAAAATCATTTACATATTAAAAATAAACGAATTGTACGTATGAATTAATTGTATTTCCGGTCAACTAGAATGACATCCCTTTCCAGGTCAACAAATATATAGGTGTTAAATAACATATATATAATTAGGCGCCAATACAAGCCAGTGCACTAGGTCGAAAAGTTGTCAACACAGAAGTTGCCAGTTCAAATAGCGGTCGGAACAAAACAAAAATAAAATTTACATTTTTTTAAAAAGAAAAAAGTATATTTTAGTATTTTTAACAGTGCTACGCTATATATGAAAAAATATATGTATGGACACGTATTTATTAAATTATATGCACAATGTTCATATCTTATTGATTGATACAGTCAATAAGCGATTGTTGTTATTGTTGTTGCTGTTGCTGCTGTTGTATTGAATTGTTATTGAAAGTTGCTGCAACTTAATTTGTTGTTGGTTAAATATTGATATTATTATTGTTTACATTATTATTGTTGTTATTTTTTTTGTTGGTTGCTACTACTATTGCAGCTGTTCCTGGTGATGCTTTTTTTGTTTTTGTTAATAGTTGTTGCTGCTGATATTGTTGTTTATAGGGTCTTGGTGCTGTTGAATTGATTGTTATTGATTGCTGGTGTTGTTGCTACAAATTAATTTGTTGTTGTTGTTGTTGTTATTTCTGTTGTTGTTCCTGTTGCTGTTGTTGACATTGTTGTTGCTATTGCTAAGCTGTTGTTGCTTCTTTGTTTTTTGTTGATTGTCATTGTTGCTGATCCTGTTGTTTAGAGGTTCTCGATGTATGTATCTTATTGTAATTGATTGTTGCTATTATTGTTGCTACAAATAAACCTGTTGTTTAAGTGTTGATGTTGTTGTTATTCTTGTTGTTGCTGCTGCTGTTGTTCCTGTTGTTGCTATTGTTGGTGTGACTGTTGCTGGTGTTGCGGCTGGTCCTTTTGCTGTTATTGCTGCTATACCTTTTTTCGTTATTTGATGTTGTTGCTGATCTTGTTGTTTATAGGCTCTTGGTCTTGTTGTTTTTATTTGTTGTTGAGAGTTGCTATTGTTGTTGCTGTAATCTAATTTGTTGTTTAAATGATGATGTTGTTGTTGTTGCTGTTGTTGTTGTAGTTGTAGTTCCTGTTGTCGCTGCTGTTGCTGCTATTGCTGAGCTGATATTGCTTTCTTTGTTTTTGTTCATAATTGTTGTTGTAGTTGATCTTTAAAGGTTCTTGATGCTGTTGTATTTTATTGCAATTGATCGTTGCGGTTGTTGCTGCAACCTACTTTGCTGTTTAAATGTAGCTGTTGTTGTTAGTTATAGCTTTTGCTGTTATTGTTGTCGTTGCATTTCCTGTTGTTGTTCTTGTTGTTGTTGTTGTTATTGCTGGTGTTGCTTTTATTGTTTTTGTCGACTGTTGTGTTTTTTGATCTTGTTATTTACAGGCTGTTGATGTTGTTGTTTTTAATTGTTATTGAAAGTTACTGCAACTTAGTTTGTTGTTGGTTAAATGGTGATGTTATTATTAACATTATCATTGTTGTTGTTCTTTAGTTTGTTGCTTCTACTGTTGCAGCTGTTCCTGTTGCTAGTGTTGCTTTTTTCTTTTTGTTAATAGTTGTTGCTGCTGATATTGTTGTTTATAGGTTCTTGATGCTGTTGAATTTATTGTTTTTGATTACTGGTGATTTTGTTGCTACAACTTAATTTATTGCTCAGCTGTTGTTGCTTCTTTGTTTTTTGTTGATTGTCGTTGTTGCTGATTCTGTTGTTTAGAGGTTCTCGATGTATCTTATTGTAATTGATTGTTACTGCTTTTCTCCAATTCGAAAAGTTGAAATCTCGCTCTCGTGCGTGACGAGATCTGTGCTTGACTTGAGCTCAGGGGAATTGCGTCACACCATAACAAACCGCAGTGGTGCTTCTGACAGTAGTTAAGTACAACAAAGTTACATAAAACAGACATAAAAAGAAAGAAAACAATACAAGATATAAAAGAAAATAAAAAAATAAGTTTCTCATGATAAAATAAAATTACTTTTTATCGTTTTGTGCGTGTTTGTATACTTTAATTAATGCTTGATTTCTGGTGATGGGTGGGATAATTTGTAAACTTGAGAAGTTTAGTATTAATTTTTTATCATTATCCCTACTATCATTTACAAATAGGAAATGGTTATATTTTATTTGTTTATAGTTCATGCGAAATGACGGATTTTATTAATAATTCTTGTCTTTTTATAGATATATTATCTACCAAATTTCGCACCGAACTGACGACATGCATGTTGTACAGTTAATGGGCCTTTTTGTTTAAAACGAACGTAAATGATTTTAAAAAAAACATTATGACTATAACATATCAATATAATCTAAATAAGTTTTTTTGCAAAAAACTATGATTTTCTTTTATTTAAGAGAGCTTTAAATGAATTACAGATGTTTCGTCCCACCAAATTGAGGTTTCGTACCACACATATGTTAATGCATAAACTTTACAGTGTTTACCATGATTAGGTGTCACAATCATTTACTTACGGTATTTGTTTGTAGTGTGTGATAGTATTGGATTGTTATTATTTGGGGTTGTAACGTAACTAAAATACATTTTATTTTGTTTATACATTTATTGTATTAACGAGAAATTTGTTATATTTATTGTAAATTTACACCATACGGACACAAATCAAACAAAATAATATACATACAATTTTGATTTTATCATATTTAAAACATTTACGTGTATCGTATTGTAATGCATGACCACGAGGAGATATATTTGTTTTCTTTAATAATAGTGTATTTGTGAAACTCAGAAAATTTCAATTTGTGACAAAAAACTGCATCCCTGATACATATTCTTCCAAAAAGATAAATAGAATGATACACATTCACCTGCTGTTATACCGAGGTACTATATAAAATGTAAAAAAAAATGATCATTTTGGAAAGATATACACGGAAATGGAACATCCGTCCGCGTAACGTCCGCCTCCCCCTCCCCCACCTGCATAAACATTCTATTTTTTTTTAATTTTTAGAATCAATTTCACTTTTTTTCAATGTACATGTATTAAGTATTTTATGTTTGCAGAGTGGATCTAAGATATGAATAATTTATCCAAAAAAATGAACAAAAATTTAGAGATTTTGTTTATGTCGCCCTAATATAGGGGATGAATGTTACAAAAAGGGGACGGACGTTACATAATTTCTTACCATTGGTATTGACCCAATAAATAACTAAAAATGTTTAAAATGAGAAATTGTCCATAATACTATGCAGTATAACATACATCCTATCTTAAACCCTGGGGTCATAAAACCTGTGGTGAATTATGCAAATTTGGGTACAATATGCATGTTATTTCTCATTACCACATGGTGTGACTGTAGTGTTGGTGAAGTATGAAAGCTCAGCAGGATGCCAGTAGCTGGACAGTAGCATACATTTTGTGCAATATGCCTGTAGGCAAATATATTCCATATGACACTATCCATCAAAGGTTAAAAAATCCTATTTGTCCACTGACAGCTAACTAGTAGACTGGGTAACGATGTCATATAGGCTAGTTATAGGTAAAATGCACAATATGATAAAAAAAAACTTAAGCAAATATTAAAAATACCACTCAATAACGCTTCATCTTAATTTACTTTAAAGGGGAACGCAACCCTGTGTATAAAACAGGATAATATGAATAGCTATGAGTTCAGCTTTCTATTTATAGTATTAATATGCATAAATTCGAGTCCATAAAGATATATCAGCTCGTTTTGTAACGGTCATTTTCGCACATCGACTTTGTCATGGAAGCCGCCATATTGGACACCTGCGTGACGTCACAACTGCACTTCCGGTTTAACACACGATTAATTTATACGCTACAGCAGATATAGAAACGTGAAATTATAGTCACCGGCAAAAGTACTCGCAAGAATAATAAAATGGATTTTAATAACGGAGAAGGACTTGTGGCCTACAACTTTGAACCAGAATTTTCGGAAGCAGAGTTAAATGAATTAGAAAACGAGAGAAAAAGTGAGACGGCACAGTCGTTCACACATGTGAACGATTTTTGCAACTGCGAAAACTGTATAATGATGCCTTCGTCTGACGAAAATACGTGCTGCAGATGCAATGACCTTACTATTGGAAATTTAGAAGATTTAGAATGTATCACAGATAACTTTATATCTCTTTTCTTATCGTGTTTAGCTGGTGCGGCCTGGCATTGTTGCAGAGCACACTGAGAAATGGCTGATAAAATTTTGATTTCATACCCTTTTTAGTATAATTAGATGAAGCATGGATAAGTTTTTTTGTTGTTGTTTTACATAACTGGCACTGTCTTTTGGTTATTCAAATTGTGTTACTACCCAATTTTATATATGATGATTATCTATTCTACCAGTTCCCTGAACATATATGAATGTGTCTCCTTATAGGGAGTGTCATATGGAATATAATGTCTACAGGCATATTGCACAAAGTGTATGTTACTGTCCAGCTACTGGCACCCTGCTGAGCTTTCATAATTCACCAACACCACATTCACACCATGTGGTAATGAGAAATACCCTGCCACAGTGTGCATATTGTACCCTAATTAGCATAAATCACCCCAGGTTTTATGACCCCAGGGTTTATGACAGGATGTTATATCACACAGTATTATGGCTTATTACTAATTTAAACATTTTCAGTTAACTAGGGGTTCAATATCAATGCAAACTTTCAAGTAAAAAATTATGTAGTATAACTTTATGTATATTTTTCATAAATTGTACACCAGTACACTATTTTAACATTTAAAACAAAAGTCTGTTTTTGAATAACATACAATAGCAAAGCATAAGAAGGAAAACAAATGTACATTTTCATATATTTATGAATAAATAAAGGAACAATGGTTTTAATTTATCTTTTAACATTACAAAGTAGAGGTAGTTCAAATGTCTAATCAAGAATAATGACCTAGCTGACTGTGAAAAGCCATATATCAATAAACTAAATTGCCAATTGATTATAAAATTAATAAAAGGAGTTTAGGAACAATAAATGGTTGACTGAAAATTTAGCGTCATTCTTTGCCATCGAGGGCTTAATACAGATTGAACGTTAATCTAACCTCTGTTTCCTGGTACCCTGAAAAGTTAACCAGTACTCGAGCACACCCCATATCCACAAGTAGCTGATAACTTTCCCACTTGAATCAGCAGTGAGAGACAAATGATAATGAGACGCATTGTTGTATGTCAATCATCACATAGACTGTTGCCGGGTGGGGATTCGAACTTGCGACACCTGGATTGATAGCCAGACACGTAACTGACTGAGCTAATCAGGCCTGTCACAATTAAATGGCTTTTCTTTGTATTTTAATAATAAATTTTAGATATCATGTCGTTTTCACACCGTATGTTTTGGCATTAACCTTTTTTTTATGTTTAATGGATTATCGCACCTGTTTAATCAGCACACAATTGTAACATTGTGAAAGTTTGCTATTAATTTCGCAATATTTTGGAAGAGTATATAAAATTAAATTTCAGAAATCAGTTGAGCTATTAAGTGTTATTATCACATTTTTAAGAGCTTCCCACTGGATAATATATCTATATGGTAATCTTCATCCTGAAATCATATGCTTGGGTTGTGGTACGCCAAGGCATTGGTATGCTTCATTCTGCAATCTTATGGCCTACCCAGAAGTATTAGGCGTTTTGCGCGTGACGTCACCATGCACGAGTAAGCAAACATAAAGGTTCAATTATTATCAAGATTAAATGTCAACATGGTCAATTATTGTTTTAGTCTGGGGCCGTTTTGACTGTTAATCGAGGATACACATCATGGGCAATTTTTCGCATGTCAGTTAAAGATCATCTATATATTAAAAATCATACCTGTGCAATTTGCTTCTTTTCGAACAGTTTGATGGTGGACTTTCTGACACTTTCTCGTTTCTGGAGAGTAGTAATGATGGTTGGCACAGCGTCTGGTTTCAATGTTTTTCTCTTGTGCTGAAAGTCAAGTGACTCTGCCACAGAACTAGCAAAACTACCACTAAAACAATCCTTTGTAAAGTGATCCTCACAAACAACTAAAGATTTAGATGCCTTGAATGTTTCAAAACGTACTTTTCCATTTTTGATGTTATCGATCCATTTTTTGCACAGTTTTCTACTATCTTTAGATTTTTCCAGGTCTGGTATTCTAAACAAACTTTTTTTGTTTTTTCCAAACTTATTAGTACAACCAAAAGCTTGACACTGAGGCATTGTGAAATCACATATTAGGAAAACTAAACACAACGCTGTCCACAAAACATATCGCATTACTCCACCCACTTATTCCGCTGGAGAAAACAATGTTTAATGGGTTAAGTCCTTCAATTCAGAATCGTTTTCGCGTTTAATTGTCTACCTTCGATGTTCACTAATGCACTGTATATCTGTATATAAACTGATTACGTATATTAGTGTATATACATAAGAGTTTCAGTAGAGAGCAGTCACTAACGACACAATACAATTTGCGCGATAACTAGAACGGAAGTGCAGTTATGACGTCACCGAATACCTCCATCACAAAAGAGCTACAAAATGGCGGCGCCCATAGCATTTAGGAAACGCTTGAAATCATGATATTTAATGTCATTTTTCTCATTTGATAAATTTCGTACAATTAAAATTTGTTGATTTTTGTGTTATTTACATGTCTATTTAACGATAAATAGCCATTTATATTCTGACGTGCGGTACCCTTTAAAATAATATGAAATTAACATATTATCAGCCATTACAGCAATGGATGCACCAGTTTAACATGATAATGAAAAAAAAGCTGTCACATACTTTTCCTTTTTTCGCTAAATAAGGTTTTATTTATTATTCTCTATGAGCCCGTTAGATATATATAATGGACCATTCCTGATTTAAAATAGTGAATTTGATAATTTACTGACTGCGTAGCAAACAGTGCATACATTGATAACACGGCTTGAATGTGCAGGCTGATCTGGGTCAACATCGACACTAACCGCAATATTATATTTGTTTTCTTTATCAAGCGGAAGGTTATTTTCATATTTCACAAATTCAATCATGCTTCCTTTGTAATGACTGCCAGGCCCGATAAGCTCAGTTATTAGTAATAAAATAAAAAAAAAAATATTATGAAACATGTGCAGTATAATTACACGGGAATGTTCGTTTCTGTGTTGAAACTAGGTTACTACAACTGGTACGAAACAGTCTTAGAGACGGAGTTTTAAACTTCTACCTAGTCTTTATATATCTATAATAAATTATGTTCTTGAAACAAATTAAGTAATTTCTTCTGCAAGAATAACTTTTCTTTATAATTTACACTTATATACCACACACCATTTTACGTTATGCTAACACCACCCACATACAGCAGTAATAAAAGTCACAATAAAAAGGTAATCATGGTTAACAACCGCATCATATCTTATGTTCATCATTGATACTATCATACTCTCTCAAATTAAACTTTATTAAACTGCTTTAATAAATATTTGTGTTGTTAATGTATGAAAATTCAATTTACTTACGTGAAATCTACATTGTTTCCGCAGCGACCGCGGTGAAACGATTTCCCCTGAGCTCATAGTCTCGCGCGAAATCTCGCTCTCGCACGCAACGAGAATTCGGGATTTCGAAGAGGTCAATTGTTGCTGCAACTAAACTTGTTGTTTAAGTGTTGTTGTTGTTATTGTTGTTGTTGCTGTTGTTCCTGTTGTTGCTATTGTTGGTGGGACTGTTGCTGTTGTTGTTCTTGTTGTTGCTATTGCTCTGCTGGTGTTATTTTCGTTTTGTTTATTGCTGATTGTCGTTGCTGATGTTCTTGTTTTTTTAAATGTTCTTGATGTTTTTGTATTTTATTTGAATAGCTTCAACGGTTATTTTAATCGTTGCTGTTGTTGCTGATTTTGCAAAGCTTGTTTTTAAAGGCTCTTTGTATTGTTGTATTTCGTTGTTATTGATTGTTGATGTTGTATGTTGTTGTTTTTGCTGGTCTTGTTTTTAAACGCTATTGGTGATTGTTGCTGTTGGTGTTGTAGTTTGTTGTTACTAATCGTTGTAGCTACTGTTGTCTTTGCTGGTTTTGTTGTTGCTGATTGGTGATCTTATTATTAACATTATTATTGTTGTTGTTCTTTTGTTGGTTGCTACTACTGTTGCAGCTGTTCCTGTTGCTGGTGTTGCTTTTTTGCTTTTGTTAATAGTTGTTGCTGCTGATTTTGTTGTTTATAGGCCCTTGATGCTGTTGAATTTATTGTTATTGATTGCTGGTGTTGTTGTTGCTTCAATTTAATTTATTGTTTTACTGTTGTTGTTGCTGTTGTTGTTGTTTTTATTTCTGTTGTTGTTGCTGTTGCTGTTGTTGACATTGTTGTTGCTATTGCTAAGCTGTTGTTGCTTCTTTATTTTTTGTTGATTGCTGTTGTTGCTGATTCTGTTGTTCAGAGGTTCTCGATGTATCTTATTGTAATTGATTGTTGCTGTTATTGTTGCTGCAACTAATCTTGTTGTTAAAGTTTTGTTGTTGTTATTGTTGTTGTTGCTGCTGCTGTTGTTCCTGTTGTTGCTATTGTTGGCATGACTGTTGCTGTTGTTGTTCTTGTTGTTGCTTTTGCTCTGCTGGTATTATTTTTGTTTTGTTTATTGTTGATTGTCACTGTTGCTGATCTTGTTCTTTAAATGTTCTTTATGTTGTTGTATTTTATTTGAATAGCTTCAACGGTTATTTTCATTGTTGTTGTTGTTGTTGTTGTTGTTGATGTTGCAGATCTTGTTTTTAAAGGATATTGGTGATTGTTGTTGTTGTTGTTGTAGTTTGTTGTTACTTATTGTTGTAGCTGCTGTTGTCTTTGCTGGTATTGTTGTTGCTGATTGGTATTGATACTGTTCGTTTTGTATAAAGTCTCATGATGTTGTTATATGTTGTTGTTATCTATTTTTGAATTGTTTAACCTTGCACATAACTTACACAAAGAGGTTCTTAAATACTTATCCATTACATGTAACAAAACAGACGATAGACACACATGTATACAAATAAACACATATAATATATATATATAGCATGTTAGTTGTCATGAATCCTTAACTGGATTCTACTCATATAAAGCTATCAGTCCATGTTTGTAAATTTGTCCACCCTATCCAGAAATGTTGCCTGTAATTCCATAGTATATAAGTCATGGTCGACACCAAATTTATTGGTTTGGCAGAGGTATTATAGCTAGCTGCACTCGCTGTAGTCTGATCTGTACATTTATGTCTTGGTAAGTCGCAAATGATTATTTCCATATATATATCATGCATTGTGAAGTGCATCTAGGTCCCTCCACGTGCATTGTATTCTTATATAAAATAACTTCATTTAAGTATAGGAATTCGTAAACACAGTATATGTAAAAATATATTGTATATCTAATGTTATATGGAAAAAGTCTGCCCATATATTGACTCAGAGTTGTTATTGTTTTCAATTCCACGGCACCCCGATGATTATTTTGTGTTGTTCATAAATAGACTGAAGCCAAGACCATGGGGTGGTGGTTGGTGTTGTATATTTTTTTTATTAGTGTACTTAATCAGACACAATACAACCGAGTCTGCTATTTTGTCGTGGTTTCTTTCTGTGCATACACGGACTAGTTTTAACAGACGGTACAGTCTATATACAGACCATAACTATATTGAGAGAGAGAGAGAGAGAGAGAGAGAGAGAGAGAGAGAGAGAGAGAGCCTTGTATATTCAATATAACATTTATATTTTATACATGAAGTACATGATTTATTCTTTGTTTTAAATACTTTTAGTGTGAGCTTCAATCCTCCTGATAAAAAGGCAAAAATATAAAATATGATGTAGAGTGTACACCGACATTGCAGACATGTTTTGTATTAGATATACACTAATAACCATCTTCTGAATATTTCACGAGATTACGCGTGTTGATTTAAAAATGTATGACATAAGTTTTCCGTATTCCTGCATGCTCACATGTGACAATCTCGGGATGCATAAAACAAAATCTGACTCATTGTCACAAGCCTTAATCAATCTATTGACCCTATCAGATTATAGTCTATAAGAATTTACATGTATCTAGCACTCGTGAATATTCCGCGCATATCCGTAAATTTATTTTCGGTGTCCGAACGTAAATAGTTCGCAAATTTAGTATTGCCAAAACAGCAAAAAAACATATTTTGCTGTCACTGTTGATAGAGGTAAACTATTGTGATGCAACTTTAAACAATTTTTATATAGTCATTCGACATATAATAAATCAGTTTTGACAAAATTGTCCTTCGTCTAAATTTTGTATTGAAATTTGCCTTTCAAACTCATCTTTTAGTGTTATTACAAAGAAAGGTATTCTACCCGGTTATAAAAAGTGAATTATAGCTATTGCCCAATTAAAAAGACTCTTTAATTGTTTCATGATATGTGTTTTTTCTTCATATCAAATGTTTCATGTTCATAAAATAAAAGATAAACACTTTGACTGAAACATGTACACCAAACAAAAGTTGCAATAAATATAAACTGTAATGTATTTTCTTGTAAATCGCTCACGGGAATTAACCCCTTTCATTTCCTGAAATATACAATACACGTTACATGTGTGCCATCCTTGTATATCATGTGAGCATTTGATTTGCAGAAAACATATACTTTATCTGTTGTTTTGACGAAAACATATTATATTAACCAATATTTACCTTCAACACCAATAGTATTTATAAATGTGTCTTCACAGTTTTGCATGAACGACTTTTAATAGTTTGATTTTAAAGGTATTGTATTTATAAAGATTTGTTCTCCCCGTTCCACAATCTTTCCGTCATACTATGGAGATAAATGTTTAGGACATCCGTGTATCCGACCATGGAACCCACCGATCAAATGTTTTCACCGTGTTGACTAATTTGACTTATTTGGTCTGAATTCCTTTATACATGGACATTTAAATTACGACCTGTTTTTAATTAAACTTAATGCATCTAATTACAGATACTCAATCTATGTATGTGTTAATGTACATACACAAAAGACATGTCGTTGTATTTTAAGAAAACACTAATGTTTTAGTTTGTTGACTTTTGGTCAAATAGTTTCAAGAGTTTGGAGCTATACGTTAAAACTCGGCGTTGTTTATAGTAAGTTATCAATCTTTAGAGTCAAATGTTGCATGGCTTTCAGTGGCACTACGCAATCGAGATAAAATAAATTAGTATAAACTAACTTTCACTTGATTACTCGACTTCACATGTCAATGCAGGAAATTTATTTCTACGTGCACCTTTTGCGTTTTTTAGTTTATCCAAAGAAAGCATGATTTGAATGTGCTTCCAATATCCGTTAAAATGACATTCCTGTGTCCTTGACCACTACCTCCATTCATTACCGCAAAATTACGTCTCAGTGTGCCTACATTGAATGGCGAATCTGCTATATCGACATAACCGAGCAGCAAAATGGCTCCAAACATGGTTTCTTACGTACAAATGAAAATACAAAATATGCAGTTAATGTACTTGGAAAATTTTCACCAAATTTATAATACTACATTTTGTATATCTTAGTTAAAGAATTAGTACAAATGCCTCCCCAATACGGTTATGCAACCCCATGCGCAAATTCTAGTAGCATTCCTACTAGACCCCGCCTGATAGCGGCGCCCAATAACATAAATTTAGCGCTACATTGGCGTATAATACCTCGGAACTCCCCGATTACACACTTTCACCGGATCGACTTATTTGAAAGGTCTGAACTTTTTGAAGCACGGACATTTAAATTACGACCTGTTTTTTACCAAACTTAATGGATTGAATTGTAGAAACTCAATCTAGATTTTTTTATGGTGCATACTCAAATGGCATGTCGCTGTATCTTAAACAAAACACTAATCTTTTACAATGATAATAGCAACATTTTGTGATTACTCCAAATTACCCATTTTCTTCAAATAACCTATTTTGAGAAGGTAATTTCGTCCAAACTTGACAGAGCAATATAAAGTTTAATAATATCAAGTGTAAATTTATACAGGAATGTTTTTCAAGTATGTTTTCACCATCTAACCATCTAATAACCTAACAAAAGTATGGCACAATTGCATTCTAAATCACATCACTTAGTTTTCATATGTATATTGAATGTATGACTACCATGTATATTGTAGATAAAATATTGTTTGAATTAATATTTATTATGTCTCCCAATACATTTATAGTATATGTATTTGTTGATATTGATCCTGATACATGTATAACTTTCGGTGCAAATAATAAAAATTAAAAGAAGAAAATATGCTGGTATTAATTGAATAAATACATTAACATATATATAACGAATGAATGAATGAATGAATAAATGAATGAATGAATGAATGAATGAATACATGTATACATGAATGAGTGAAAAAATATACATATCAAATACATAAAAATAGTAATACAAAAATAAAAGAAAGAATGAATTAATAAATAGATAAATAAATAAACGAATGCATGAATACACTTATGCATGCACAAATGAATCAATGAATTATTATATATATATATATATATATATATATATATATATATATATATATATATATATATATATAAATATATATCAAATAGATAAAAAAATAAAACAAAGGGTGAATTAATGAATAGATATATAAAAAGATATCAACTTAATCAATCAATTAATAAATCAATTGTACTACAAGATATATTAAAACTGACCTGTTTGTTATCGTTATTATCACAGGTATGACTAAATGAATGTATGATATATTTAATAAATAAATAAATATAAGATAGATACGTATATATATGAATAAAATAAATTAAAAATTAAAAAAAATTATAAAAAAGAATAAATAATTAATATTTAAATGAATAAATAAATAAATAAATAAATAAATAAATAAATAAATAAATAATTACAAATTGTTATCCGAGAAGTGTCTCAGCTACACAATTTATTAATGTTCATTATAAAGGAGTGGCCACTGCATGAATGCATAATGATTATTTTTTAATTTTTTATTCATTGACAGTCAAATTTAGGGACTATTGAACGTTCTTTCTTTTGCCAGCAACTAAAATCTTTGGTATTTTACCAATTATAACTCGGGGGTAGAGTCACAAGTGTGGTTTGTGCTGTGATTTATCATGATTGTTATTTATTTGAGTTGTTCTTTACACCAAGAAACATTATATTATTAATGTGTCGCCAATAAACACTTGGTAAAACTCATCTGTCTGCCCGTGATTGATTATATCGTTGTTAGTTGTTTAAAATATACTTTACACCAAAAAAACGCATATTATGTTTATATTTTGTGTTCCAGTCATAACAGAAAGAAATATATTGAAAAGTACAATACCTTTCATATTACATTCAATATTTTGTATTATTCCTACTTTAAATGACTCAATGGAGAGAAGTGACACATGTCTTATTCACCTGACCACGGACAATTTCGGAAATATTTTTTGCCACTTTGGAGATTTGCAGGGGCCGTTGGTTCGAATCTACAAAGTGGCTTTTCATATAAGTTTCATATCACATTTTTCATTCCAATTTATAATTCCAATATCTATTCGATCTCTATTATAACTCACCAATGGTGAAAAATAATGTTTTGGACACAAAAGAACACAACAAAATACTTATTAAAATTATTACACCTAATTTCTTCGTGTGAAAAGAGACAATTAAATGAACAATGGTCAGGTACTCTGTATTACACGAATACGATTTATTAAATGTGAATACAAAATCATCGTCATCGTTGAAACATGTTATAATGACTCGGAAGAAAACTAGGTAGGGAAAGATCTTCAGGCAAAATAAAGTAATTTTCCTTACTTTAAAAGGTTATTTGTTTTAACTAAATTATCACTTATGATTTAAGATGTGATTGGTACAACCCAGCATCATTGCAAAGAGTGAACGTAGAACAGTCCCTCTGTAGTGTTTTGTATATTCCATGGACGACACTTTAAAAGATAGACCGCATGTGTCTTTATTTTTTATGCTAGAGGAGGATTGGTAATGTTATCGTCAATGTTTTGTTGGTGTTGCTTATAATGGACGACATAATTTATGAAAATTTCTAAGTGAATCGATATGTAAATTAATGTACTAAACAACAAACACTTTTTATCGTCTCAATTTGAAATTGTTCAGACAGTGACCTGTGCTTACAATACATAACATTATCAAGATGTCGCACAATTGAAATAACTTTGAACTCTGCGGTGTATTTGTTAGGTCTAGTTCCAGACAAAAAAGGCATATAAACGTAAACATGTGAACGCATACAAGGAACAGTTGGACAACATAGTAGGTAATATCAGCAAAACCTTTTTTTATTTTGCTATTGTCTATTTTACTTAAAACTTCTCTGAGCAATTTCAATAAACGTTTGCTGCACATTATTTGGTAAATATGCCTTTATAGTAAAATTTGGTTTGGGTGGAGTATCTCAAAATATACTAGAATGACCACATGGTTAATATTAATAATGATTCTGTATGAACTTTGGCAGAGTAGTACATCGGTTACCTTACTGAGCTTTTATTTATAATTAACATGACGAAAACAGTTGCTACGAAGTAAAATTGTTGTATCACCCACTTACGGCAATCCCTCAATCCAATTAAGTAATTGGTCAGTGCATTTCCATGATGATTAGTATTTGCAGCAAGAATTATATCAAATATGGCTGCAACGTTTATGATTTTAAAGCACAGTGTCTGTATGATACATTTTAAGCTTTGGATAACTCTTTCGGCTGTGCAAAGGCCCGGGGAACTGGTGGCACAATTTTAGTCAGTTGCTACGAAATTATTAATGTGACAAGTGACGCTTAATACTAGCTTTTACTTTCATCGTTTCATGACCTTTATTTTTACTCTTCACTGCTCTGACTTCTGTAAACTCGTCCTGTACATTTGCATACAACATCATTGTTTTTATATTCATATTTATTAGTGTATTATTTTTACACCACACATGTTCATGGCAATCGAATTTATATGAAAAAATAAACCTGCGGTGCTAAATTTGTTTTGCATCATCTCGCTTTGTTGTATGGTGGCAAGGAAGATTTGATCTCCTGTAAACCAGTTTCGTGTACCAAACTTCCCCACCGTATTATAACCGCTTCTATTAGGTTAGTATTTTACTTTCTACCATTAATTTATGTTATATTTACTTTTTATAAATGATTTACCATTGTTTATAAATAACGTTTCAACAACTGACTTATATGCAGATGACACAACGTTATATGACATACAAACAAATACAGATATTTTAAAAGGTAACTTGCAAACTTCAATTAATCGTCTTAATATGTGGTGCATTCAAAATGGTATGGTATTGAATACTGACAAAACAAAAGTAATGTTAATCACCTCTCGTCAGAAACGACAGCATTTAAATCAAATCAATTTACAACTTACGTACAACAGTACAGAATTAACTACAACAAAAGGCGATAAAATCCTTGGAATATTTATTGACGATTGCATGCTATGGAATCAACATTTACAATCTCTCTCAAAAAAAAATCATCATATATTTGGCTATTATCAAAGGTAAAAGATTATCTTTCCATCAACCATAGAACGTTATATTATAAAGCATACATACAACCACATTTCAATTATTGTTGTACAGTTTGGGGAAATACTTCAAATAAAAATATAAATAAGTTAATTAAACTGCAGAGGCGAGCATGCAAATATATTTTAGGAAATGAATATGAAAGTCTTTATATTTCATTCGAAAGACTGAATACTTTATCTATCGATCAAACTGTTTTTCTACAAACGGCAAAACTCATGTATAACATAGCAAATGGTACAGCTCCGCCATATTTATGTGAACTATTCAACTTTGGTGAGTCAATCAATAATACATCCATCATGTTGCGTTCACGCTCAAATAAAAATGTCTTTATTCCGAAACCTAGAATAGAACTATTTAAAGGTAGTCTATCATATTCGGGTGCAATTATTTGGAATAGTATTCCACTTAGTATAAGAAACGCGTGTTCGTTAAATGTTTTTGCAAGTAATTGTTTGATTTGGATAAAAGGAAATTGAAATTAGAAATACATGTACCTCCAACAGCTATATGCTTAATAAATACCATACCGTTATTAGTTTTTGTAAATATAAATAGATTTTTGTTTTGTTTCTATCGATTTTATTATTGTTGTGTTGTTTTTCCTCTATTATATTCAAATTTACATGTACAATTGCATGTATATCTAAATTGAAATATGTTCTTTATACGAATATAAAAAGCGAGAGTGTGTGTATGTTTATGCGTGCGCGTAAATAAGAGTTGTAACCAGGAGCATAGTGTGAGAATTTTGTTAATCTATAATGTGTGATATATGCAGCAGATGAATGAACGATATTTTCTATATTTTTGAAAATGTATATGTACTTGTTTGTTTATACGAGGGCCTCAAGGAAGATTGGTTTACCAATTGAGTTACCCTCTTTAAATAAAGAAACTACTTACTATACATTGTTTATAGTCGTAGTATTGACTGCGAGCCCAGCTTGGTATCTTTCTGAGATCTTTCCAGAACCATAGAGCGAACGGTTCACGAAAGTTCTAAGCATACCTGACGTTATTTGAGCTACATTCAATTAGTTTAACTGTTAAGATTTCCATTAAAATTACCCCCAGTCACATCAAGAGGACGGCAGTTTTACGATTTTGTTTTAGCTATAAAACTGAATACCAACTTTGGTGAGTGTTACTAGTATATCAAAACTGTATATTTGTATTTCATTTGTATATTGTTTTTATGTGTCTCCAACCGAATATACGAGCCACACTGGCGGTTTGGTCATTGGTGTTTGTTACAAGACATTTTCTTGTGTCTATTGTTGCATATCATCTACGTTTGTTTGTATTTGTGCTGTATTATACTAGTAAAACTATGAAACGTGTTTCTTGGTTAAACTAATATGAGAACCATAAACTAAGTAGTAACATGCGCTTAGAATAGTTATAGTATAGATGTATAGAACAAATGTTTAATTATCAACATGCAAACAGATGATGTTGATTTGAACACTTGTCGCAACTTAATGCAATAACTCACCGTTATTGTCATAATATCTATTTTTGGTCCGTAGGAGATAAGCACATCTGTACTTGCTTAATGAGCTTTTAATTATTGTAATTGCCATTTGCTGCAATAATGGTTTACAATATGTATTAGACGCTGACAGATATCATTACATAGTTTGGATAATATTTAAAATTTAATTTAATGAAATGTTCCTTGCCCATAATATAATAAACATACATACTGTTATCTCAATATTTCAGTCGTCCAAGAAGCAACCCCACATTTACTTTCACAAAGTGTAATAAAGAAGATATAAGAATGTATTGTCATTTGCACTTATGTGTTGGCATAAAGAATCTATGTCTTGTTTTGCAACTTTATATACTGACTTACAGTTAAACTCATACCATCCTGCTAAGGTTGTTCGCTGTTTAATTTTGATTAACATTTACTTGTGTCCCAGAGATCGTTAAAGCTTATGACAACTGTTTATTGTTTTATTATATTTTAAGAACGTGCAGTAGCATTAAATAAACATGCGTATGTATATTTGTTTACTACATATTTACTTGACTTTTAAGGCAGTCATATTTTAATCACTAAGTTTATAGTTCTCACATTCCCTTCAACCAAGAAATACCTCATATGTTTACTTGTTTAGTATATCTCTAATACAAAGAACTCTGATATTAACGCGACAGAAGACATGAAGAGACACACAGTCAGCTACGATACTTAGAAATTATAAAGGTAATTGTGATGTATAACTTTATAGTTTTACTAAATGAAGTATGCTTTGAAATGTTTTGAACCGCTCACTCCGCGATCCTGGCTAGATCTAGTACTGTGTGGTGATTTTGAGATAACAATCAGTCGAGCCTGGCATAAAACATGTTACCTCCGGCATGAACGACACTACACGTTATGTCTAAACTGTATGTTTTACTTCATAATTTCTTCCTTTTTTGCATGAAATTACAATCATTTTCAGTAATTGGTTATAACTTCAGAGAATGCCATTTTAGCTCAAAGCAGAGAGAGCACGTACAGCAATATATGAAGCTCAAGAGAACACATCTGTTCCATGTACTGTCAGGGTAATGTCGATTGCCTTGAGATGCTACTGATTATCAATACAGGGGATGCCATACACATATTTAGGTATTTCAAGTCAATTCACATCGCTAAATGGTGGTTTGGACAATAACAGTACAAAAAGTTGACCACTGCATTTTATGCAGCTAAGCGCGTCTATGTGTCCAACATTTGCAAATAACTCTGTATAATAATAGTTTTATTTTATGGAGAATAGAAATGTGTGTATGTTACATTTATAGCTTAATAATTCATAATGAAAACGTTGTTATTGTCAATAGTAATTTTACGTAGTTATGAAGGTAGTATGATTGTAAAGTGGCGGTGTTGTTATTGATGACTGTAGCGAGTTTCTATCCACCATGTACGTTGTTCATCAGATCACACCTATCTACTAGTACATGCTTTATCACGTTATTGAAAAAACATTATTCATAATACAATTGTAAATGTCTAATTGTCGAGATGTTATGCCCGAGGAGCTGACAATCAACTGCTCAGTGCAAATACAGTTAATTAATGCTAACCAAAACAAGTTGAATTTGATCAGATACGATGTGTAAAGTTATTATATTCGAAGCAGCTTTGTTTAAACTAGAATTCATAGAATAGAACCTTTTTAGGCATCTACATGTATGCTTTTATCATTCATACAATCTTTATTTCTTCATATTTATAATTTCAACAATGATATTATACTTTGATATTGTTTAAAGTTATACAAATGATTGGTCAGATTACACACCTTTGTCCTCGTATGCAGTCATATGATTTATTTAATTGTATATACAAATTGTTTGTGATGGTATCCCAATTGATAACAAAGGTAGCTATTATACTGACTCTTTTATAATTATTTTGTGATATGTACATTTCACTTGACATGTTAGAATTACTCATACACGTATTACATAAAATAAGACAAACAAACACAAACTTCCATAATAGTGTCGGGTTAATATATAGAAATATGTTGTTTGATAGTTTACACTTATTTAGTTTAATTCGATCGTGAAACAAGTTCTTACAACTTAGACAAATCAGGCTTAAAGTCTTCCTGGGTAGAACCAATACTACGCATATGCGGAAAAAGTGTCTTGATCAAGGACACCACACATGGCTGGGTTTTGTGCTCTACCACACGACCGCGCGCTCAACGTAAATATTGTTTGATCGGTTGTTATTATATCAGATGTGTTCTCTGTGGTAGCAGTCACCGGCAGCACCATTCCAGCAGGTGTATTACGATTATATATCGGCATTTGGCTCCAGTTGCGACAAATGGATGTTTACTACGTCGCAGGTCGTCAGTTTTGCTGAAAGGAGATCAGTCCGCATACACCCAATAAAAAACAAGAGGCTTTATTCGGAAATCTGATGTAATGATCATTATATGAAATTCATCCTAATTTCAATGATTTTATAGGAAAATATAAAAAAGTATGGAAATTTGATTTTATTTTATTTTCATGTTGATTGAACATTGATGTAGAATTGTTATCGTTTTTTTTTATAATTTCAACGATCGTTTGGAAGATATACACAATAAAACGTCGATGAGATAATTGTAGATGTGCCAAATTAATGATATCATGTATACTTCAGTTATACTTTCTCTATATTGTATCTCTATATTAAAACAAAAAAGAGAAACGAACACATTATATCATACCTCGATCAAGTTTAAATATTGCCTCTGTGGGAAAAGAAAGAGGTTTTATGCATCAGTAAGCAACTGTATTTCACATTTACACTAATAAAGTAGTAAACCCTGATTACTATTATTTCTTAGTTATGTTTTCTGCTTTAAGTAAGCACAGATGGTATCTTTGAATGTTCAGAAGATATTTATTTATATTTCAGATGCACACAATATTTGCAACGTGAATCACTTGTTTGTTTGTATCCCAGGCTTTGGTTTTGTTTTGAAATGAAAGAAAAACAAAAACACAATTAAAGCTTATATACATACCAATTATAATAATGGTATCAGTCTTATGTTCCTTGTAAATTAATATAACACCAATACATCGGATAAAGTGATAATAAACTGAGGCATAGTATCGACAGACATTTAATATATTGTTTTGCATAATATATTATACAAGTACAAAATGTTTACACTTTCCTATACGTCATTTTTAGTTTACTTCATACTGAAATCATGGTTAGCCTACAATATGTGTGGAGGAACTTACAAGCATTTAATAATATACTAATATACTAGTATGTATTAGTGGACCTTGTCCTTGGAGAGTCAATTAACACAGTTATGTTTCAAGCGTTGTGTCACATTGACTATGATACCATATTGTAAATCTATATAAGGTATCCTTTCAGATATTTATCATTCCAGATACTTCATTTAGTCTTATAAGTTGCAATAAGTTTGCTGTACAATAATATTAAAGTCATTGTCCAAGATTCACTTACTATGTTTTAAAGCAGCAATTCGCTTTATTGCTCTTAAATTCCACAATTCCCATGGCACCACAACCATATATTTCCCTCCAGATTTGAGAAACTTGGACTCAATAAGATGTAAATTGTATTAGCTAGTGGCTTTGTTTGTTTAAGCAAGGTATGCACTTAGCAAGATAAAAATGGCATGTCTACTTATAAGAAAAGCTAGAATGGAACAAATAATTAAAAAGTGTTATACAAGGGGTGCGTATAGTTACAGAAATGAACTTCATTCCGTTAAATTTACCGAAATGAACTTTTCATTACCGAAATGAAGCTTAAAGTTAATGTTATAGTTAATAATATGATAAAATTAAACTGTAATATTATAAATAATATTGATTTAATAAGGTAGGCCCATTTTCAACACTTTTGAAGTTTATAACTTGAATTTAATTAATTTTTACCTTTCCCATTTATTCCTGTATGGATTACTTCCCTTCAAAATTACTGAAATGAACTTTTTGACTACCGCAATGAAGGTTTAAAATCATGTTTTAGTTCATTGTTTTAAAAAAGTTAACTTTGATACTAAAAATAACATCAATTTAATAAAGTATGTAAATTTTCAGCACTTTTGGAACTTTATAACTTGACTTTAATTGAGTTTTACCTTTCCCATGTATTCCTGTATGGATTACTTCCCTTGAAAATTACCAAAATGAACTTTTGGACTACCGAAATGAAGTTTTAAAATAATTATTTAAGTCTCTACAACTAAGTCACTGGTCTTTAAGAAATATTCAATAGGTAGTTATAACAACTGTATTTAAAATAATTGAAAAACTAACAGAGAGTGTTTCGTTGCATATGGATAAATAAGAGTAATTGAAACAAAAGTATGTTATTAAAATTAGAACTTGTATACAGTACATTTAAATAAACTTTATTACTAATAAGAAAATTATTTATTCATATGCATCCAGACCACACCACAGGGAGGCGCTCTCGTCATGGTCCAAAAATATATTGTTATATCATTATAGTAATTTTTTACTTTGTTGTTGTTTTTGTGTCCAAAAATATATTATTATCTCATTACAGTTGCTGTTGTTTCTTTAAGTTTGTTTTTTTTAAGTAAAAAATTTAGAAAAAAAAATATATGGTCAAATTACCATTTTCTCGATTTTAGTGATAAAAAGAGAATCTTTTTTTTATATTTAAAATATTTGGAAAAATAAAAGGTAAAATTACCATTCTTCCCGAATTATGTGATAAAAATAGAATCTTTATTTTTATTTAAATTTAATTTAATTTAAAAATTTAGAAAAAAACGGTACTGTGATAAAAAGAGAATCTTAAATTTGTGCTAATATATTATTGAATTCATTGAACTCTTTATAATGCAGAACCTCTCATAACATATGTTTGCCATTTTGTTTAATAAATTCAAAACTAAACGAGCACTCATGTAAAAACCTCTACTTATACATTTATGTAAACACATAGAGGAATATAACACGATTGATGATGGGTATAACATAATATAGTTTTCCCCAGCAATACACTACCACCCCAGTAAGGGCTCAACAGTGATTCTCGGCGTGTGCATGCTCAAGGATTATCAGTATGTATTTAAGTATGTATGTAAATCAGTACACTACCACCCCGGTAAGGGCTCAAAAGTGATTCTCGTCATGTGTGCTGACTTAAACACTATTAACGTCTAGGTATTTTGTCATTTTTGTCATGGTTGTTGATTTTATGTTAACCTAGCTTCTCCTGGCTTCTGTTTCACCAACATATATAAGTATATACTTAAATACATAAAAACTGAAATATAAGACAAGCATCCCGGTGATAATGATTTTAGACTAGTTCTAGTACAACTGCAGATGGTTTCATTGACATTCATCAATAATTAATAAACTTAAATTTTTAAGTACTTAAGTAAAACATAAGAAAATGTTTGTGAAACAGAATCCTGGCACGGTCTTTCTGTTCTGTTCTGATATTCATTATTCATGTCTTCGTTTTTTTGCCAAGGTGGTTGTTTTAATGTTGACCTTGCGTTTTCTGGCGCCTGTTTTTGTTTACCATTAGTACGTGGGGCTACCACGGTTGACCGTCCGTCTGTGGAAGTGACCATTTTGGAGCATGTGACCTTATGCTGCCGGAACCACTTGACGATATTCTGGCGCTGGGGAAGTGTCATTGAGAGCCATTCAGTTTTAGAAATGAAGAACTGTGAATGGCTCTCGGCAAGTCGGAATTCGCCAGTGCCAATAAGCGAAGCTCTGAGGTCGGAGGTTTGATCATCAACCAGATCTTGATCAATTTTCGCGAAGGCGGTTAAACCTTTGGATTTTCAGTCCACTGATTGTTTAAGGACGTGATTGATCGATTCACAATTGTTGTTAGTCCAATTTGAATCGATCAGTCCTTGCCTAGCCGGACCATTGACTTTGGTTTCAATGCTTGGTTTAAGTCTTGTTTGAAAATACTTAAGGAATTTTCCGGAAATGTCTTAGCATTTATTTTCGAACTCATTACATCTATCATCAAAACAAATGGTATCGTCAGCAACGACGATCCCATCTTCCCCAAAAATTTGCTCTAATACTACGTTTCTGTCTTTTCTGACTACAGCGTCGTCCGTCAATTTGTGTATGGCGTTTTGTTTTAGATGTCGGGTACAGAGGACGTGTGTAGCTTGGGATAAGGTTGAGGTAATCATAGCCTTTTCATCGTCCGTGCCTAAAACCTTTTTGGACATGTTTGTGTCCGACAATTTCATTGCTAAATGGTAAAAGAAATAACTGTAGGTTTCATAGTCACTGCTGTCGTGAATGAACATCAGACCCACGAAAATCGGTGGTTCCTTTGTTCTTCGGCGCACTACAGAGAGCTGTTTATAGCATGTCACCGTGACATGCATTTTGCATAACATGAAGGTTTTGTCAATTCCAAGAACTGTCCGACTCGAACAATATAGGTTTTTAATGTCTGACAATTGGGAGTCGTTGTACATTATTATGCAGGGTGGTTTGCCACTATTCCGAATAACTGAACGGACAAACGGATGACCTTCAGTAACCATGTTCTTTAAATCCTGTATATGGTTTGCTACGATGCTGGAGTAACCTTCAGCGTCTTGATTTTTGACCTTTTGAAGTTCATTTCGGTAACTATACGCACCGTTATACAAGTAATATGAGTAAATCATACATAGCAAGCAAATGGGTTTTTGTTTCATTGAGTGTTATCAAATTATGAATATTGGTTTGAATTAATGTTTAAATAACGGGTTGCTCAATATTAGCTTATACTATGATGTGTGTATAACCTAGTTGAAGTACACGGTATGCTATTATACGAATAAAGCGTAACTAAGAAGACAAGCGATTCTCTGAAGTGTAGAGATCAGCTTTATGTTGTTAACAAGAAGGAAAATAAAGTAATTAATTTTATTTTACATCGATTAATAAGTTATTACAGATAAAACAAATCACACGCTCAGTATCCTAGTTAGACCCAAGACTCAACATTGAGTACATACAGAATCTGTGCACGATGTGATGGAACCCACAACCGTTTGATCTAAGGTCCAACATTGTACGAATTGTCCTCAAACTCCACTACTCTGATAACAAGAAAGAAATGAATATGTTATTGCTGACTTCAACATCGTAATATCAGGGACTCAGCCACTACATATCATGATATTATAGCATAAAGAGACTTTTATCAAGCAAACAATAAATTCAAAATTCAAATGAATTATTATCTGATCACTAAACAAACTGATGTCTGGAATGTTATAAATGATTTTATGCAAATATTGCTAAATTATTGGCATTTTTCTAATTAAATGACATCGCAGTCAACACCAAACATTCTAGTATAGGCAACGTTCGCCCAAATCAGGAAACCATTTTACCTTATGATTTTAAACCAGCTGTCAAGAAATATTTTCCAATTCATCTGACAGTCTTTCAAAATAGTCATAAACAAGTTCAAGTTAAATTTGTATTAAACAAAGATGACCCTTTTGTCTTAAAGAACTATAGACCTGTGAGCATCTTGCTAACGAAATCCGAAAACTTTGAAAATATTCTCAATAGCAATTTATAAACCGATTTTGACAACTACTAAGTTGCATTTCGATCAAAATATGGATATTAGGTTACACTTATATACCTGACTGAGGAGTAGAAACTTTCTCTCGACAGGGGAGATCATGTGGTGTCTAATGCGTTGGATTGTCTGCTACATGGCCTTATCCTTCTCAAATTCAGCACACATGGGATGTCTGATAACGCATGAACAATTTTAAATAGTTATTTCAAAAATAAAAAAAACAACGTCGTGCTGGATCAACCAATAGTACATGGCTAAAAAACTATTCTATCAATGAGGTAATCATCCCAGGTCCACTTATTGTTAACAGATGTTTTAATTATTGATGATATATTCTACGCTGTTCATAAATCTGCAATTCACAACTAGGCAGATGACAGTACCTTATCATACATGTATTCCCATCAAAGTCAATTTAAAAGCTGTTCTAGAGTCTGAGAATAATTCGTAGAGACCGGTTCAATATCAACCAAATGCAGGTTAAATTGTTTCAGCCCATATCAACCATAACAACCTTTAATAAAGCGGGGGATATAGAAATGGGCTGCGTCCGTGCGTGCGTCCGTGCGTGCGTCCGTCCGTGTGTGAGTGCGTCACCTGCATAGCTCAAGGTCAAGTGTTTGGAAATCCAATGTATACACTGTGTTTAGTTTTGTTAGGACCGTATATGAATTAGTTGTGACTGGAATTTTAAATAACATAGCACAAATGTTCACTAGGACATGACAATGTGTCATGCGAATGACTTGGGTCGGTTCGTTAAAGGTCAAAGTCAATGTCCATATGTCCGTTTGCTGCTGTCTGGACCTGTCAAAGGTCAAGGTCAAAGCTCAAGGTCAAGTGTTTGAAAATGTATACATTGTGTTTTGTCCTGTCCGGACCGTGCCTTCTTTGGTTGCGATTGCATTTTTAAATAACTTGGCACACATGTTAACTAGGAAAAGACGATGTGTCACGTGACTGACTTGGGTCGGTTCGTTAAAGGTCAAAGTCAAAGTCCATATGTCCGTTTGCAGCTGTCTGGACCTTATCTTCTTTAGATGTTATTGGATTTTTAATAACTCGGCACAAATGTTTACTAAGACAAGATAATGTGTCATGCGAATGTCTTGGATCTATTCTTCAAAGGTCAAGGTCACAGATCCGTCCGTCCACTGCTGTCCGGACTCTATCTTCTTTAGTTGTGATTGGATTTTTAAATAAATTGGCACAAATGCTAACCAGCCCAAGACGATGTGTGGTGCAAATTATGGTCTGTTCGTCAAAGATAGTTTTTGTTTTGTTTTGGGGTTATAACTTACATAGTTATGGTTCGATTTAGAACATCACACCAGTGCTCACAGGGACAAGACAATGTGTCATAATACAGTATTTCAGTTTGCGGAATTTACATGTGATTTTTGTGCTCTGCAACTTTTTCATTTTGTATCCACTTCTCTGGAAATGCCTCTAAGGGTTAATGAGGTGGCGGGGGATATGACCACGTTAGTTGCAACCTCTTGTATGTTATATTTTAATTTATATATTTTATTCAGTCAACAATTACTTGAAATAAAATAGATTATTACAAACAGACCCGTAGCGTCACTTATTAAATTCAGCATACCTATATTTTCTTTCAAAATTTCTCTTTTAGGGACAGCAGTTAAAAACACAAAGTAATTTTATAATGAGTGTTTATAAATTAAAGTAAATTCGTGTCTTAAGATGAAAAGAGGAACGTCCTTTAGTTTTTATAATGATAAAAAATTAAGCTATACAGGTGGAAGCAACAGTATCAAAACTAGAAGCAATGTCTTTCTATGCTAACTGAAAGCAACGCTTCAGTGGGTTTTTAATTTGCAGTTCAAAAGTCACACTACCAAGACTTGGCAAAACCGTTCTTTAAAGTATGAATTCTACTGGTAGTTCATAATAACTGCATTAAAAAAATCTTAAAATATAATGTAAATATTCAACTGACTCTCAGCTGTGATTGATAGTTCATAATTATTCAGCCAACTTCACCCCAGCTTCTATAAAAGTAACAACGGTCCATTCTACACCTTAAGCATGTGCCGGGGAATTAAAAACTCCATTGTTGTTGAATCTATGATGACAAATTTGCACCGAAACCGATGACTTGTGACATAGTAAAAATTTGCTTATCGCAATTTGGGCCCAATGCCTATGATTTACACCAGTAGGATCGGTTTCTTACGGTTACTTTTTACACACAGAACACACTTTTTGTATATATACATATAGCAACTGATCGCAGTAGAAAATTCTATATAAAAATCTATGTGATCATAATAATTTCGCTGTATATTGTTATTGTTATACGAGAATGGGTATGAGGGTAATGTTGATGCCGAGCGAAATGTGCATGTAGTTCGACTTCGACTTTGAAAGTATAACCGTGAGAGTGTATCAAGTACAACAGTTTTTGTTTAATTTGAAACGAAGATGCCAACCGACGAGACATCTGTATAAATAGTATCATGAATTAAATGATTACAGACGATAATAAAGTGAGTTTCTTTATCAATCATTTATAGTTTAAACAATATCAGTCAGCCTACATTGTTAATGGTACAAATATAAATGGCCAGCATTTTCAAAGAAATACTTACCCAACATCCACTCTGTATTTGTATGCCCAAAATGATACGTTTCATTCTATGCACAGATGTGTGCAGTTTGCTACATACTCCTTGGGCTTAACATGTTTACACGTAAACATTACAATTCAATTTATATTAATAATAATAATGTTGGTGATCAGTTGTAACTAAAGGCAATCACAAATACGCTGACAGTATATGTAACATATGTGTCTGTTCAACAACGTATATTGCTGGATGTACACTCGCTGCAGTCATCAACAATGACTATCAACATTACAGTCATACAACATGTAACTTCATCACTAAGGTAAAAACCTAATGTTATGTATTTAGAGGTCATATCATTCAATGATCATCCGAGTGTATTATTGTCCAAAATTGGCAATTATAACCTTACATATATAATCTTCATATTCAACATGTAACTCACCTACTTACCGCATATACATTGGTCATTTCACGCATGACCATCACGTAAACTGATTTTATCGCCTTTTCGAAATGCAAATTAATGTTGCAATTATATGGTGACGTGGTCACATTGAACTAGTTTTAACATAGAACCTCGAAAGGTAAAGATGGGACGTCATCCAACAGGGTTATTAGATATTGGTCATACGAGAAATTGACCTTGGCAGGAACTAACTTTGACATAGAACCTCGAAAGGTAAATATGGGACGTCATCCAAGAGGATTATTAGTGGTTGGTTATACGAAAAATTGACATTGGGAGGAACTTTAATTTTGATAGTCAGTGGTAATCGACAATCAACTGGCTTAATTCGGTTTATGTTCTGATTATATAGACAACTTTCTTGTCAAACTATTGTGCACACTCGCATGTAGCAGTTTCGAAATGTACAAAACAAATCATGATTCATTGTTGCAAATGCTTATCATTTCATTAATATATCAAAATTGGCAAATACAGCCTACGGTGACTGGTGCATTGTTAAACACAACACTATTGCAAGCGATGATTGATATGTTATTTAATGTAAATAAATGCTCAGTAAGACAAAAGTGTTCTACAGTGCCAAGGATCAAACGATAATTTAATGATTAGCATAAGAAAATTGGTCAATCAATAATATAAATATATACATCGAATAATGTGTAACACATATGTAACGTATACAAATGTGAGAAATATGATGTATTTGACATTTTACCTATTTTTATATTTAGCGACTTGAAAAGCTTTTCAGAAGCTTTAAACAGTACTACCAAGCTGCAAACGTATTGAACTGAGAATGAAGTGAAGTGGATCTATGTAGTTCATGTAGACCAACTGCAATAGACATGTAAAATATATGAAAATTAATGAAAATAAAACGAATCTAAAAACAACAAAGATAGCCATTAAAGCTTTTGAAATCAGTGATATATTCATATATATTTTATATGGTTTTCTAATCCGATTATAATGAGAACAAAACGTTTAAATATAATAACAAGTTGACAAGTTTATTGGCAGATCAGCAAATCATTACCTAAAGCCATTTACACATTTTAATTATTTTAGATATGGCATAGACATGCAATTATATGAAATACAAACAAATACATACATATCACAAATTCAAACAGAAGCAGTCATGGTATTTATTATAAAATCATTTACAATCATATCAAGAATCAAGTAAATTGTTTAAAGTTTTTTGCCTAAGCTTTTGAGCTTCGGTAATAAATTTTGCCAGATTACAAACACTTTTTTTTCCTTGATGACATAATATTTTTGAAACTATTAATGTTTGGAAGCATTATATAGAATATGTTTATTTTCTAATCGTTCTACATGTAGGACAACATAATGAAAAATGGTATTCCAATTCAAGCAACCCCCCATTACGTACTCTGCAAAAAAGATTTTCCCTTTGTACATTTGTGTGTCTCCCAGTTTCAATTTCTCAGTTATGCACATTCAGCCGAAATCTTGTTAAATTTTTAAAGTTTATTTAATTTGGAATATAATCCAAGTAATATTCATATTCAAAACATGTTTTAAATTTTGAAGAGGTGTATTCCAAACTTTGTAACTACTGATCACAAATCCTCTGTTTTAAAATAGAGAAATAATTAGCGCTGAAATTGAAATTCAACCACATATCTCCAAAACCAAGTCGATTTAAAAGCATATGCATACTACCAGCCCAACAGCAGGTATTCTGTAAAATACATTGTTCATTAAAAACGTTAAATTGAATAGAAGTGATAACAGACAATGGAATATAATGTACTGTTTCTTGGTGTTACGAAATTTTAAAACAAATAATAACAAAGTGGCAGTGAGCACGTGCATTACAAAACCCAGACTGACTTAGTATGAGCCCCTTGTTTAGGAATAACAAACAGTAATTCGTGCTGGGAGTAAGCAAAGTCCAAAGTTGCTGGTAAAATAAACGTGTGTTAATCCACTTAGTTTAATAAAATAATAATTTGGAATTACTATATTTTTATGAATTGTCTATGCCTTTAAAATCATTGATAATACATTGCTAATACTCCGTAGTCGTCTTATATATGTACTTTTATTATGTGTGTGATTATATTTTCAGTCGAGCTGAAATTACAACATTTTTCTAAATACATCCTACAATATTATATAAACACACTATTCAGCTCTGCATATCATACGTGGAACATACACGATTACAAGCAGGTAAGTTATACATTATATTGTAATATTTGGGTTTGGATTGTAATAATGTGTTTTTCCTTTTTTATGATAAATAAAATGATATGTGATAACGAATAGAAAATAAGTACCTTTATTTATATAAATTCATTCATTTATCAAGGAAATAAGTAAAATAGTTATATTTGTTTACTTTTAAATATTTAGTTTATATTTATATAGAATGTATTCGTTCATTTAATCTTGAAGTGGGGTCCTCTGTAGCCCAGTGGTCTAAGGCGCCGTCTTAAGATCACTTACCTCTCACCGCTAATGTCGTAGGTTCAAGTCCCGCTCGTTCCAAAGATTTTATGTTAGTAAGTTTCCATTTACTTGCGAAAGGATGGTGGTTCTACTCAGTCTGAGATCTTCCTCCACCAGTTAAACCGGATATACCATATATAACTTGAATATTGAAAATTGCGTTAAACCCCCATTCAAAAAAAAATAATTATGAAGTCATTTATTTATTAATTATTAGTGTTCGTTGCTAATTACTACGGAAGGTATACATATATTAGAATAATTCAAACATGTCAACTGTAATATAAATGTATTAAGTACATGTGGAGATGTTTGAAATATGTTATGCTAGTGAATGCGAGTAGTTATAGAGATTCTCTGTACAAGAGATCATTTCATATAATATATCTCTAATGCAGACCTCGTGATCTGTATTTAACACAAATAAATCGCGCACCATAATAAGTCTAATATTGCTTTCTACACTCAAGAAATATGAAAACGCAATACATGTATATACATAAAAACGCAACAGTTGGTTTAGAGGTGACTAACTTGGAAATAAAAGAACTGACATCAATGCAAATTATACCACGTTATTAAGTAACATCTGAAATAAACAGCCATAACATCAACAAACAATAATTTCTGTTGTATATTGATACATACACACGTGATAAATACGGTGTGTTTTCTTATCCTTTCCTGCTTTGCGTATTCATATTTCATGAGTTGAAATAATGGTTATACAAAAACGTCCATCATTATGAACAAAACAGAGAAGACTTACTCTAAGACTCTTAAACTTAAATGTCATAACGAGCCATCATTTTCTAATTATATCTCATTTTCATTATCAAACAGACTAAATGTCATTTAGTGACACAAGTTATATATGAGACGTCATTAAACACAGACTAGGTTATAATATAAAACCATTTAAAACATTCATTTTTCATTACAGAAAATGACGTATTTAAGACATTTTGCTCTCGCAATAGCATTTACACTGATGGTTACTTACGTTGTGTCACAAAAGGATGTTTTCAAAGATGATTTGATTATGTACCCTCCGATGACACTACGTAACGACATCTACTTCAATAGAATTAAGAGAGCTAGGTAAGTGAAAACCACACATGCACTATTTGTAATTAAAACAATTGATTTTGCTGAAACAATGACAAATATTAATGTTTGTGTCTGAAAAAGTAAGTTCCGCTGGTGTCAAATTTGTCTGTTTCACATATTTATCTGTTCCTACTTATAGCACTAAAGTGGTTCATTTTAGTTATTATATCTTTTAGATATACTTCTAATTTTTATTTAGATTTTTTTTTTCTTCAATTTTTACCTTTTATGTTTATTTATTTTAAAATTATTAATTCAAATACTTATTTTAGTTCTTCATTGACGCATTTTCTTTCAATATCCCCCAATGAATGTCCCTGAAACGGATGGGAAACAGATAGTTTCAATTGAGTTGTCGCGTTTTTGGTCATGAACACGGAGAGTCGATTATTATTTCAATCAAAAGCTTGGAATCGATTTCGTGGTATTGGTGCGCAACGGCTGTAATACAATATTTCTAAATTGTTCTGGAAAGACAAAAAATCTTGTTCATTTATTTATTCGTCATGGTTATTGTCTTAAGACTATCATTTTCAATTTTGTTGATGAAATATTCATTTAGCTGAAAAATAAGACATTTGATGAAGACCAAGTTACAACCCATTTGCGCCAAAATTCTATAAATGATTTTTTGGTGCGAAATGGTTGTATCTGGCTTTTTGTTCCAAATTCCTGCAAATGTAAAAGACAAATTTAATATAATTTTTTTTATGTGTTTCATCTGTTTATTACCAATTACTTTAATCTTTGTATTCTAAAATCATTTAGCTAGAGTAAGGATGTTTTTTTGTTTTTCGTATTTCATTACAAAAAAAAATGGGAAGTGTTAACTTTTATTAACTAATAATCATTATATTATTTTCCATGGACTGTCTGTAACACATCTATATCCCTTTTAAATACAAGTTATTTTGGATTAAATATTTCTTATTTCTCGTATATTCTTCATTTTTAGCACTTTTAACGGTAGGTATGACAAATAACATGACATGGTATGAAATAATTTATAACTATTTAATCATGTATACAAGAGCTACAGCATAAGAAAAGAACCCGTGATGCAAGTTTCTCTGACCAAATAGTAAACGGGTGTGCCTCCAAATCCGACAGTGATGAAGTGCCGGTTATTCTCAGCAAATCATTGCCATCCATTTTAAATGTGTTTTTTTTTACAAAGTTTCACTCAAAGAAACCATTATAATAACAATAACAAAGGTTAAGTACAGTAAAATTGAGGTATAGCGAACAGAAATATAATACATCTGCAGATATTAGGAACCGTTTTAAAATCCATCATGACTGATAGCTTCTCTATATTTAATCATACAGATGAAAGGAACCATAGAAACACATAATCATAACATGTTTCATTGGGTTCTTTTTATCCGAGTATTACTGTTTTACTGTTAAACAGACCATAACCAAACTTTTCGAGAACTAAATTCATTTCTATAAGAACAATTATTTAACACCTTAGAATTAGCAATGCAAAACATTATATACGTATTATAAGTTAAAAGATAACAATATGTAGAATGGATTAAATTATGTACGCATAGAGACAAAATATTCACAAAGGATCCACATTAATAACTTTATTATTAAGATCGGTGCAAAATTATTCATCAACTGTTCTAGTTCAAATGTGGATGCACTAGGTGTGTTGTGACGGATTCATGGAAAAGTGAATATTTCACCATCAGAATTCTTTATTTCAAGGGCAAGATTCTCAGTAAGGTTTTCTTGGCCTGGCACTTTTGATAGTTGCTTGCGCATATGGGTGTACTATAGTACTGGTTAGGCTTCCAGGATCCCAGGAAAGAGTGGTTAAGTTAACTGACCGTCTGTTATCCCTTGGTTGCATAAAACAATACTAAGTATTCGTTCAATCAAATAAAAGCTATTGCTCACTGCGAAGTTGTATAATTATACAGACATAATATTACTGGTATACTCTATAGAAGCTTGGAGAATCTCTCCCATGCTGTGCATTCTCTAAATATGTATGAGTGATTGTAAGAAGTTTGTACCTCTGCAGACATAACCAAAACATGCAAATTAAAACTTATTTTTGTATCGGGTGGCACAATTGTCGTTTTAAAATCTAAAATGTCATATCTTCTGATTATTAATTGATAAAATGAAAGACACTGAAGATAAAATCACAAGCTGTTCTACATGCTATGACCTCAACCAAAATATAGCAGTGACGAGCAATGGAGCCCATTTCATAAATGGTTAAATTAAATGACTTGAATCTCCTTTTATAGTGTAATTATATAATTGAAAGCTTAATTTCAGACACATCTAAAACACCACTAAATGTTTCAGCATACAGTAGAGATATGGCCATACAGGAGAGATATGGCCATACAGGAGAGATATGGCCATACAGTAGAGATATGGCCATACAGTAGAGATATGGCCATACAGTAGAGATATGGCCATACAGGAGAGATATGGTCATACAGTAGAGATATGGCCATACAGGAGAGATATGGCCATACAGTAGAGATATGGCCATACAGTAGAGATGTGGTCATACAGGAGAGATGTGGCCATACAGTAGAGATGTGGCCATACAGTAGAGATGTGGCCATACAGTAGAGATGTGGCCATACAGTAGAGATGTGGCCGTACAGTAGAGATGTGGCCGTACAGTAGAGATGTGGCCGTACAGTACAGGAGAGATGTGGCCGTACAGGAGAGATGTGGTCGTACAGTAGAGATGTGGTCGTACAGGAGAGATGTGGTCGTACAGTAGAGATGTGGTCGTACAGGAGAGATGTGGTCGTACAGTAGAGATGTGGTCGTACAGGAGAGATGTGGTCGTACAGTATAGATGTGGTCGTACAGGAGAGATGTGGTCGTACAGTAGAGATGTGGTCGTACAGGAGAGATGTGGTCGAACAGTAGAGATGTGGTCATACAGTAGAGATGTGGTCATACAGTAGAGATATGGTCATACAGGATGGTCATACAGTAGAGATATGGTCATACAGGAGAGATATGGTCATACAGTAGAGATATGGTCATACAGGAGAGATATGGTCATACAGTAGAGATATGGTCATACAGTAGAGATATGGTCATACAGGAGAGATATGGTCAGTAGAGATATGGTCATACAGTAGAGACATGGAGTAGAGATATGGTCATACAGTAGAGATATGGTCATACAGGAGAGATATGGTCATACAGTAGAGATATGGTCATACAGTAGAGATATGGTCATACAGGAGAGATATGGTCATACAGGAGAGATATGGTCATCCAGTAGAGATATGGTCATCCAGTAGAGATATGGTCATACAGTAGAGATATGGTCATCCAGTAGAGATATGGTCATACAGGAGAGATATGGTCATACAGGAGAGATATGGTCATCCAGTAGAGATATGGTCATACAGGAGAGATATGGTCATACAGTAGAGATATGGTCATACAGGAGAGATATGGTCATACAGTAGAGATATGGTCATACAGGAGAGATATGGTCATACAGGAGAGATATGGTCATACAGTAGAGATATGGTCATACAGTAGAGATATGGTCATACAGTAGAGATATGGTCATACAGTAGAGATATGGTCATACAGTAGAGATATGGTCATACAGGAGAGATATGGTCATACAGGAGAGATATGGTCATACAGTAGAGGTATGGTCATACAGTAGAGGTATGGTCATACAGGAGAGGTATGGTCATACAGTAGAGGTATGGTCATACAGGAGAGGTATGGTCATACAGTAGAGGTATGGTCATACAGTAGAGGTGTGGTCATACAGTAGAGGTGTGGTCATACAGTAGAGGTGTGGTCATACAGTAGAGATGTGGTCATACAGGAGAGATGTGGTCATACAGTAGAGATGTGGTCATACAGTAGAGATGTGGTCATACAGTAGAGATGTGGTCGTGGTCATACAGTAGAGATGTGGTCATACAGTAGAGATGTGGTCATACAGTAGAGATGTGGTCATACAGTAGAGATATGGTCATACAGGAGACAAGTGCAAACAAATGAACCCGATGGTGTTCACGTAACGTTTGCTGATTACATGTATTTTCGTATCTCATGAAAGGTCATTTCTTATTTTACTATATACTCGATTAATACCATGTCCTGTTTCACCGATAAACGTGTAAATGTATGTTTTGCATCCTTAAGTTAAAACTGAGGAACGTAACGACAAACTTCACGCTTTTATTTCCTAACTTTGGATTAATGGCGTCAAAGAAAACGTTAATAATTTCGACGTTTTAAGCTTTAGATCAATCGCAAATCTCGAAACAGGTTTTATTTAAAAAAGATGTCGGAAGCTAAATATTAAGGAAAATGAAAGCCAACAATCTACATGTATATCTGACCAAAGAAGAAGTTACATCACGAATGTAAATATTACCATGTACATGCAGGTGGATACTTTTTCATTTCCTAGATAAAAGTCTAATAATGATTTGTTTAGCCATACTATCTCGTTAAATGATGTGACATCAATAGAACGATCAAGGCTGGGTGCATCCTTCGAGCATCTATAAAATCTATATAATACGTCACTGCAATCACTCGATTATCATGTGACGGTGCGCAAACGTCAGACAAAGAAAATAAATAGAAGATAGGAAAAGTAGGAGTGAGAACAAGCGTACTCTGACTGCGTTTTCGATACTTGATCACAAACAATAAAATAATTAATAATTTTGTTAGTGGCAAACCTATATAAATAAATCTTTTAATGAGGTATAACTTTTTCTCGACTCATAGCTTTGACTATGAAAGCCAATAATTTTCACTGGTGACGCTAGACCTATGATTCATAGTAGTACAAGTACACATGAATCCGCGTACAACAACCGCCCGTTTTCAAACAGCTGGTATCATGTGTGTTTTTTGTGCTTTAATAAAGTTTCAGTGTTATAATTAGATGAATCAAGTAAGCCAACATCACTAGGTCTTCTGGTTTGGGTTCTGGATACACTAAATAACGAATAATATATAAAAATAGAGCACTTATAAATAGACAAAGGATCTTAAATAGAATTTCGTGTCTAGGTTAACAGTTGACACCATCACACGTATTTCTTCCAAATGAAGTAGAATATATATATGCAGAGTAGGCGTAATATTCGTATTTCGTTAAAAGTCATCGATATCTCCCTTTATCTATCAAATAAAGCCATGGATGAACAACATTTTTACCATTTGGATTTTTGACTTACTGTCCCGAACATATTAAAGAAAGACGAAGAATATGACCATTAAACGTTTTTTTTACATTGGAGACATGTACTTTGTCATACTGTCGTGAAATGCTAAAGTCGAATAAAACAGGCTATGCGAAATTTTTTTTTTATATATTGCAATATTTTATTGTTATATGTTTTAATTGAATTGATACTACTTACCTCTCACCGCTGAACTCTTGGGTTCGATACCAACTCAGTCAAAATCAATATGTGAGAAAGTGCGTCAGTTACTTCCGGAAGGCCAGTGGTCATACTGATTCATTCTGACGTTTTCATCCACCAATAAAACTGGATATGCCCTATATTGATTTTCCGTAATTTTCAAATAAATCCACTGGTAGATTTCCAACTTGTTAATTTAACAAATGTAACCATCTTACTATAAAATACATGCAAATATTAATAATTATCGAATGGTGTATTATCGGATGCTCTGTTATGTGTTAAAATTTCGTTAGAACCCATTCGTTATTATCTAACAGATGCCAGTATGTAGCGATTAGCCATGCAGGTATTAGTGTTTATTATATTACGTGACCCTTGTATTGGCCCTTGCCTGTTTTTGAAAGACTCTTGTGATATGTTCGCCTATATATATCAACTGAAATTCTATGATTTAAGTGTTTTGTCACAAGTTTAAAAACATTGCCACACATATAGCACAAGTTAATCTAATGTGTATATAAAAAAATAACGTAATATTGGTATGTGTTGAAAGACTTGTAATAATAAAAACAAATGCATTAAAAATATACTAACTATTGAATTATGGATATTCTCCTTTGAAATATCGATAGTGAAACCCGCCATTGGGACGGGACTGAAACCTAGTTTATTGTTGTGTACTGTTGTAACAAACCTAATTCCCACTTCCCACATCTTTAAGAAATCCTGATAACAATCAATATACTTTGAAAAAGAAGCACATTTCAAAAGTTATTAAACGTGATCGAGGTACATGTACCATGAAATGTGTTCTTTTCTTGATTCCGTTTCAAAACAAAAGTACATGACAGTGACTTTAACGTTTATATAATCATTGATATCTGTACTATAGTCTCATCGGTGTGTTGTTGCATTTCTTTTAATCAATAGTTGAAAAGATGAAAAAATCATGGACAATCTACACTGAAATTTAAGTGATTTAAGTATCCAGGTGTATAGCGAACAAAAGGTACAATTTGAGTCTCTATAAAGTGTGTACGCACGAATCAAGCCAATCCTGTGTACTTTAGTTGTTTGTGTCATAACGAGAATCATACATTTGCAAAATTGTAAATTCAAAAATCTTGTAATTGATATGAGTAAAACAGACGATGTTACACGAGCTGCAAGTGTCTCTAGATTTGTTATTGTTCAATGTGTGGGTACAGATTTCCTTTCAACAAAAGCGACGAACGTACATCGAAAGACTTTTAAAAACGCAAAACTTAGATAAACAGCAATAAAACATTGAGTTTTTTTTATCAAATCTTAAAACAATTTCATCAAAATCTATTGCGGTTATCACGTTTTATTTTATTGCTTTGAAACATACAACCCCCATTATTTAAATTGACAAAATCAGTAGCTTGTATAGACTCTTTGTGCATTAGTACACACACGACAGCAAGTTTACGTGTGAATTTAAGTTATGTGTTTTGTATGATTCAAATCATTAAAAAGAAGGGATAATTGCAATATATTGCTGTTCATTTCTAATGAGTGTTGCATTTCTAAAGTATTTCGGTGTAGCTAACATTCACATATCGCAGCTGGGTCTCAATACCGATTTATTATCAGCATACACATTGGAGGATTGGTTTCTGACGGGGCCTTCTACCACAGACAACACATCTCATTTAATATATCAATCGACCACAGATCAAATTTCGAAAAATAAAATCGATACAATTATCGAAATTTTTTGTTTGTTTGTATTAGGTTAGGCAATACATGTATAGATAATTATCTCGAGTGAAATGTCCACATTATGACTTTAAAATATGCCCACCAGGAAATGTGTCATTCTATGAAACGATTAAAAATATTCGACACTAAGAACATAGTAACTTTATGCATTTCAAATTCAGTGTTGTTATGGAAGTATTATTTAACTGTACTCAGACATGTGTGTTGATAATTAGACATAACAACTGTTTTGTAAATAATACGTTTTGGTGATCAGTTGTATCTTAAGGCAATCACCAATATACTGACAGTGTGTGTAACAGATGTAATCTGTAGAACGATGTATATTGCTGAATACACACTCACTGCTGTCTTCAACAATGATTCCGCCATTAATTAAAATAGGTAGTGACATTTCTATAATAAAACTACGACGATTTGTAAAGCAAAATAAAAATACCAAACTTTACTTTACTTTTAAATATTTATAATAGTATCTAATAAATGGTGCCCTTGAAGCATTAATCGCAACCAAGAAAGGAAACTAGAAGACTCCTTTTCAATCTGTCAACGATGAGTAATTATATGACGTAAAACTTTGAAATTTAAAATATACATTAAAATGTAACATGTGATGTTATAACAAACAAGGCCTGACTTACTGCTTTAAACTCTAAACAGAAAACGTTATGAAAGTAAAATGTTGTCGAAACAAAACAAGTATGTCCGTCGACGACAAATACATCCTGTAAAACATTATATAATGATATTATATTTACAATAGCCAAAACTTCATTAAGTCAACAGAGATGTGTAATTAATTACCCACGGACTTAATATCTGACAACTGCTGTAAGCAAAGATATATTATATTACGAAAGAATCAACTAAACCAAAAAATAAACGTAAAGCTTTATGTAACTTAAAGTTTCGTGAGATATTTTTTTTTGTGAGAACACGCACATAAATGTACATTCATTTCTAAGGGTGTTTATACTTAATTTAAATAAACACTTTATGTGCTGCTTGTGTTAAAAATCCTTATAAAAATTTGATGGACACTTCATTTGTGCTTTTGAATAAATTCTGAAAAATGGGTTGAGTTGAGTTGATTATTGATGATGTTGTTGCTGCAACTTAATTTGTTGTTTAATTTTGCTATTGTTGTTGCTGACACTTAAGTTGTGGTCTAAATGTTGATGTTGTTGTTATTGTTGTTATTGTTGCTGTTGTTTTGTTGTTATTATTATTGTTGTTGTATGTTCTGATCTTTTTGTTTAAATTATCTTGTTGTTGTTGTTTTTGCTGAAACTTTAGTTGTTTTAATGTTGGTGTTGTTATTGTTGCTGCTGCTGCTGTTGTTGATTTGTTGTTATTGTTGTTGCTGCTGCTGGTCTTGTTGTTTAAAGGAAACTGATGTTGTTTTTTTGTTGTAATTGATTGTTCCTCTTTTAGTTGTTGTTGCTGCTGCTTCTGAAACTGGAGTTGTTGTTGTTGTTGTTGATATTCTTGTGTGTTGTTTTTGTTGCTGATCTTGGTTTTTATTGTTAAAAATTATACTGACATTAGTATAAGCGCATACTAGAATATAAGTAGAAGCAGAGAAACACCCAGACTCATTGAGCCTGTTAGTCGCCGTAAACATCATCGAAATACGAATATTGCATATAACAAAGAGCATTTATTAACTATTTCATTCAAGTTGAATTTTGACCTTTGTTCTATATAAAATAAGGACTAGGATTTCCACAGTAAAAGATCCACATAGAAAAATCGTTTATAGCACGAATATATCTTCTCATAGATGACCCAAAAACAGAATAACTGATTGCTTGTTTTTTAAGACAGTACAATGACACCAGGAAGTTATTTTAATAAAGAATACGTCCAAAAATACATCCATCAGTTCAAATCCAGTTGTTTAAGTCATACTATTATTATTTCGAACCCATTTACATAAAGTACTTCTTTATAGAGTATCAAGTGTATTGTCCTCACAGAAAAGGGGACACAACTGTGTAGTGAGACGTTAAGGTGGTTTTGCAAGTTAAATCAATCAAATATATAATTTAATAAATCAAATGAATAATTTATATCAATCAAATACATGTACATGATTAATGCACACGCTCGCTAAATGCGAAATTTCTAATTAAATATACATACATATGTTGTTTACATACCGTAAAAAGACATAATTTATACAGATGTACATAGTATTTGAATGATAATTGAATCGAGGATAGTTGAAGTAATAATAAGGATATACAATGAATTTAAACATAAACAAAACTGATATTGTGAACGGACAAAATATATCGGACAAGAGAGATTCTAGCGATATTATCAAACAAAGCATCGAAAGTGTTGACTGCGTAACAAATGCGTTCAATCAAGTAGGCAACGATGACAAACGGAACAATAACAATAAAATTGATAACGGCAATGCAGACAGTAATACTTGGCAGTTCTAAGCTCAACAATAACTACCGGGGCAGAGAGTTATGTAGGCGTGGCTAATGTAAAACAGCTGTTTACTTTACCTGTCAGTTATGGTACAGTGTTACCTTTTCGGCTTCTGACATGCAGATACATGTGTGTTTATTTACAATTTAGAGTGCATGACCCCATAAGCTCTTTCCTATTTCACATTTTTTTGGCAATTGGAGTTTAGCTTTTTATCAACCTGCATATAACACACACTTTTTGGAAAATATAGTTTTAACAATTAAATGTATTAACAATAATACAGAAGTTTGCAAAATTATAACAAAAACAATGCCGTGGTGAGTTTGTAATTTTGAAAAAAGTTTCTCTGAATTGAATGATTTATAGAGTTATACAAAACCTGCCCCTGAGTCATTTTGTGGCTTTTATATCACAGTGGGACTATAAAGAGTCCATGTGGTAATAACGGTCATAAAAAATGAGTCAACACGACCATGTAGTGTATTTGCAATACTACCAACATTGCACGAAGTTTTCTTGAAGTATTATCGTTTTAATTTGTGACATTATGATATTTATTTTTACATCCAGATTTTGTGATACATTTCTCAGTTTGTGTGACAATTCTGTTTTGGCAACTAGACTCAATTTGCGCTGTCAGTGATCATTTTGGGTCTGTCCAATATTAACCGATGTAAAACATGAGGTATCATCGTTTTTACTTTGTGGTATTATAGTATAGTTTTCTTTTATACAGTGTTCGTAATACAATTATCAGTTTGTGTGACTGTTGTTATGGCAACCAGACTCTAGTCAGATGGTGCTGATATTCATCCTGGTGGGTCTATGGTCAATCTGCGATGCTGTGTACGGCCCTACTTTAACAGGTATGTACTGATGTAAAATTAGCTGCGTAATTATCCATATAATTTGTGTTTCGGAGACCTAACGCCACCAAAGCATGTGCAAAGGTTCCTGAAAGGTCACTAGTTGTATATCAAGAAAACATTGATACGAAATTGAATCTTTCTTTAATTCAGCAATTATATTTGAGTATAATATGACTAAAGAGAAGTATATAGACGTCGTCATATTCTGGTTCACATCACAGTCCTTATCTTATTATAGCTTTTGGATAATGGAAAGGTAGGACACTTCAAAATTACCAAAATCGCTGAATCCATGATCCGTGACCGATTTCAATGAAATAAAGTTATAGCGTAAGTAGAAAATAATATTTTAAACATATACATCATGTAATAACAACAGATAAGTCTTGTTTTACCTATAAAATTAATATTTTACGTTCCTAAACGATTCCAACATTTGCGTTGCCTAGTTATTTCCGGTTGCACGGTGCGACTATCTTATATGATTTTGATTGGTTATCTGGTGCCGTTTAACAGATGGCGGGAAATACGTTTTCGGTCTTTCCGTACACACACGATAACGTTAAATGATAGTTGAACATTATGAAACAATAACTATTCAATTGTTTTCACCAAGGGTATATAATTTGACATGTTTTCATGTTTATTATGTATTATTTCTGATATATTTTAACCAATTTTCAAACCTTCAAAATGTAAGGTTTAAATTTTGGCTAATCATGCAATGACGATATTTCACTTCGTGTCAGTACCGGATGTGTACAGCCTTCGTAAATGTAGAAACTTGGATTTCGCGGAAAAATGCATTTATCTTGCTAACTACTGTTTTCAAAGGGATCAACATTAGTCAGTAGGTTTATGATGATTTTGTCTACGGATTTAATTTTGGGTTTCTCCCTTCACACTTGTATATTCTTCAAACCAGATATGGTCTTTTTGATATGTCCTACCCTTCCATTATTCACTATATATATCGATAGCTAAGTAAGATAGGGCCTGTGATTCACATAACCATGTATAAAGTACCGTTCTAACTGAGAAAATATTTTGATAGTAAAATACCGCTGGTAAACCGTTGGTAAAATGTATTTTATTATTTATGTTTTCAGCTTTATACAGCGTGTACTTCAAGAAACACAAAGACGCCGCCATATCAACTTTACGTCTGCTAGTTTCCATTGGATTCTCTTTGAGTTTTGGCTACAGTAGTTTCTTGTGCACAAACCACAAGGTCTACATATTCATGTCTGTGCTCACGGTTTCGTTTATCTGTCTCATTATATTCCATATATTTAAAAGGAAACTAACGGTTCAGATTCTAGAATGTGACGAAAAACAGACTACGAATAAATAATGACCCTGTAGTATGACTTCTCCCATGTTGTGATTATCCCCAAGTTGTAAATGAAATTACTATTACAAAAAAAAATTGTGTTTTATATAATATACAAGAGGATGCAATATCAAGCTGATGAACATCTTTGTGTTTTACATCATATAAAATACGATGTTATACCAACCTGATAAACATTTGTGTGTTTTACATCATATACAAGATGATGCAATATCAACCTGATAAACATATTTGTGTTTTACATCATGTCCAAGAGGATGCAATATTAACCTGATAAACTTATTTGTGTTTTACATCATGTCCAAGAGGATGCAATATTAACCTGATAAACATATTTGTCTTTTACATCATATACAAGAGGATGCAATATCAACCTGATAAACATATTTGTGTTTTACATCATATACAATAGGATGCAATATCGACCTGATGAACATATTTGTGTTTTACCTCATATATAATAGGATGCAATATCAACCTGATGAACATATTTGTGTTTTACATCATATACAAGAGGATGCAATATCAACCTGATGAACATTTTTGTGTTTTACATCATATACAATAGGATGCAATATCGACTTGATGAACATATTTGTGTTTTACATCATATACAATTGGATGCAATATCAACCTGATGAACATATTTGTGTTTTACATCATATATAATACGACGTTATATCAACCTGATAAACATTTTTGTGTTTTACATCATATACAAGAGGATGCAATATCAACCTGATGAACATATTTGTGTTTTACATCATGCACTATAGGATGCAATATCAACCTGATGAACATATGTGTGTTTTACATCATATACAAGAGGATGTAATATCAACCTATTGAACATAATTGTGTTTTTCATCATATACAAAGGGATACAATATCAACCTGAAGAACATATTTGTGTTTTACATCATATACTACAATACGATGTTATATCAACCTGATAAACATTTTTGTGTTTTACATAATAAACAATGGGATGCAATATCAACCTGATGAACATATTTGTATTTTACATCATAAATAAGAGGATGCAATATCAATATGATGAATATAATTGTGTTTTACATCATATCAAAGAGGATGCAATATCAACCTGATGAACATATTTGTGTTTTACATCATGTCTAAGAGGATGCAATATCACACTGATGAACATATTTGTGTTTTACATCATATACAATACAATGCTATATCAACCTGATGAACATATTTGTGTTTTACACCATATACAATAGGATGCAATATCAAATTGATGAACATATTGTGTTTAACATCATATACAAGAGGATGGAATATCAACCTATTGAACATATTTGTGTTTTACATCATATAAAAGAGGATGTAATGATACCCTAATGAACATATTTGTGTTTTACATCATGTACAATAGAATGTAATATCACCCTGATGAAATTTTTTAATTTTATATCATATAAAAGAGGATGTAATATCAACCTGATTGACATATTTGTGTTTTACATCATGTAAAAGAGGATGCAATATCACCCTGATGAAGATATTTGTGTTTTACATCATATGCAAGAGGATGCAATATCAACCTGATGGACATATTTTTGTTTTACATAATGTCCAAGAGGATGCAATATCACCCTGGTGAATATATTTGTGTTTTACATCATATACAAGAGAATGCAATATTAACCTGATGGATATATTTGTGTTTTACATCATGTACAAGAGGATGCAATATCAACTTGATGAACATATTTGTGTTTTACATCATATACAATAGGATGCAATATCAACCTGATGAACATACTTGTGTTTTACATAATGTCCAAGAGGATGCAATATCACCTTGATGAACATATTTGTTTTTTACTTCATATACAGGATGATACAATATCATCCTTATGAGCATATTTGTGTTTTACATCATATACAAGAGGATACAATATCAATCTAATGAACTTATTCGTGTTTTACATCATATACAATATGATGTTATATCAACCTGATGAACATTTTTGTGTTTTACATCATATATAAGAGGATGCAACATCAACCTGATGAACATATTTGTGTTTTACATCATAAACAAGAGGATGCAATATCAACCTGATGAACAAATTTGTGTTTTACATCATGTCCAAGAGGATGCAATATCAACCTAATGAATATATTTGTGTTTTACATCAGATCCAAGAGGATGCAATATCAACCTGATGAACATATTTGTGATTTACGTAATATACAATAGGATGCAATATCAACCTGATGAACATATTTGTATTTTACATCATAAACAAGAGGCTGCAATATCAACCTGATGAATATATTTGTGTTTTACATCATGTCCAAGAGGATGCAATATCAACCTGATGAACATATTTGTGTTTTACATCATGTCTAAGAGGATGCAATATCACGCTGGTGAACATATTTGTGTTTTACATCATATACAATACGATGTTATATCAACCTGATGAACATATTTGTGTTTTACACCATATACTAGAGGATGCAATATCAACCTGATGGACATATATTTGTTTTACATAATGTCCAAGAGGATGCAATATCACCCTGATGGACATATTTGTGTTTTACATCATAAACAAGAGGCTGCAATATCAACCTGATGAATATATTTGTGTTTTACATCATGTCCAAGAGGATGCAATATCAACCTGATGAACATATTTGTGTTTTACATCATGTCTAAGAGGATGCAATATCACGCTGGTGAACATATTTGTGTTTTACATCATATACAATACGATGTTATATCAACCTGATGAACATATTTGTGTTTTACACCATATACAAGAGGATGCAATATCAACCTGATGGACATATATTTGTTTTACATAATGTCCAAGAGGATGCAATATCACCCTGATGGACATATTTGTGTTTTACATCATGTACAAGAGGATGCAAAATCAACTTTATGAACATATTTGTGTTTTATATCATATACAATAGGATGCAATATCAACCTGATGAACATACTTGTGTTTTACATCATGTCCAAGAGGATGCAATATCACCTTGATGAACATATTTGTTTTTTACATCATATACAGGAGGATATAATATCACCTTGATGAACATATTTGTGTTTTACATCATATACAGGAGGATATAATATCAACCTGATGAACATATTTGTGTTTTACATCATATACAATATGATGTTATATCAACCTGATAAACATTTTTGTGTTTTACATCATATACATTACGATGTTATATCAACCTGATGAATATATTTATGTTTTATACCATATACAAGAGGATGCAATATCAAATTGATGAACATATTTGTGTTTTACATCATATACAAGAGGATGAAATATCAACATATAGAACATATTTGTGTTTTACATCATATAAAAGAGGATGCAATAATACCCTAATGAACATATTTGTGTTTTACATCATGTACATTAGAATGAATGTAATATCAACCTGATGAATTTTTTTAGTTTGACATCATATACAAGAGGATTTATATCAACCTGGTGGACATATTTGTGTATTACATCATGTACAAGATAATGTAATATCACCCTGATGAACATATTTGTGTTTTACATCATATACAAGATGATGCAATATCACCCTGATGAACATATTTTTGTTTTACATAATGTCCAAGAGGATACAATATCTACCTGATGAATATATTTGTGTTTTACATCATATACAAGAGGATGCAATATCAACCAGATGAACATATTTGTGTTTTACGTCATATACAAGAAGATGCAATATCAACCTGATCGATATGTTTGTGTTTTACATTATATACAAGAGGATGCAATATTAACCTGATGAACATATTTATGTTGATATCATATACAAGAAAATGCAATATCAACCTGATGGACATATTTGTGTTTTACGTAATATACAAGAGGATGCAATATCAACCTGATCGACATTTTTGTGTTTAACATTATATAAAAGAGGATTCAATATCAACCTGATGAACATATTTATGTTTACATCATATGCAAGATGATGTAATATCAACCTGATGGACATATTTGTGTATTACATCATATACAAAAGGATGCAATGTCACCCTGATGAATATATATATTTTTACATCATATGCAAGAGGATGTAATATTAACCTGACGAACATATTTGTGTTTTACATCACATACAAGAGGATGCAATATCAACCTGATGAACATATTTGTGTTTTACATCATATACAAGAGGATGTAATATCACCCTGATGAACAAATTTGAGTATTACAACGTATACAATAAAATGCAATGTCACCCTGATGAATATATGTTTTTTACATCGTATACAAGAGGATGCAATATCAACCTGATGAACATATTGTGTTTTACATCATATACAATAGGATGCAATGTCACTCTGATGAATATATGTTTTTTTACATCATATACAAGAGGATGCAATAAAAACCTGAGAAAATATATGTGCTTTACATCATATACAAGATGATGCAATATCACACTGATGAACATATTTGTGTTTTACATCATATACAATAGGATGCAATAATTACCTGATTTACATATTTGAGATTTACATCATAAACAAGAGGATGCAATATCACCCTGATGAACATATTAGTGTTTTACATCATATGCAAGAAGATGCAATATCAACCTGATGAACATATTTGTGTTTTACATCATATACAAGAGGATGCAATATCAACCTGATGATCATATTTGTGTATTACATTATATACAAGAGGATGCAATATCAACCTGATGATCATATTTGTGTATTACATTATATACAAGATGATGCAATATTACCCTGACGAACATTTTTGTGTTTTACATCATATAAAACAGGATGCAATATCACCATGATGAACATATTTTTTTACATCATATGCAAGAGGATGTTGCATAAGTAAAGGAATAGTTCTGGGGTGGGAGCTACATTGATTGTCTCCTGCTCGTTTTATGATATGGCGTTTTGGATGGAGTGAGGTTTGGTCAGCTTAGCGTCTGACTAAAGCGTTCTGCACATTGTAAGTGACAATAGAATATCTCTTACATTAGATTAAACTGTTTGATTTGGTTGGTTATAATTTCGAAATTGTTAAAACTTTGCGATTTTTTCATCGGTTATAAAATTATGTAACAGTGTGTTAATTATTAAGAAAACTTCAAAACTGAACAACACGATTGTTATATGCTAATAAATTAATATCTAGAAAGAAATATTTAAATACTTTTTCTATTTGTAGAAACATATATATATTGAATAAGGAATGTGTAGATACTATTCTATATAGACCGTATATCAATATTTTACTACACTATTCTATATAGACCGTACATCAATATTTTACGACACTATTCTATAAATACTGTGTATCAATATTTCACTACACTATACTTTATAAACAGTATATCAATATTTTACTACACTATTCTATATAGACCGTATATTAATATTTTACTACACTATTCTATTTAGACCGTATATCAATATTTTACTACACTATTCTTTAAAGACCGTTTATCAATATTTAACTGATTAGTGAGACCTTAGTTCTCTATTGTTTCAGCCAAATGTGTTTTGGATTTGAGGAGGGAAAACATAAATTGTGTATCAGCTGAACACAGGTACGTTCTTTCCAATATAGAAACGAAATTAACATACTGTGGTATTTCATCATATTGACATCATGTAAAAAAATTATATTTAGTAAAATAAATTAGTCAATTTTTTTTTTGGAATTGCTATGTGTCCCTTTAAGGATAATGGGGAAACTTTCCACCACTAAGTCTCCAGTCAATCCTATCGTGGCACAATTATAGAGAAAACGTGAATAATTGAAATTAGAGATCATCTTTAGCCGTGGACTTGACACTTTCTGTAAGAACTCGGTAAATGTCGTGTATGACAAGCTCTCTTGTGTTTCTATTAATAGTAATATACATTAATACTATGTGCTGAAAAGTGGTATTGTTTCGCCACTTATATATTGTCATGCTCTGTAGTTCTGGCGACAGTACGACAGAACACCATGGGCATAATGTTATAAGGCTAATTCGGAATAGAGTAAGCGATGTGGGTCATACATGGCAATACGATTTTTTTGTACATATACATTGATTGATTGAATATTTAGCCTCATTGTTATGCCATCGAAAACTAACAGACGTTCAGTTAACCTAACCACTTTTTCCCGGAACCCTGAAATGGTTACCAAGTACTCGAGCACACCAATCTACGCAAGAAAGTGATATCTTTCCAACCATTTGAATCAGCGGTGAGAAACGAATGATTCGAATTTACGGCCCCAGCATTGATAGTCAGATGCGCTACCGACTGATCTTATTGCACTGGCAAACATATACATACATTGATACGTCAAATGTTTAATTTATGTATGGGGGCTTCATACATATGATAATTGATCAATTATGAATGTCGGCGACAGCGATCATGACATGTTTTCAGATAAGCGCGACATATAACGTGTGTAGATTTACATTGCGCGTGTCTACCGGAAGTTAATGGACATGCACAACGACACTTTCGTAAGTTGATATGGGGGGGGGGGGGGGTGAGGGCGTGTGTTGGGGGGGGGGGGGGTGCGGGGACAGAGTGTATATTTGCCTTACAATGTTGTTCTATGTGTCGTATTCTCGTTCTGGCGGGATGACATGGTAACATTCAGCTACCATACATTACTAAATTTAAGACAAACTGACACGAAGTATGTGCAAATATTGCGATTGCAATGCGTAATTGCAAGTGCCACTATAATGTCGGTCATGCGAACGTAGCAGCAGATGGCATGATTAGATAATGCACACTTTATAAACGACAGTTTACTCGCCTAAGTGCACTTTGCTTTAGAACATGATGTATGCAAGCGGTAAGTCATTATTCTTTATATAGACTGTTTTGATCTTTGTCTATCGTAAATTGAGCATATCAGTTAATTTTGAAAATGAGATGTATGATAAATAAATTATAAAATATAACCATGATATTATCATTGAATTGATTAAACGAGTTATCAAATATATTATGCGAGGCTCTTCCTAGCATCTATATCATTGTTGACATCTTGTTAAGTAAATCGAATAATAAAATGAGCATTGATGTAACTCAGAACCGAAAATAAAAAAAATGATACGCTTGTTTACAATTCGAACTTATAAGGAACAGGAAAAACTGTATAAGTATTTGTATGTCTTTAATATATGTCGTAATGTGGATGTTCGGTACTGTCGAAAATAAGTCGTTTTTTTACGTACGACTGCTGAATTTATATAACCTTATACATAAACTAAGTACATCATCCACATTTTTATACAGTGAGAGTTAAGAATTTTCTCCGATTTAGTTTCATAAAACAATTCTTGATTAAGAGTACACGCATGCGCACAATGTTCCGCATGGGCCTGCACTAAGTCGGCTAAGGCATACATGTAATATGAGAACGGGCTGAAAAAGGCAATTAACGACATAGTTGTACATTGCAACCCATTAAAAGGCGTAAATAGTTCACACCCTTGGTGGAAATTGCCTAAAACCATCTTTGCTTTCTTTTCCACGCGTCTTCCTGCTAGCGTGTACTGAAGAACCCGCATGCAAATAATGTAAACATCACGTGACAAGATAAGCACATTTGATTGGCTGTTTGAAATATCGCAGTGTGCTGTGGAACCCGTATGCATAAATATAAACATTACGAAATTTGTTGTAGTCTCGTACCCTGCCCAACGTAATGGAATGAAGTTGGGCAGGGTACCAGACTAAATTTGTTGGGACTAGCTAGTATAATGACTTTTCAGATATTTGGAGAAGAAATATAAAATACTTGCGTTGTTCTTTTTGTTTTAAAAACATTAACAATATGTAGTAAGAACTAACGTATTATGTTCTAACCTGTTATAATGGTGATTTTATGTCCTAATTTTAATTTTTGATCTCTTGATTATTCAATTTTCGATCCCTTGATTTTACAAAAAAAAGTATTCTACCTTCAAAATAAACAATTAAAAAAATAAGATTTCCTACATACAACTGACATACAGCTAATGTACGTGGACAATTTCCACCCAACTTATAATACTACATTTTGTATAGCCAAGTTAAAGAATGCATACAAATGCCTCCCCAAAACGGTTACGCAACCCCATGCTCAAATTCTAGAAGCATTTCTATTGGTCTCCGCCTCATGTCGCCGCCCAGTTATTGTAAGATACGAACGCTGAAAGCAGGGAACGAAGCGATGCCACTATTCACAATGTATAGGTCTAGAAGAATTCCCAATTGCAGCTCTAACATATGCATAGTGGTATTTCTTAAAAATAATAATGTGATTGTGTGTGTATTGCAGAAGGATGGTTTCCAATTGGTTTTGTGATTTTGTTTGGTCTTACACAGTGTGCAGGTAATTAGTTATTTTCTCATCTTAATTGTTGTCTTGTAAATAGAGCAATACAGTTTCAGGTTTAATACTAACAGGCTTATCAATCGTAGTCACTGTTATAAAATTAAAATGTGGGAAACTCTTTGTTCCCTTTAAACTTCGGCAAATACGATATCACAGTAAATAATTACATCGTTAAGATGTTATAATGAGTAAATGGTTACGAAAAAGTTTATGAATATATGAAGAATTTTTTAATTTTTGTTACAAAACGACTTTCGGTTTATTCTGGAATTTGAAACTAGAAGTTATTTAGTTTTGAACAAATATACATGTAGTTATAAATACGTGTAATGTATGTTCAAATGTTCTGGGGTTTTTGTGTGTTGTAAAATGAAAAGTTATACTAAATAAAATGGTCAAAATTGTAAACTAAATAAAACTGATATATGTCGTGTTTAGCTATTATAGAAGATGGATAAAGACAAAACTAAAACAAATGAACTGGTTTATAGTATTGGAATATAATTGGCCATGGCTTCTATAATATATTAATACAAAATGTGCAGTCATGAAAGTCATTAAGAAATAGTATGTTCGTATCACAGACCAGTTTATAATTGTCACTGAAAAAATTGATCCTGTGAACCCTGGGTACAGATGTTCACAAAGATTTGAATAACTTTCCTTCGAAATGTCCACAAACAATGATCATTAAATGGTGCTGTGACCAATAAATACTGCCAGTAGTCTTTATTAAGAACGTATGAGTACTACGTCCTCAGCTGAAGCCACGACGATTGGAACAAGCAAGTCTTGGATATTCGAAAGCGACTTCCAGAAGAGATACTGAAAAATACATAGAGAACAACCGAAAATTCTGTTTCAAAGATACATACATATAGCAATTAAAAAGCAGGATGTGGGAGGGTGGGTAATTTTTGCAATACATAAAAACCCAATGGATTATCAATATTTTTTGCGATTAGCTTTGCGTTCGCCTCATGAAACCGGGAATTCTTGAAAAAGGAAGTTGACAAAACGGAATCCCGTAATAATCACTTTAACATAATAATGACGCAAATACATGAATATAGGTACTTAGAGTTTCCTCCTTCAATAACCAGATTTAGTCTTTTACTCGACAAATCCTATTATTGAAGATGGATAAAGACAAAACTCAAACAAATAAACTGGTTTATAGTATTGGAATATAATTGGCCATGGCTTCTATAATATATGAATACAAAATGTGCAGTCATGAAAGTCATTAAGAAATAGTACAGATGTTCACAAAGATTTGAATAACTTTCCTTCAAAATGTCCACAAACAATGATCATTAAATGGTGCTGTGACCGCGAAATACTGCCATATGCCCATAGTGGCATTACATGCCGCTAGAGGCACCACCATAAAATGGGGGAAGCGAAACAGCAACATAAACGATTACAATGAAAGAAAAATAACTGGTCTATCCAAGTAAAATTTGTTAAAACACACTATGCACACAATATTTATCTTATCTCAATTATAACAATATTTTGCATTGGACATTTTTGCATTATAATACCTCAAATGGAGGATTGGCCAACGCACTTCAAATGGAAGCGATATGTCGCGCCAACATACAACAAGCACATTATGCACACAACATTCATCTTATCTCAAATATAACAATATTTTGCATCGGACATTTTTGCATTATAAAAACCTCAAATGGAGGATTGGCCAACGCACTTCAAATGGAAGCGATATGTCGCGCCAACATACAACAAGCACATTATGCACACAATATGTATCCTATCTCAATTATAACAATATTTTGCATCGGACATTTTGCATTATAAAACCTCAAATGGAGGATTGGCCAACGCACTTCAAATGGAAGCGATATGTCGCGCCAACATACAAGCACATTATGCACACAATATTTATCTTATCTCAATTATAACAATATTTTGCATCGGACATTTTGCATTATAAAACCTCAAATGGAGGATTGGCCAACGCACTTCAAATGGAAGCGATATGTTGCGCTAACATACAACAAGCACATTATGCACACAATATTTATCTTATCTCAATTATAACATTATTTTGCATCGGACATTTTTGCATTATAAAACGTCAAATGGAGGATTGGCCAATGCACTTAAAATGGAAGTGATATGTCGCGCCAACATACAACAAGCACATTATGCACACAATATTTATCTTATCTGAATTATACCAGTATTTTTGCATCGGACATTTTTGCATTATAAAACGTCAAATGGAGGATTGGCCAATGCACTTCAAATGGAAGCGATATGTAACGCCAACATACATCAAGCACATTATGAGACAATATTTATCTTATCTCAATTATACCAGTATTTTTGCATCGGACATTTTTGCATAATAAAACTTCAAATGGAGGATTGGCCAACGCACTTCAAATGGAAGCGATATGTCGCGCCAACATACAACAAGCATATTATACACACAGTATTATCTTATCTCAATTATACCAGCATTTTTGCATCGGACATTTTTGCATTATTAAACCTCAAATGGAGGATTGGCCAATACATATCAAATGGAAGTGATATGTTGCGCCAACATACATCAAACACATTATGCCTAAAACATTTATCTCAAATGTAATAGTTTTATTGTTGTTTTTTGTATTAGACATTTGGCATTATAACTCAAATGGAGAATTGGGAATCATGACTGCACTTTATCGCCATGACCATTCTGCAGAGGCCAAGGCGAAATTCTCTAATTAGAAGTTATAAAAACTTGAAGCCCCTTTGTAATTCCATTTAAGAATAACTTATTACCGCTGTCGGACAAGTGAACACCGTCACTGAAAAGACTAGTATCAGCTTCCACAATGTCTGGATATCTTATGTATGCCCAATTCAATTTAAGGACTTCAGTGGCCACCTTACTATTAACCCTTACCCGTACTTTGTCTAAAGCTTTATGGTTACCTTCACCCCTCCAGGAAAGGCGAGGTAAAATCTGAGACCAAACTATTAACACCCCTGGAATTAATTCTTTTATAAATTGTAACAACTTTACAATGCTGTTTCTCAAATCGGTAGATGGTATTTGACCAATATCGTTGCCTCCGACATGCAATACCAGTATATGCGGAGGATCCTCCAATGATAACAACAATCTTAGCGTCCTTCGTAACTGGCAGCTACGCATTCCGCTCCGCCCTTGCCACCATATGCTTGCACCGTACCGTCCTAATCCCAAGCTGACACCAGCTGCTGCTGACTGCCTCGCAAAGGTAAACGCCCTTTTGATGATAGACGACCCAACAATGCATACTCTAGTACTGACATCTGCAATACTTAACTTGCAGTCAGTAATAAGCCCATTAAAACCCTAGCTCTTCGGTCGGTACTCTTATGTATCTTTTAAATGATCTTGACTCCCATCTACCTAATTCTTGTATGCCACTGTCAGACATACCCTTATTTGAAGCTGTTGTGGCTGCTCCAATCCGGAAAGAGTGAGATTTGTATCTGGCCGAATCAACTCCTAAGGCTACAAGTGACTTCTTCAAAACTGAACTAAACTGATAGCGGGTTACAGCGGAGCCCCCAAAATGTATGAATAACTGACCTTGTTGTTTAGAACAAACGTTTAAAAATGATTTCATAAAACAGATGGACATAAAACAGATTTCACAGCTGGAAGTGAAATAAGTGTACCCTTGCCCAACTGATCAGTCTTTGAATGTAAAATTCGTATTTCAATCTTTGAATTTTGACTCGAAAGTTTAACATCCGACATTGATAGGGCATGAGCAGAATGACTTTTGGAATCTGCGACAAGCTCCCCAACCCGTAATAAACCAAAATATGCCAAAGAAAAAGCGGCGGAAAATAGGGTAGACTCATATGAAGAACTGCAAATGATAGGTAATAGTTTTAATATTCTCCTTAACAAAACGGGTTCAATAGGTAATCTAACATCAATCCTCTTATCAAGACGCTCCATACCTGAGCATTTTTTTAACGACAAAATTTTGTGTGACATCACAGACATCATGCAGTTTACATTTGAAACCAATACCTGCTAGATAAGATCGAGCGGTAGCTGGGGAATACCCCTTAAGAGACAAATGAGCTACAAATTCGGACACTTGTAGAATACTTGGAGGCCACAATAATTCCATTTTGTAATTACTTCTAAATAACTGAAATGCATTTATGCCTGTATTGTAAGACTCCCTTGTATTAACCGCCAATGATGATTCTAGAAACAAATCAGCTCGGGACTTGATATCATCTTTTCGAAACACAATGGTACTGGAGATGGAAATTGTTCTGCCCTGGGCACCAGACGCTGAAAACGAACCCATTGCCTACATGAAAGAGCGTCTGCGATGTTATTTAATCTACCTTCAATATGAACACTTTTACACTGTATATTGTAAGACATGGATTGCAACACAAGTGGACGTATCAACCGCATAACTCTTCGTGATTTTGAAGTCTTTTTGTTCAAGATAGAAACGAGAGCAAGGTTATCTGTATTCAGTATAATCTTTTTATTTTGAAAGTAGCTACCCAATGTTTGAAAAGCCAGTACAATTGGCACTAATTCTAAAAAGGTCATATTCTTCAAGATATCAGTGCCCTGCCAAGCACAAGGCCACTCGAAAAAATCCAATATGGTTCAAAGTAAGCTGCACAACCTAAACTAGCATTACCCGTCGCATCAGTGAAAAGCTGCAATTCTCGACTGTTGACCCATTCTGATTCAAGGAAATAGCAAATGCCATTAAAACAGTCAAGAAATATTAGTAACATTTTGATATCCTCTTTTAAAGGAGCTGTAACCCTAATAAAATGATGCTGTCTAGTGATCCCGGACATAGCATCATAAAAACGCCTGCAAAAAGCACGAGCCGCTGTGATTGCCCGCAAACAAAAATTTAACAAGCCGGTTAGTGCCTGCAAAACTTTAAGTGTTACTTTCTTTTTATTTAAAACATAACTTCAGCATTGTCCTAATTCGTTTAGCTTTTCGGAGGGAATTCTGACTTTCATTTCAAGTGAGTCAATTTCTAGAGCTAAAAATGACAATACCTGTGTAGGACCAAAAGTTTTATCACTTGCAACAGGGACACCAATCTCTAAACATAAATTGTCAAATTAACACATTAACGTATTGCATTCATTGGACTCTTTCTTGCCACCAAACAAAAAATCATCCAAATAGCGAAGAACACAACCATGCTCTACCGTTTGTTTTATTGCTCACTCCAAAAAGGTTGAAAATTTTTCAAAAAGAGAGAAGGAAATAGAACATCCCATAGGAAGACACATGTCATAAAAGTACTTTCCTCCTAAACTAAAACCCAGTAGCTCATAGTCTGATGGACTGACTGGCAATAACCTAAATGCCGATTTAATATCCATTTTTCTTAATAGGGGCCCCTGTCCAAGGGTACTGACCATAGACACTGCTTCATCAATTGAGGTGTAATGAACTTTACACAGCTCTTCACTAATAAAGTCGTTAACGCTTGAACCAGGAGGATGTGACAAATGTTGTATGAGTCGAAAAGTTTTATCCTTTTTAGGCACAATACCAATGGGAGATAATCTAATATTGGGAAATGGCTTCTCCTCAAAAGGGCCTGCCATTCTACCTAAAGCTACTTCTTTTTTCACTAAATCAAAGGCAACTTTTTCGTTACTTTTAACGGAAACTAGTTTTTTACAGTATGTTGGAACCCTTGGACCACTGTAGTACAGAGGGAAGCCAAATTTAAACCCATCTATTAATTCCTTTTTGACTTCATTCTCTGGATAATATTCCATAGCTCGACTCAATGACTCAATTCGAATTGGAGTATTGCCGAGGGGCGCCATATCTGGGGAAACCACGTTTAAACCTTGAACAGGTGCGATTGTTCTGAAGCTGGGTCGGCTTGGACGTGGCGAGAAACGTGTACCTCGCTGGAAACTGTTGCCAGGCCTAAAATTAGAAGTATTACACATATTATGTTGCACTATCCCACCTGTGTTGCAACGCCATGCGGGGTGAGCGCCCGAACAGCGCAAGCAAATATGTCTAAAAGTACACATCGACTTATTACACCAGTTATTGTTAAAATCGTAACACTTTCTTACAAGTATGCTCTTTTTACCATCAGTAGATGGTGTATGGAACATATAAAGAAGCCAGAGCTCCTGGTCAACAATGCCCCAACTGGTATTTGGATCACGGGCTTTCTTAGTTCTATGCTCATCATAGAGCTTCCACCCAAGACCCCCATAACGTTGAGCACCCAATCGAATGGTGCTCATGTACTTCAAAAGGCCCTGAGTGGCCTCTGGGTGACAAGCTGAGAACAGACTTATGTACACCAAAAAAGCATCTGACCACTGCCTTATATCGGTAATTTTAGAAGCAGAAGATCGAGACTGCAAGACCAACTGACCTTCAACCACACATACTCTATTACTGGAGTCCGCATTGGCAGCAACATTGTTTATCAGCAGCCCAAGATCCACAAAATCCCCATTTAAGATTTTTTGTCGCAATGCGGCACTAATTTGGCTGCCAAAATCGTCACTGTAGCTTAATATGCTATTAGTATTACCCTGTACATCCTCAGTGGTTCCAGCAGCTGTTACATCCACTGGCACGTCTGCTGACATTTGAGTACCAAGCGATTGAATTATTTGTGGCGTCACTTGCCGCACGACATCCCTGACGACCTCTGGCGACACTAACTGCTGCTCAACCGCCGCAGGTATGTGGGCTGGAGGCTCTGGCACATGGTTTGGGATAGATCTTGAAGGCCTCCCACGGGCGTAAGGACTTTTAGATGGCCTCTTTGGCATTGTTCTGGAATATAGACCTGCCGCATATAAATACAATATTTGCTAAAATTCATTATTTATATAATACAAATATATATATAAAGTACCTTATCGTCATTTACAAAATATAATCAGTCAAAACATTCTCCAATATGGCTTTAATTATGTCTTGATGCCACAATAAAGTTAAGGGAATTAGCAAGAGGCCCTATTTTAACGACTGTTGCCCAGTACAGGTTATTTTACTCTGAAAGCATTGACATTGACAATATAAGATTTGGTTGCCTAAGATAGGTGACCACTTAATAGAAGTGACCGTTTAAACAAGTTTGATTGTATTCACAATGAAATCCATCGTGTCGACCAATCTTGCCCACAAGCAACTACAAGCTGGACACAAGCTACCACATGATACTTTAAATCATTTATCATAAATTTAAATAATAAACTTCTTCGTTATTTCCAACATCGTTTAAAACCAAAACAGTTGGTAACGTTATTCTGCCGATGACGAAATCCGATAACGCTACGTCGCGTCTTGTCATTGGTTTTCGTACTCGTTCAAAATCCATCAAAATCCAGGAACCTCAAAGTGAAAAAACAGTTATGATATATGTAATAGCATCAAATAGAATTAAAAGTACAAATATGTCAAGTTAATTTTTGCAATACATAAAAACCCAATGGATTATCAATATTTTTTTGCGATTAGCTTTGCGGTTCGCCTCATGAAACCGGGAATTCTTGAAAAAGGAAGTTGACAAAACAGAGTCCTGTAATAATCACTTTAACATAATAATGACGCAAATACATGAATATAGGTACTTAGAGTTTCCTCCTTCAATAACCAGATTTAGTCTTTTACTCGACAAATCCTATTATATATTTCCGTGTCAAGGATGACTGTTTACAATATTTACTATTCGTTTTGCATAAAACGATATGTGTGTCATATTTACAGAGAGCCTTGACTGTTTTACATAGTTACCGTTCGTATTGTATATAACGATATGTGCGTCATATTTACAGAGAGCATTGACTGTTTTACATGTACAAACATTCACAGCATATCCGAATGTAGAACACTATCAGCATGTACACAAAGCGAGGTAAGGTCAAGTTGTACTTCCTACACAACATGTGCACAAAGCGAGGTAAGATCAAGTTGCACTTCCTTCACAGCATGTGCACAAAGCGAGGTAAGATCAAGTTGCACTTCCTTCACAGCATATCCTAATGTAGAACACTATCAGCATGTGCACAAAGCGATGTAAGATCAAGTTGTACTTCCTACAGAACATGTGCACAAAGCGAGGTAAGATCAAGATTTACTTCTACACAACATATCCGAATGTAGAACACTATCAGCATGTGCACAAAGAGAGGTAAGATCAAGTTGTGCTTCGTTCACAACATATCCGAATATAGAAAATTATCAACATATGCACAAAGCGAGGTAAGATCAAGTTGTACTTCCTTCACAACATATCCGATTGAAGAACTTTATCAGCATGTGCACAAAGCGAGGTAAGATCAAGTTGCACTTCCTTCACAACATATCCGAATGTAGAACACTACCAGCATGTGCACAAAGCAAGGTAAGATCAAGTTGTACTTCCTTCACAGCATATCCGAATGTAGAACACTACCAGCATGTGCACAAAGCGAGGTAAGATCAAGTTGTACTTTCTTCACAGCATATCCGAATGAAGAACACTACCTGCATCTGCACAAAGCGAGGAAAGATCAAGTTGTACTTCCTTCACAGCATATCCGAATGAAGAACACTACCAGCATGTGCACAAAGCATGGTAAGATCAAGTTGTACTTCCTTCACAGCATATCCGAATGTAGAACACTACCAGCATGTGCACAAAGCAAGGTAAGATCAAGTTGTACTTCCTTCACAGCATATCCGAATGAAGAACACTACCAGCATCTGCACACAGCGAGGAAAGATCAAGTTGTACTTCCTTCACAGCATATCCGAATGAAGAACACTATCAACATCTGCTCAAAGCGAGGTAAGTTCAAGTTGTTCTTCCTTCACAGCATATCCGAATATAGAACACTACCAGCATGTGCACAAAGCGAGGTAAGATCAAGTTGTACTTCCTTCACAGCATATCCGAATGAAAAACACTACCAGCATCTGCACAAAGCGAGGAAAGATCAAGTTGTACTTCCTTCACAGCATATCCGAATGAAGAACACTACCAGCATGTGCACAAAGCGAGGAAAGATCAAGTTGCACTTCCTTCACAGCATATCCGAATGTAGAACACTATCAGCATGCACACAAAGCGAGGAAAGATCAAGTTGCACTTCCTTCACAGCATATCCGAATGTAGAACACTATCAGCATGCGCACAAAGCGAGGTAAGATCAAGTTGTACCTCCTTCACAGCATATCCGAATGTAGAACACTATCAACATGTGCACAAAGCCATTTAAGATCAAACTATACTTCCTTCACAACATATCCGAATGTAGAACAATATCAGCATGTGCACAAAGCGAGGTAAGATCAAGTTGTACTTCCTTCACAGCATATCCGAATGTAGAACAATATCAGCATGTGCACAAAGCGAGGTAAGATCAAGTTGTTCGAATGTAAAACACTATCAGCATGTACACAAAGTGAGGTAAGATCAAGTTGTACTTCCTTCACAACATATCCGAATGAAGAACACTTTCAGCATGTGCACAAAGCGAGGTAAGATCAAGTTGTTCGAATGTAAAACACTATCAGCATGTACACAAAGCGATTTAAGATCAAGTTGTTCGAATGTAAAACACTACCAGCATGTACACAAAGTGAGGTAAGATCAAGTTGTACTTCCTTCACAACATATCCAAATGAAGAACACTTTCAGCATGTGCACAAAGCGAGGTAAGATCAAGTTGTACTTCGTTCACAACATATCCGAATGTAGAACACTACCAGCATGTTCACAAAGCGAGGTAAGATCAAGTTGTACATCCTTCACAACATATCCGAATGTAGAACACTTTCAGCATGTGCACAAAGCGAGGTAAGATCAAGTTGTTCGAATGTAAAACACTATCAACATGTACACAAAGCGAGGTAAGATCAAGTTGTACTTCCTTCACAGCATATCCGAATGTAGAACACTATCAGCATGTACACAAAGCGAAGTAAGATCAAGTTGTACATCCTTCACAACATATCCGAATGTAGAACACTATCAGCATGTGCACAAAGCGAGGAAAGATCAAGTTGTACTTCCTTCACAACATATCCGAATGTAGAACACTGTCAGCATGTGCACAAAGCGAGGTAAGATCAGGTTGCACTTCCTTCACAACATATCCGAATGTAGAACACTATCAGCAGGTGCACAAAGCAAGGTAAGATCAAGTTGCACTTCCTTCACAACATATCCGAATGTAGAACACTATCAGCATGTGCACAAAGCGAGGTAAGATCAAGTTGCACTTCCTTCACAACATATCCGAGTGTAGAACACTATCAGCATGTGCACAAAGCGAGGTAAGATCAAGTTGTACTTCTTTCACAACATATCCGAATGTAGAACACTATCAGTATGTGCACAAAGCGAGGTATGATCAAGATGTACTTCCTTCACAACATATCCGAATGTAGAACACTATCAGCATGTGCACAAAGCGAGGTAAGATCAAGTTGTACTTTCTACACAACAAATCCGAATGTAGAACATTGTCAGCATGTGCACAAAGCGAGGTAAGATCAAGTTGTACTTTCTACACAACAAATCCGAATGTAGAACATTGTCAGCATGTGCACAAAGCGAGGTAAGATCAAGTTGTACTTCCGTCACAACATATCCGAATGTAGAACACCATCAGCATGTGCACAAAGCGAGGTATGATCAAGATGTACTTCCTTCACAACAAATCCGAATGTAGAACACTATCAGCATGTGCACAAAGCGAGGTAAGATCAAGTTGTACTTTCTACCAACAAATCCGGATGTAGAACACTATCAGCATGCGCACAAAGCGAGGTAAGATCAAGTTGTACTTTCTACACAACAAATCCGAATGTAGAACATTGTCAGCATGTGCACAAAGCGAGGTAAGATCAAGTTGTACTTTCTACACAACAAATCCGAATGTAGAACATTGTCAGCATGTGCACAAAGCGAGGTAAGATCAAGTTGTACTTCCTTCACAACATATCCGAATGTAGAACACTATCAGCATGTGCACAAAGCGAGGTAAGATCAAGTTGTACTTCCTTCACAACATATCCGAATGTAGAACACTATCAGCATGCGCACAAAGCGAGGTAAGATCAAGTTGTACTTTCTACACAACAAATCCGAATGTAGAACACTATCAGCATGTGCACAAAGCGAGGTATGATCAAGTTGTACTTCCTTCACAACATATCCGAATGTAGAACACTATCAGCATGTGCACAAAGCGAGGTAAGATCAAGTTGTACTTCCTTCACAACATATCCGAATGTAGAACACTATCAGTATGTGCACAAAGCGAGGTAAGATCAAGTTGTACTTCCTTTATAATTAGCAAATATATGGTGTGTTATTTTACGCGTTCTCAATTCATGAAATTTAGTAGTTCATTCAGTGCTGTTGAATTATAAAATGCAGCTTAAGCAAGTGCTTGTAGCACTGTGGGTATTACGTATTTAATTACCCATTGTGGCTAGGCTCATATCATTAAAACAGAATATGACTTTTCTTCTCTTGGGCACGTGTTGTGCTTCCATTGCCTCGTTTTATCAGACAGTTATATATCTCTGCGATCTTCTCAATTTAATCTTAGTTAAATGTAATGTTCATTTATTTTATAACTTTAAATTATATTATAAAAGTGGTCTTCCTTATGATACAATGCAAAATGATGGACTGAATAATTTGATTTACAATAGATACGTGTTTCGTTATAACAATTCTTCACCAAGACCACAGGTTTGGGAGATCTTGCAGTTTTTAACCTCGGTGGTAAGGTGTTTTTATTCAATGGTTTATTTATTGAAATAGAAACAAGTAGTGACGTGCCATATATGTCGTTAAAGGGTACCGCACGTCAGAATATAAATGGCTATTTATCGTTAAATAGACATGTAAATAACACAAAAATCAACAAATTTTAATTGTACGAAATTTATCAAATGAGAAAAATGACATTAAATATCATGATTTCAAGCGTTTCCTAAATGCTATGGGCGCCGCCATTTTGTAGCTCTTTTGTGATGGAGGTATTCGGTGACGTCATAACTGCACTTCCGTTCTAGTTATCGCGCAAATTGTATTGTGTCGTTAGTGACTGCTCTCTACTGAAACTCTTATGTATATACACTAATATACGTAATCAGTTTATATACAGATATACAGTGCATTAGTGAACATCGAAGGTAGACAATTAAACGCGAAAACGATTCTGAATTGAAGGACTTAACCCATTAAACATTGTTTTCTCCAGCGGAATAAGTGGGTGGAGTAATGCGATATGTTTTGTGGGCAGTGTTGTTTTTAGTTTTCCTAATATGTGATTTCACATTGCCTCAGTGTCAAGCTTCTGGTGACATCACGCGCAAAACGCCTTTATACTTTGGGTAGGACTTAAGATTGTAGAATGAAGCGTACCAATGCCTTGGCGTACTACTATCCAAGGATACAATTTCTGATGATTTCAGTACGAAGATGACCATATGCGACATACATATAAACTTAGTGTATATTATCCAGTGGGAAGCTCTTAAAAATGTGCTTATAACATATAGCTCAGCTGATTTCTGAAATTTAATTTGTAATGTTATATACTCTTCCAAAATATTGTGAAATTGATATATCAAACTTTCACAATATTATAATTGCAGGCTGTTTGAACAGGTGTGATAATCCAATTAACAATAAAAACAAGAGGTTAATGCCAAAACATAAGGTGTGAAAACGACATGGTATCTAAAAGTTGTTATTAAAATACAAATTAAGGCCAATTAATTGTGACAGGCCCGATTAGCTCAGTCAGTTACGTGTCTAACTATCAATCCTGTGTCTCGAGTTCGAATCCCAACCCGGCGACAGTCTCTGTGATGACTGACATACAACATTGTGTCTCAATATCATTTGTCTCTCACTGCTGATTCGAGTGGAAAAATTATCAGTTACTTGCGGTTGTTGGGTGTGCTCAAGTACTGGTTAACATTTGCAGGAAACAGTGGTTAGGTTAATTGAACATCTGAACAGTAAACCCTCGATGACAAAAATTGATGCTAAATATTCAGTCAACCATTAATTGTTCATAAACTCATTTTATTAATTTTATAATCAATAGGCAATTTAGTTTATTGATATATGGCTTTTTCACAGTCAACTAGGTCATTATTCTTGAATAGACATTTGAACTACCTCTACTTCGCAATGAAAAAAGATAAAGTAAAACCTTTGTTCCTTTATTTATTCATTAATACATGAAAAGTTTTTTTTACTGTTAAAATAGTGTTCTGGTATACAATTTATGAAAAATATTCATAAAATCATATAACATAATTTTTTTACTTGTAAGTTTGCATTGATATTGAAACCCTAATTAACTGAAAATGTTTAAATTAGTAATAAGACATAATACTATGTGATATAACATCCTGTCATAAACCCTGGGGTCATTAAACCTGGGGTGATCACGCTTATTAGGGTACAATATGCACAATGTGGCAGGGTATTTCTCATTACCACATGGTGTGAATGTGGTGTTGGTGAATTATGAAAGCTCAGCAGGGTGCCAGTAGCTGGACAGTAACATACACTTTGTGCAATATGCCTGTAGACATTATATTTCATATGACACTCCCTATAAGGAGACACATTCATATATGTTCAGAGAACTGGTAGAATAGATAATCATCATATATCAAATTGGTAGTAACACCATTTGAATAACCAAAAGACAGTGCCAGTTATGTAAAACAACACAACCCCCCCCCCCCCCCCCCCCCCCCAACTCATTCATGCTTCATCTAAATTTACTAAAAAGGATATGAAATCAAAATTTTATCAGCCATTTCTCAGTACGCAACAATGGCCGCACCAGCTAAACACGATAAGAAAAGAGATATAATATTATTTCTTATTCTCTCTTAGACAGGTAAATATATGTAACAAATCATTTTCCCTTAAATTCCATTCTTGGTCTAATTAGTGTTTTTTTTTTTTGATAATGTATTGACTGAGTAGCAAACAGTATATACCCTGATAGTACAGCATGAATGTGCAGGCTCGCCTGGATCTACATCAACACTGACGGCAATAATTACTTTTTTATCAAGCTAAGGGTAATTTTACTATTTTGAAAAATTCAATCATCAATGGTAGGCTACATGATAAGATGTCAGAGTTGTGATTGATGGGTTTCGGGTTTGATCTCTGGTTCATGATCGGTGTGACTGTTTAACAGTTATCATCTTTTTGGGTGAAAACTTCATAAGACATTGCTGTGACATCTCTGTATTATTTCTGTGATACATTCTAAATCTTCTAAATTTCCAATAGTGTGAAATTGCATCTGCAGCACGTATTTTCGTCAGACGAAAGCATCATTACAGTTTTCGCAGCTGCAAAAATCTTTCACGTGTGTGAACAACTGTGCCGTCTCACTATTTCTCTCGTCTTCTAATTCATTTAACTCTGGTTCTGAAAATTCTGGTTCAAAGTTGTAGGCCACAAGTCCTTCTCCGTTACTAAAATCCATTTTATTATTCTTGCGAGTACTTTTGCCGGTGACTATAATTGCACGTTTCTACATCTGCTGTAGCGTATAAATCAATTATGTTTTAAACCGGAAGTGCAGTTATGACGTCACACAGGTATCCAATATGGCGACTTCCACCATAAAGTCGATGTGCGAAAATGACCGTTACAAAACGAGCTGATATATCTTTATGGACTCGAATTTATGCATAATAATACTATTAATAGAAAGCTGAACTCATAGCTATTCATATTATCCTGTTTTATACACAGGGTTGCGTTCCCCTTTAAGAATATGATGCTGGACAATTCGTTGCTGTTCGTGATATATTAAAATGTTATATGATCGATATAACATAAGGACGTTGGGATTATATCAGAAACTGTTATACATTAGAAAGTACTTTAGATGTCAAGTTCGTTGGTTGCAGTTTTGTCATCGACTGTTCCAAAGCGTATATGCATTAAAATATTAAAATGTTTAAATATGCATTGTGTTTAAAATGATTTAAATGTTTTAATATTTTTTTGCAAATTTTGAAACTAAGCATTTTTCAACTAGATTTGTTCCATGGGAGTATGTGTTCTTTGGAAGCTGTGTTTCTTCTTTGATGTATTTTGTACTTCGATAACACATTATATGGACATTGTTACTTGACGAATATTTAATTAATATATATCTCCTATATTTCATATGATGCGGACCTCCAGGAATGTCATGGTACAACGACACAACCACAGATATCTAGTATTGTCGGGAGAAGCGCCAAAGACAGATCTACAACAGATTGTGAACAATGCTGTTCAGTGGACTACTGCAATAAAAAATTGTGCAACCAAGCTGTAGATAGTAAGTTTTACAATGAAGCAATAAATATGTTTGCAAAATAATTTGCTCTTAAGACCTTCTTTACTATTTTTGTTTAAATACAAAGTAAGTAAAAGCAGAACAAATCCCAAGCTACAAAGACACGATTTTAAGATCTTACAAGCAATGTGATTTGAAAATTAGGTCACACAAACTGACACCGGTGTCGGTATATTGATATTAATGTTAGTGTTTTAAAGGGACACATATCAATTTTGATGATAATTGTTCAAATAATTGAATTGTGTCTAGTTCCTGTGAATAAAGGAGTTTATTCAATGTTGCTCTAGAACTAAATACATTTAAGTGGGGCGTGAAGAAGATGTTGCAATAGCTGACACCTGTGTCGGTATATGAATATTGATATTAGAGCTATAAATAGACATATAACTTTTATTTAGTTTATTCAGTGTTGCTCTAGAATTTAATACATTTAAATTGGGCGTGAAGAAGATGTTACAATAGCTGACACCTGTGTCGGTATATTAATATTGATATTACAGTTATAAATAGACATAAAACATTTATTTAGTTTATTCAATGTTGCTCTTGAATAGAATACATAAAATACTACTGAAGCCTGAGTCGTGAAGAGGATGAGACATGTTTCATAATCCTAATAAACTTAAGGTCCGCTTCTTTTCTTCTTTTGATTGCGGTCTGTGCTTTCAAATATCATTCGATCAGCGTTATTTATTTCTGTAAATTATATATCAACAAAATGTAAATACGATATAACAATGCTTCAGTATATATGCAGACCCTTAATTTAATCCCTATTTTTGAACGACACAAAACTCGGAAAAATGAATAAAAGGCATCATATTTAAAAAATGAACAAATGACACGCAAATTTTTTTAGTTTTTTTTTATATTTATATTCATTTTTCAAAACTAGTCTGACGTCACTACTTTTAAATTAACTCTTAATATTTCACAAATATTATATTTCAATAATTAACACATGGAGGATAATGTCTCCAAAGGATCAAACCTCCATGGACCTGGTATGTTTTTTTTATTTTTTTTATCGCTTTTGTCCCTTTAATGACATATTTTTAAACTATGTTGTAGTTATCAATAGCATGGACGGACAGTGTCACGATGATGCGGCTTACAACATTGATTCATGTCCCTTTAATGACATGTGTTTATACTATGTTGTATTTATCACAAGCAAGGATGGACAGTGTCACAATGGTGCGGATTACAACATTGCTTCATGTCCCTTTAATGACACATGTTTATACTATGTTGTAGTTATCACTAGCACGGACGGACAGTGTCACGATGATGCGGATTACAACATTGCTTTGTTCCCCTTTAATGACATGTGTTTAAACGTTGTTGTACTTATCACTAGCCAGACGGACTGTGTCGTGATGACGCGGACTACAACATTGCTTCATGTTTTTTTAATGACACGTGTTTAAACGTTGTTGTACTTATCACTAGCCAGACGGACTGTGTCGTGATGATGCGGACTACAAAAATGCGCCATGTTCCTTTAATGACACGAGTTTAAACGTTATTGTAGTTATCACTAACACGGACGGACAGTGTCGCGATGATGCGGACTACAACATTGCTTTATGCCCCTTAAATGACACGTGTTCAAACAATGTTGTAATTATCACTAGCACGGACAGACAGTGTCGCGATGATACGGACTACAACATTGCTTTATGCCCCTTAGATGACACGTGTTTAAACAATGTTGTAATTATCATTAGCACGGACGGACAGTGTCGCGATGATGCCGACTACAACATTGCTTCATGTCACTTTAATGACACGTGTTTAAACGTTGTTGTACTTATCACTAGCACGGACGGACAGTGTCGCGATGATGAAAATTACAACATTGCTTCATGTCCCTTTAATGACACGTGTTTAAACTATGTTGAAGTTATTACTAGCACCGACGGACAGTGTCACGATGATGTGGGCTACAACATTGCTTTATGCCCCTTAAATGACACGTGTTTAAACAATGTTGTAATTATCATTAGCACGGACGGACAGTGTCGCAATGATGCCGATTACAACATTGCTTCATGTCACTTTAATGACACGTGTTTAAACGTTGTTGTCGTTATCACTAGCACAGACGAACAGTGTCGCGATGATGCGGAGTACAACATTGTTTCGTGTCCCTTTAATGACACGTGTTTAAACTATGTTGTAGTTATTACTAGCACCGACGGACAGTGTCACGATGATGTGGGCTACAACATTGCTTCATGTCCTTTTAATGACACGTGTTTAAACTATGTTGTCGTTATCACTAGCACACACGAACAGTGTCGCAATGATGCGGACTACAACATTGTTTCGTGCCCCTTTAATGACACGTGTTTAAACTATGTTGTAGTTATCACTAGCACCGACGGACAGTGTCACGATGATGTGGGCTACAACATTGCTTCATGTCCTTTTAATGACACGTGTTTAAACTATGTTGTATTTATCACAAGCGCGGACGGACAGTGTCACGATGATGTTGACTACAACATTGCTTCATGCCCCTTTAATGACACGTGTTTAAACTATGTTGTAGTTATCACTAGCACGGACGGACAGTGTCACAATGATGCAGATTTCTACATTGCTTTTTGTCCCTTTAATGACACGTGTTTAAACGTTGCTGTAGTTATCACTAGCACGGAAGGACAGTGTCACGATGAAGCGGACTACAACATAGCTTCAGGTCTCTTTAATGACACGTGTTTAAACGTTGTTGTAGTTATCACTAGCACGGACGGACTGTGTCACAATGATGCAGATTTCTACATTGCTTCATGTCACTTTAATGACACGTGTTCAAACTATGTTGTAGTTTTCAGTAGCACGGACGGACAGTGTCACAATGATGCAGATTTCTACATTGCTTCATGTCCCTTTATCGACACGTGTATAAACGTCGTTGTAGTTATCACTAGCACAGACGGAAAGTGTCACGATGATGTGGACTACAACATTACTTCATGTCCTTTTAATTACACGTGTTTAAACGTTGCTGTAGTTATCACAAGCACGGACGGACAGTGTCGCGATGATGAGAATTACAACATTGCTTCATGTCCCTTTAATGACACGTGTTTAAACGTTGTTGTAGTTATCACTAACACAGACGAACAGTGTCGCGATGATGCGGACTACAACATTGCTCTATGCCCCTTTAATGACACGTGTTTAAACTACGTTGTAGTTATCACTAGCACGGACGGACAGTGTCACGATGATGTTGACTACAACATTGCTTCATGTCACTTTAATGACACGTGTTTAAACGTCGTTGTAGTTATCACTAGCTCAGACGAACAGCGTTGCGATGATATGGACTACAACATTGCTTCATGCCCCTTTTATGAGACGTGTTTAAACAATGTTGTAATTATCATTAGCACGGACGGACACTGTCACGATGATGTGGACTACAACATTACTTCATGTCCTTTTAATGACACGTGTTTAAACAATGTTGTAGTTATCACTAGCACGGACGGACAGTGTTACAATGATGCAGATTTCTACATTGTTTCATGTCCCTTTAATGACACGTGTTTAAACGTTGTTGTAGTTATCACTAGCACGGACGGACAGTGTCAAGATGATGCGGACTACAACTGTGAACTGATTAGCGGAGTATTAAACGTTTGCGGCGACCTCCAGCTTGCAAAGAAAGTTTGTAGAAAGTGGTGTGGCTTGTGTGATATGGGTATGAACCATACGAATAATTTAGTGTTAATTAGTACTTGGTTACTTGGTAAACTTGGTTTTATCATTAAATACACAATACACTAACAGTTCAAAAAAATAATTTTGGCAGTCTTATTACCAGTTTTCCAATTGCAAATAACCAGATATATTAAACCGGTTGTTGATCAGCATTCGTTCAAACTGATAATTTTAACTATGCTATGCAAATCATGCATTGAATTAACAGCTAATGTTAAGATTTTATAAAATAGCGTTCGAAAATATTTTACATGTTTTGTCTATGGATAAATGAAGCGGTAGTTATGATCATGAAGAAAATACAACATCTATACGGTAAAGGTTAATAAAAATTATCTGTAATTTTGTTAATATGAATAATGTTAAACTCTGACCAATCACAAGCCTTATTGAGACAACAAGATATATAGCTTTAAGGTATCAGTTACCATTTAATCTTTTATTTCAAGATAACAAATTTCAAATAAACTATATAGAGCATAATCTGGAAATGGTTTTGCCCCCCCCCCCCCCCCCCCCAGGGGCAATTTTGTAGACTATAATTTTTTGAAAGTCTATTATATGACAACAAGTTTAAGACATGTTTACGCACTGGCCGTTGGGCGTTTGTAAATTACAGCATTTTAAAATATGTTACCTAAAAATTTTTTTTAAAAAATCATACTTTTTACTTTAAAAAAAATGTCTTAAAATAAACAGTAAATGCAGGAAACTGTCTAATTTCAAATTTACAGGATGTATACAATATCAGTAATTGTTTTCAGATAGAAATTATCTATTTTTCTCATGACTAAGAATGCTGTAGTTTACGTTACTGCTAAAATCGTTATTAATTTTGTTTAACAACAAGCATTAAAAGGATATGTCATTTATTATGGACAAACTTTTAATAAAAAATGAAGCTACATGCAATACTGATGAAAATGCCATCAACTCTATTCAAGTTTCATATGTATATAACATGTATATAACGTTACAACAACAGAAAACTACGTTACATGTCATTTTTATTAAACGAAGAAAACACACACTGAGTATTTGTGGTCAATTAACAATATTTATTTTACATTTATTTACATTATTATAAACATAGCTTATGACAACAAATCAAACCACATACATAATTAATGAAAACAATTTACATATTGGGACGAATGTGTATATATAATACGTTACCTTAAGCCCAAATTACGTTACACCCAATTTTAATGTAAACAAGACTAGATACATTGACTGAATATTTTGCTCATTAATAATGCCATTTTTAACATGCTAGACAATGAACAACACACCCTACCTATGCAAATTACATAATGAAATGTTAATTCTACAGTAAATAATGTTACATAAAATTCAAATAAAATGACTACATATCTTGACTAGAAAATACACCGCTCATCAAGATATTACATGCATTGATGGTTTTATACAAAATCATTCTAACACAATTACATATAAAACAGACTTACTGCTGCATGCAGATAACTGTGATTTACGTTGCCTTGATTAAGGAATGAATCTATATTAAGGAGATAAGTACCATTATTCAAATAAAATTTACCAATATTTGAAAATTAAGGAAGAAAGAAGTTGTTTAGTAAAAATAAACAACTTATTAAATCATGTTCATATTGATACTCTTTAAAGTTTGTGTATTTTACATGACATAATACATGCAACGTTCTACCAGATGTTCGAAACAAAACACATCGACATAATACTCTAGTCAGTATCCAAGTCATCTTCAAAGACATGTCAGTCATATTATCAAGTTCTAATTCGTCATCTTCTTCAGACCCCGACTCATGGAGGGAGAAAACTCATGTCGATGCTGTTATACGAGTCTAGAATATTGCCTCGTCCCTGGTTCTTTTTGCAGAACGTGTCAATCTTAATTTGTTTACATGTGTATACTTTGGTTTACCATACATACAGCAGACATACTTTTCAATGCCCTCAAGCAATTCATCAGTGCATTTGTGTCCTTCACCTAGTTTAGACAGTGCAGAAATATATTCGGGGTACTTTTCTACGATTTTTTAGGGGAGCTGTTTTCCCTCTTCTTACGAACTCGCTCGTTGTGTCACACCCCATGAAACTGTGAATTGCTGGTAGTATTGAACAGATGTCTTCTTCTTTGTTTTCAGCAATCTCATTAATATTGAGAAGTCGTCGCTTGTTTCCTACACCAGTATCAAATAAAACAGTCCTGCTTATTTCTCTGGAGTACTTTGTAAGCAACACCAAGACATCTGTATCTGGAGATCTTACTATGACCTGGACTGTTGCAAGCTCTTTATCTCTAATGTGTAGACAGTGACGTATGATTCGAGTGTCTGCCTCTTCTTAAGATGAGAACAAAGCTTCTTCGGGATGCACTTCAACCGTGGAACCGTCATGACAAGAGAGACTGTAACACATTTCTCCAAGGACATAGTAGATATGTCGACCTTCAAGCTTTTTGGCATAATTTTCAGTTTTCCATTGGTCGAAGAGCAGACGTAACAATTAGGTTTTGTTGTCATCGTTGGCCATAAAAGCATTCCAGTCCTTAAAAGTTCTTGTTTTTTGACCAGATAACAAGAAAGTTTGGGTAGATCCCATTCTCTTGCGCTCAAATGGTTTGATTGATGTGGGGTAATAAGTATCGGTGACAATTAACCCGACCATGTTTTGGAAGCAGATTGAAGACAGTCTCAGCCAACTCTTCGAATGTATCAGACACTGAAGGTAGGCTTTGCAATGTCGCATTTCCATCAAACACATGTACAACATCCTCTCGTGGGTGAGTTGTTGTTGGTTCGATGGCTGATTCGAGCAAATGCATCAATTTCGCCTTGTCAGTTTTCACAGGCATTCCTCAGCTGTCGCTTAGGACCAAGGAACTGGGCCAAGAGGAAAGGATAGTGTTAACTCAAGATTGATGTCATGCTGCACAGACAGAAGCACCAGTTGCCCGAAGATGTTTCGTTCTGCTTTAATCTGAGTGATTTTGTTCTGAGTGCTTCTGAGCGTTTTTGTGATCTCTGTTGTTGCGAAAGTTTTAAGTTTTTTACGTTTTATTGGGCTGTGAAAGTCAACAATTTTATTCACGATTATATCATTAATAAATTCTTCCATTGCTACTTGGCCCGTACCTGAGGCATTCAAAAGATCTGCAACGACGTCTGGCTTAGCTGGTACACCAGGTGATAGGCAATACAGCTCATCGGTGTAGTGTTCAATGTTGAATGGGTTGGTAAAACCACATATTGCCTCAAGAACTTTTCGTATTTTTGCAGGCTGGAGTTCTTTATGGACCGATGCCTCTTCGGAAGCCACGTCTGTTACCTGCAGGATTGACTCGACATATTTGGCTCTGCAATGACGAGTTTTACACCAGCGGTGTAATTGCGACTGAAACCAATAATACCTCCTTGGCATTTCGCATGTTTGATGATTGTTTGTTCGATGGTTATATCAACTGGGTTTCTGGAGTTAGGCACAGAGGACCTCGAAACACTAAATCCGTTGCGTTTTAGCAGCTCAATGGCCCTTGGATGTGTAGTATCCAGATTCATTAGAGTCATCAGATACACAAGAACATAACTGGCATAGTTGTGGTGGTCATAGGCAAAGAACAGAGGACACAGTCTGTAGAGTGCGGCTATATGTACCTCTAAGTTGTTTTCCTTAGTGGCCTTGATAAGTGTCAGTATCATGTGGATGATGTCGATGTAACGTAACCAAAACTGAGCAGTTTTGCTACTGTCACCATTTCTGATGGATTCTTTGAATTCAATGTAGCGCTCAAAGTAGTCATTACATTGCTGCGATGCCAATACTTGTGCTAATTTGTCCTCAGTAAGATCTTGAGCAAGGTCATATAGCATGGTGAGTGAATCTTCAGAAATATTTTCAGTGCAAGGGTTAATGTTTTCAAAACGTTTCATTAACAAGCGTTCAAGACACTCGGTAACCAGTTTATGAACTCTCAGAGCACATTTATTTATCAATGTTTGTTAAATCTCTTTGCACAATTTATTGACTTTGGGTATAAACTGCTTTGATATGTGTTTTGACCAGAGACGTATTTATATATTCATTATGTAAACGTCTTTCACTTTGTTTTGACATTTTGTTGACTCATTCAATGTTAAACTATGCATATTTATAATTTCAATTTAGGTAACGTAAATCCGGTAACGAAGGTTATTTCATTTTTTTTGTATTACATATTATATCAGACTATTCATGCAGTAAAACTGCAATGTTTTGTTCATTAAATATTTAAAACAGTAATACATATACATCAACATGAAATGTAATAATGCAAGATATCACTAAATGTAACGTAAATTTCGCAGACGTAAGCATCACAATTACAGAAAAGTTACATTTCTACTTTATTTGGCATCCAGTAAATAACACAATCCAGTATATCTCTTGGGATTATGTTACATTAATCGAATTTACTCTTGTGTGTAATATTTTGATTTAAAAAAAGAGTTATTTATGTAACGTAGTTCCAGTAACGTAATATACACCGACTCTTTTGATGTAACAATATCAGAAACTGATACAAAAACATAACTGCTATGAGTAAGTGAGTTTTTAGGATGAATACATACACTCTAATTGCATTTGTATTTATACCAAGAATATGATATGAAAGAATAAGGGTAACGTATTTTAAATGTACGTTACGCACTAAAGCCCCAACGCTCAGTACGTAAACATGTCTCAATTTCTGGCATTGTTCCTGAAGTTTAAGAAAATCATACCCAAATAAATTGCCCCTGGAGGGGGGGGGGGGAGAGAAGCAGGGTCTATTGGCCGATCAAGGTCTAATATGGATTGTTCCCTTTTAAAGATATATGGTGTCCAATAGCAACATTACTATTATCATTATTATTATTGAGAATGGTTAGCTAATACATAAATGTCACTAACTTGAGAATGTGGAATAGTGCGACATAATTGAATTTAATGGAAGCGTATCTATACTTTCGTTTTACTACATAATTATATAAAGATGAGACAAAAAATATCAAAATTTAGTATCCGGACAAGTGAGGATTGATTTTAACCACACATTTGTCAAACAAAACATATTACGATCCCTCAGTTTATCAATTATTTCTTATAAGTAGAGTTTATCTGTTTGATATTTTTCTAATCATATATCTTTGTATCTCATCAACAGTGGATGGTCGATGGTCATCGTGGATATCCTGGTCAAAATGTGGGGTAACATGTAGAAATGGCCACCGTTCCAGAAGTCGTACGTGTACTGAGCCAAGTACGTCCCATGGTGGTCTCGGCTGTGTGGGAATGTCTTCGGAGACTGGAAACTGTGCAGTTGTCCAGGTAAAGTGTATATATTCCGCATGACTGTCTTTCTGAAATAAAATGTATACTTTCTCGATAAATATGTATTCTTTCAAGGAGGTAATTTGAAACTTAAAAACTCGAAAACACCATAGATTTCCTGTAAATATTCTCGTGTAAAATGTTGTCGTATTTTTAAATTTCAATTGTTTCAGTATACGGAGGTTGGAACATGGGGTCTGCTTGGGGCAGTTGCTCTGTGACATGTGGTATTGGGCTTAGACGACGTGACCGTAGTTGCTCGAGTCCATACCCGGGGTTGGGTGGTAACTATTGTTTCGGGGATGCCAGATATGACAGTGTGTGTTTCGAGAGGGCATGTGCTGGTAGGTAATGGTTTTATATTTAAGATTACCGTACATGTATCTCACAAGAATAAAGGTTTATTGATTATATCATCAGTATTTTCTTTAAACTACATGTATCGTTAATATCATTGATATACAAGAATCACACCGACAATGCTTAGTGTTAGTGACATATTTGCTAAAAATCATTATGTTCTATATATAAAATGTCTTATTAATAATTACTATATTCTTGTGTGACTTTTGACTTCGAGTTACAGACATGGCTTCGTGTTTTTGTGTGAACGAGAGAGTTAAGAACTAGACACGAAACTATTAAAACAAAGTATATACATGTTTTTTATTCTTTAAACACTCAGGTGTTGACTGTTTAAGTACTGACCTGGATTCTACAGTCTTTACAATGTCTTGAGTAGTCAACATATACAACCAGTAATATAAAAATATCATGTGTATATAAATTATGGATTGGACACGAAACACCATGATCTCTATATATAAATACTATTTTTACAATCCACTTTCAAGTGCGACTATGACCTAATATGTTTATACCTGGTTGCTTCGTTCAGAACCCTTCCTTACATATAAAAGTGATGAATCGGACACGAAAACATTATGTTCCGAATATATAAAGGTAATATGTTTTTTTATAACTTCATTGCTGACCTTGACTGTTGGTATATGCTTTGCTGTTGCGTTCTGCATGTTGTTTTTATATGTTCAATATTTGTTCCTGGTTATATTAAATTCCTTCCATACATGTGGGACGGACGGACAGAGACCATTACTATATCCCCATCCACTTCGTGACAGGAGATAAAATCACCATTTTGCAACAAACAGAAATGAACCACATTTTTGACATAGTATGGTTACATTAACACAGTGTTAAATAGCATCTATGATGATTTTTCGCCGTTCTCTTTCTAATCGTCTTAACAGAGTGAGGTTAATTTAAAGATATAATTACTCATTTACTTATAGAAAAGTGGGTGTTGTCATGGACGATATTATTGTTGATATCTTTTCAAAACATGCAAACAATAGTAACATTAAAAATGTATTTCTTAAAAAAAGAATAATTTCAGTGGAAGACAATTTGGCATTTGTGGCGTTAAAGATTTGGAATTTTTTCTTTTCTGATCTAATTTTCTCCGTTGTCCGTCAATAAATGGTCAGGAAACAAAGCAAGTGTTCAGTTAAAAATAATGGGAAAGGTGTGAGTGCTCATGTATTTTTCAGTTGTTTCCTTTTTTCAGACGGTGGGTGGTCGGGTTGGACAGATTGGGGAAACTGTTCTGCCACATGCAATGGTGGAATGAAGACCAGGTCCCGTTTATGCAATATCCCAATCCCGTCTCAGTTTGGGAAGCGTTGTGATGGAGACAGCATGGAAAAGATAGTATTTAAAACAAACGCATGTTCAGGTATTTCTGCAATATCAAATATTTCTTTGATCTCTCCATCTTATTTGCTTCCATCTGCCATACACCTTAATCTTATTATCTATTACGCATCACACCATGTGCACCGAAACTTGCTTTTCTCTTTTTTTTTATAAACATATTTTAGAATAACTGATTATGACACGAGCATATGCAGAATACATACTAACGCATATTGGCGCTAATCTCACATAAAATACATACTACATGTAGTATGTAATATTTCGTTATGTATATTTGGAGAACCACAATCGTTCATCTGCCGAAAATGGTGATTCAATCAAATTTAAGCTGATTCGTAACAAAATGTAAACATTGAACTCCTCTGAAAAACCTTGAGATTTGATCATTAATTGATCTCAAATATCATTGCATACGACCATTGACATCCTCTCGCACATTCTCGTAAATAATATCAATTATTTTTTGGAACAAACGCTGTTCGCCACACAAACATTTACCGTATAGAGACGATGTGCAAAGCGCAACTTTCCACGAATTAGGTTCAATGTCAATGTCATACCGAGAGATCAAATGTCAAATAGGCAGCAGTCCGTGTCCACTCCATTATCTTTATTAATCTCTTGATGGATGTTTAAATAACTGTGTGTTGTCATATCGAGACGATGTGCGGGCGACCTTGTCGCTTCAAGGCCAAGATTATACTGAGAGGTCAGAGGCAAATTAGAAGAAGTCCATGTTCTCTCCATATTGTTTAATTTTTAATTTTACATAATAAGACAATGTTCAAAGAACACTTTTAAACCATGCCGGTTCAATGTCAATTTTATACTGAGAGGCCAGTGGTCAAATAGGCAACACTTCCTGTCCGCTCTATATTTTTTAACAATTTAAGGCGTTTCTGAATAACAATATTTGCTATATTTAGACAAAAGGCGGAGCACAACTTCCGTTCATGTTGGTTCATATATTTTAATCTCTTGACGGAATTTGCAATTACTTAGCACAAATGTACACAACATTAAGACGATTTACGTTCATCCTGTCGTGCGTTCATCCGTCTGTCTGAGTAATTTATCAAGCGGGTAAAAGCTATAGAGCGGACAAAATACTGCCTATATGACCTTTGACCTCTAAGACATTGACATTGAACTAATATGGATGGAAGTTGCATTCTACACATCGTCTTGAAATTGTGCGTTTTACAACTTTTAATGTGATATGTAGTCGAAATTAAGTTTGAATTAATCTACACAATATATTTGAGTTAAAAATGTGCTTCACTTCTGTCATAGTGCGAGGAGAAAAATCTATACCAGCGGTCCGGTCCGGTAGAACATTTTCTCTGTAAGAAACAAAATGTCTCGGAGGTCGAATCCCGACTGGCAGCATATATTTTCTTGTCCTGTTGCATTATTGCCAACGAGGATCTGTGACGTATATATATTCGGAGTAAAAACTCACACGATTCTCTGGACTCTATGGATATTTGGGGATTAATTCCATATTTGTGGGGAAATATATAAGTGTGTACGTCACCTGTAAGGAAGAAAAATATGTGTGCGGTCTGGCTAGCTCAGTTGGTAGAGCATTCACCCTTTAACCGAAAGGTCCCGGGTTCGAGTCACGGGCTGGCTGCATATATCTCTCGTTCTGTTTTGCAGTACATACTGAACAAAATAATGTGACTCAGTTACGAACTCTTGAATCAGGACAACGGATTACCCTTTGCTATGTTGTTGTGATGTATTGTATCGAGTAAACAGCTGTTTCATGCTTTTAGAAGAACACAATGAAATGAAATACATAATAATACTCGAAAAAATTTGTCATTTAAAAGTTGGCAAGATATTAAGGCTTTCTTAACTGCTGGTTATAATTTTAACTTCTTCTAAAAACATAATTTAGTCTGTAATTATAATGTTTTATTGAGACATTGAAGAAGAATATGTATTGAATGGGACGATGTCTTATAAAATATTAAAAACGCAAAGTAGCATGTTCAAGTCATGGAATAAATATAAAACAGTACTGGTTCAATTTTACTTTATATTTCTAAAGAAATACAATAATAATTATTATCAGTCATTGTATGTAATAAAATAAAATTTGATACACAAAAATGTTTTCATCCGAAATTGTCATTTTAGTACATACCATTGTTGTGAAAATAATGTTCTTTACCTACGCAAGACAATCTGAGACCATTAATGTATCTCACATTGTACAAATAAATAGTATTAGTCAGATTATCATTTGATACACAAAATGTTAAATCCGAAATCTATTGTTATATTTCATAATTGTAGCTGTTGTGAAAATAATGTTCGTTACCTACGCGAGACAAATTGAGACCAATACAGTATCTCGCAGCACTGTGTGAACATAGTTTCACCATCCCGTAGGTGCAAGCATATCGTATGTACTATAACAGTCTTTAATAGAATTTTGATAAAATGTGTTGGTTTATATTGTATCATTTCAGCTCCTATGGTGGCCTTAACCGTGAACTTTCCAAGTAGCGTCCTTGTAGGAAACAACACCCCGACATTCAAAACCATAGTTGAAAATATAGGAGGCGGATAAAATACTACAACGGGCGTGTTCACCTGTACACAGCCAGGACTGTACCACTTTTATGTGAATATTTTTGTGGGTCTATTCTCAGATACTCATTATTCATACTGCTACATCTACCATAATAACAAAGAAGTTGTTCGAGCGTATGTTCAATCCGGATCGTCACGATATCATTCAGGATCAGCGTCCGCATACATCCGTCTGTCCGCTGGTGATACTGTTTCTTTACTATGTGGAGGATGGCAGTATGTTCATACGGGTTCTCAGACCATGTTCACGGGTGCTCTAGTCTTGGTATGAACTACGTGGTACAGTCCGGTTATATGCATAGCGCGTAGAACCGTTTTAAAAGTAAAATTAATTAAATAGATAAAGATAAATGTGCATTATAGATTGTTTACACATTGTTGTCACTAAAATATTGCTTTTCATTGTATGTTTGTAATATGAATATATGTATTGAATACATGTTCGATAGATTACAATAGTATACGTTAGTGTTTAAAACAATACTACAAAGTTAGACACAAAATAGCTGTATATGCAAGTAGTTTTATTTAACTAACTGTTTATATTTAACTATATGTAACTGTATTTTTATATTCAGCGGATTATGAATGTGTTTTATTCAAGGTATAGGTGCTGTGAATTGTGTTGTTGCTTTTTAGGGTTATAAGTAAAACTGGTTTTATCCCCTCCCCTTGTTTTAGAGAAATTGTTTTTTAAGTGTGAACGAATGTAATATGCAATTGTACGCAATGAAGTGTAGATTAAAAGACAGAGATATTGAAAATATTTGTTGTTGTTTTTTTTTTATTCAAAAGCCAACATATAGAAAAAGATGAACAATTAATCGTCCTGCCAATTATTTGACCATGAGATGTAGGATCCCCATAATTTAGAGCTAGTCCCAAATGCTTGTAATTATCATCAAACTTCTAAAATACCATCGTAGCTGAGCTCTAGTGGTAGAGCGTCCGCCTCGCATGCAGAAGGTCATGGATTCGATCCCCGGTCGGGTCATACCGACTTGAATGGTACCAGAAGCTTCTTCACTTGGCGCTTAGCATTTAGAGGATAAAAAATAGGTCTGGTCAACCCCATGTCAATATAACGTGACTTGGTGAGGTATCATACCATGTGTCTGCGTCATGATACTCCAGTGTGGAAGCGCTAAAATACTGCCTTAAATAGACAACGTCGCGATATAACCGAAAAAGTGTTGAGAACGACACTAAACACCATACATCCAACCATAGACATTATTCAGTCAATACAAGCACACAGATATTTATATATTTATAAATGGGTGTGGGTCAAATACAATTCTGACAAGCGGGATTGGTATGGGTCGACCGGAAACAGCAAACCAGCAATATTCCAATCTAAATATTTAAATATTAATTTGTTGCTTTTTTGTACACAAAGAGTGCTTGGAATCTTATTGGCGGTGTAAAAACATTTTAGGTGAAGTTATTTTGATTTACCTAAACATTTGATTTGCCAACATTTCAAATCAAAAAATATATTGTAACATTAATGAACACTGTTTTATTACATGATAAGTATGTATTGTGATGGAAACCACACTGGACAAGACGCCGTAGGCGCCGAGTCCAATATTGTTTTCACCACAATACGTAAGAGTACACTATATTCCCACATTGTACAAAACAATGTAAAATGATCTTTTTAGTCTATACCTCAATCTGAAAGAAATGTATCGAAAGAGTTAAAAAAAATCAACAAGTAAATAAATTGTGAGTTCAAAGCGGCAGACGACGGAAGTTGTAGTGACAGATATTCGGATTTTATCAACGTCAGCGCCATGCGGAACATTGTGTCGGTTTTTGTTTTTATAGTACAAATTTCTACTTTATTTATTTCCTTTTTTATTAAGACGCCATTTTTCCAACTTGAAGCAGCAGTCATAACGAATGACAATGAGATGCAATGTCATCTATCAATCATCACGGAGAATGTTGCCGAGCAGGGATTTGATCTCACGATCCCTGGATTGACAGTCAGGAGAACTACCAACTAAGCTAATCGGATCTGGTACTGGCAAATTAATTACTGATTCAAATAAAGAGATCAGTGATATATTCAAATAGAACATGTTACATTCATGTTTGATTCTACTTGCACATATAATTGCAGGCTGTACCATCCCTCCTGCAGAATGAGTGTATATTTCACAGCAACTTGCCGTAATAAGCATAACAAAAGCACCAGGATTAATTAGTCTGCCTGCTTAACAAAACAAAAACGGAACACATACAAAATTTTAATGTACAATCACCATCACATGATTTGAATAATAGTTTACTTTACTTTTTAGGATTAAGCTATGTCAAACAACAATTAAAGTACTTAGAGTACTGAAATCTGGGCAAACCATGGTCAATAAATTAAATAATTAAGTTTGCCCCAGATGTAGCACAGATCATCATATAAGCATACTGTTATTATGATTATCAACAAAGGGATTTAGTCGGGGTTACTATTTACACTAATAAAAGTTGTCACAGATCATTTGGCCATTTCTCGCAACAAATATGTAACATTGAACATTTTGAAAATTTATTTTATTGTAAGATTAGCCAAATAAGTATAAAAATAACTTACTCTTGTTTTTTGTAGACTGCTTGTTTTCATCTGGGATTTGGTCATAATCGTTCAGTATCTTGACGATATGCACCCAGTTTATTTATCTTATTTCAGTTTAGAAATGTTTAAGAATCCTACTAAATATTCGATGTTAGGTTTACTAGGTTATTGTATATTTTTTACTAATTGTAAGTGTAATACTCAATTCACTATTAGTGTATCAATATATTTGTTCCATTGATGCTTTAGAAATAAAAAAGACTTTATATTTATTAGCATACAAATGGTTATTTCTAAAACATTGGGCCTTTGGTCCTTCAAACAGGGAAACATGGCGGAATTTAAAACATATTTAGAATATCGGTATATATACTTTAGTGGTCAAACTAATTTTCATTTCAATCAGCTTGCTTTTTATAGTTAAATGCTGCAATTGTTTCTCTATTTTTTAAGATCTCAAACGAGAACGCTGAAAAAGTACCTATAAACTCACACGTACGGTAAGTTGAATAAGTAAAACAAAACCCCAAAACGTAGCGATTGTCGGTAGTGAGTGTGGATTCCATTTGGTTAAAATTCCACGTTTATAATAAATACGTATTATACTAACGTTCCAGTTCATGATATACACATGTATGTTCCAGTTCATGTCTTCATATTTTAGTCACGTCACTATGAATGTTTAGGTTGTCTTTATCGTTCTGCGCGTTTATTTTACGACGCAGGTTCGAGTACCGCTCTCCTCTTCAAAACCTTTATGTGAAAAAATGTTTGCCTGATACTTGCGGAAGGACGGTGGATCTACCAAGATTCATTGTGAGGTTTTTTCTCTGCCTATAAAACTGGATATGCCATATATAGCTGACATATGCTGAAAATGATGTCAAACCCTATTCAGAAAAAAACAACAGTTTTACGCCACGTTACTATCTTCTTAAAACCACTAACCAACATTATAGTAGCTAGTGAATGTTTAAACAGACAGAGAAACATAAAACAACAACAATGTAATCGTTGCTAACCTTGTTCCGTTTTATTCCGAATATATCTCTAAACATTTGATATTTGTTCCAGTTTATTCTACTTGTATATACGAGTAAGCATATATAAGTTACTTCACCATTTGTGGTCAAGACGAATGCAAAATCTATCATTCAATAATATGTCGTCACCGAGATTCAAGCATGTCCCACATCATTTGTCAAGCGGTCGCAGCTCTTTAGAAATCTTTACATTTTATATATATATCTACAAATCTTTACATTTTATATATATATCTACAAATCTTCACATTTTTATATACATGTAGATCTATCTTTACAATATTTTACAGGGTTTATTTTCTTCCATTTATACGAAAAAATTGCATTACCCTATTTTAATTTCAATAATTATATAAGAATTCATTTGAGAAATGTTTACTAGGTATTTTATGATTATTTAAATGTTTTGTCATGGGAAGTTCATTGGTAGGTTCAGCGCATTAGAAATTTATACATAACTTATATAAATGTTAATGTGGAATGACTGCCTAAAGGACAATTTTCAATTTCGAAATTCATTAATATATTTTAGCAGAGAAACACGATAACGTCATTATCACTGTGAATATACAAAAATAAACCATCAAAGCAATAAATGCCAAGTGCTTATCTTATTTCATATGTACTTGGTGCCTTTTCGTGTGTTAAATACATGTATTAGAATTAGGCCGTGAGCTAAACAAAAAATTGGTACCAATTTTCTGGCAAATTCCCCCTATGATTTTTTGAAAGATATATATATATACACCAAAAAAAATCTGGGGGGCCATATCTCGGGCACAGCTTAATGTCTGAAAATGAGCAATTCCAAAATGGCTTCCAAAATGGCCGCCAATTTCTTAAAAAATGTCATTATCTATAATATACACCCGATTTTCAAATTTTAACTGCATAAATGTATGTGTTCTAAGTTACTTATCACAATAATGTATGAAAATTGTAATGTTCTTCTTTAAAACACAATCTGTTGAAAAATAAATGGATTTTGTTAATAAAAACTAAAAACATCAACACCAAGAACACATTTTTGCATTAAAACTGTATAAATTTTATGTTTTTCATATGTTAGATGGTATATGTCCTAATATTTAAATCAGATATGATATAAGGTTAAAAAGGAACTATAGATTTTATCAAACTTAGGTGTTAAACTCTTTTTGTTTGTGAATTACAGCAAAATCAAAGTGGGTGGGGTAAATCGCACAATATTTACACAATTTGACAATTAGTCATAATTTATATACATATATTGGTTAATCATGTTTAACATTTATTTCTAACAAAATTAATTCATGAACACTAAAAATTGATGAAAATACAAACTTGAAATATTTATACATTTGTTTTAAACAAGAAGCCCATGTAAATCGATCACCTGAGTAAAGGATTGACCCCTGTGGAGGCCCTAAATTTGACAAAAGGGGTCCAGATTGATCAAATTTTATACAGGGCTACCAGACAATACTATTTACCTATAGCATTCTCATATTTTACTATAGGAGTGTTTTTAATACAAGGCCTCGGTAGACCCCAGTCCATTTATTAGAACAAAGAAAACTCTACCATAGGGAAATTCTATAGGAAATATGTTAACCTTTGACCTACTTTCTTGAGTTAAAGCTTTTTGAAAATTCACATTTTCATTTTTTCTAATCGAAGTGGTAGTCTAGTGTTAGAGCTTCTGCCTCGCATGTGGTAGGTCATGGGATCGATCCCTGGTCGGGTCACACCAAAGATTTAAAATGGTATAGAATCTTCCTCACTTGGTGCTCGTCACTTAATGAATAAGTCTGGTCAACCTGTTGTCAGTATCATGTGACTGAGTTGGTATCATACCATATTATGTCTTTGAAATGATATTTCAGTGTGACAACGCTTAGAATATTATCTGATTCAAGTAGACTAGATATGACTGAAACCATTTTGAAAGGGACACTTAACACTATACAACATTAAATCTCTTAATCCCTTCTCTTCTACCCCTGCTGGTCCCTTATTGATATTTAATCCTCTTTAAAGGACCCAGTCTCAACTATAATGACTTAACAATGCTCAAGATCTGAAGATGATACTTTTGAAAATCCACAATTTCATCCTTTTTAGACCCCTGCTGAAACTTTATGGAGATCATAAGATTACTGTTAAAGGACCCAGTTCCAACTGTAATTAATTACTTAACAATAGAGTTCTCAAGATGAATAAGATATAATTCCGAAAATAGATCAGACAAACATTCAGCTCCATGGGTTTCTAACATGTCAAAATATCAACACTTTCGTTGGTTATATTTTGCTGAATGCAAGCCAAGGTCTGTATTTAATTGATTATGTTATTCAAAGATATGCACTTTTTATAGCAGGGTGAAGATATATGCACTCAATCCCTTAACTACAGTGTGTATTTTATAATAAAACCAAATGTCCATAGAAGGATAAGGGTTAAAGGACACAGTCGTCCCAATTGTTATGATTATACAATGATCCAGCTCTTAAGATGATCAAAATAATTCTGTTTTCTGGGGCCCCAATGAGCCCTAACCCTTTCATTTGAACAAACTTGAAACCCCTATTCATCTATACTGAATAAAAACGAATTTGGCTGGTCGGTTATTGAAACTTTATTAAGTTAAAATTTCTGGTGGCCAGGGCCTATGATCATGGCATAAATAAACCTGAAAGATACTAATTGCAAAAATCAAAGCCAGTATTGCACTTTCCAAGAACAATATTGTTGAAATTCTGAATAAGAAAATAACTGATAAGCCTCTCGGACGGGTCCAGTCTTGACACCAGGGTCTTAATTTGAACAAACTCCGAGTAAGATACTTCACTTAAACTTTGGTGAAAACCTATCGAGCAGTATCTGAGGAGTGATTTATAGAATTGTTGACAGACATTCGAACTTATAGGTATTTAAGTGATCTTTAGCCATATAAAAGCATCTTTTAAATGATTAGAAACAGTTGCATATTTTTTTCATCTGTTTTTCAACTGTCAAAAATACCTTATCCTACCTTAACCATAGGCATTTAAATACCTATTCAGACATGCGGAAAGACAGACAGACAGACAGATGTATGGACGAAAAGCGATCCTACTAGCTAATTTGAGACTTATCCATGTTGATCTTGAAGCACAGATCATTCAAAAGGATGTCAACTTAGACCAAGAAATATACTTGAGAATAAATGGTGGTGCTCTTTAATCAACAGCTACAGCAATATCTACTGCCATTGTAATGATCTTTTAAGTGATAAGGAAAGCGAAGAGAATGCTTTATATATGCTTAAACAGATCAAGAATACAATCTTTCGGAAGAAAATCCATATGATTAGTTTTACGACATATTGCGAAGGAAACACCTAAATATATTCGGTAGCGTTCAGAGAACAAATTAATTTTTTTTTGTAAAGAATGCATTCTCGAGGTTGATAACCAGTTATTGAAATACATGGTTTTGGTAGCATCTAGTTGACATTTGGTTGTGAAGGAAGTACTTCAAAATCCACCAAGACCATTAACCTTGGCATTGGCTAACTGTCATGGTATCCTCAAGAAAACAAATAAATCTGCACTTGCAAGGAACATGTCCAACATAGACCAGTATGTGTTAGTGATGCTATGATGATTGTCAACAAAGTAAGTGTTGAGAACGTTTGGAGATCTGTCCAAAAATACATTTGATACTGCAATGCAAGAATAGCTTTAGAGTTATCGAAGTGTTTGATGTAAACTATAATGCAGAGATGAATAATAGAAGCTCGGGTAGTGGATTGTGGATCTGTAATATCAATAGAGGACAACCAATTCAGCAATAGAGATGCCTCTAAGGTTTTCCAGAAAGCAAGGCAGCATTAACCAATTTTCTTGTTGATATTTGGAAGGTCCCGTACTACCTTGCTATTCTAGGTGACGAAGAGATGTTTGCAACATCAGAAAACAAATGTTATAAACTAACGCATGATACTGTTTGTCATGTGGAAGAGCCAGCATATTCACACGAAAAACTGAAACTCGCACCCTGCTAAATGCTGCTACATGCCAGTCAACACTTTAACTCTATTGCCATTGAATCAGATGATGTGTTTATGCTATGTCTAACACTTTACAGGGAGATCGAGCATATATTTATCAGATGTAGGACCAAGACAGAGATATATGGAAACTCTCTTAGTGATAATGGAAGTTTTTCAAGCATTTACCAGATGTGACCCAGTGTGTGCTTTCAATGGTCATGGAAAGGTGTCTGCAATTAGATTTGTTATGAAAATCAGTGTATTCCAATCAGCTATGTTAAAGTTAGAAGAAGAATGAATTGTACTACTTTGCGAACTGGTTGTATCTCTCCAAGACTTCAAATGTAGAATAAATACTGCAAAGGCTACTAATACTAAAGTGAATAGATTGTGCAACAAGATGTTTGGGGTTTAATATCTTTGATGTTGAATGAGGAAACACTTCCACCCTGTGAAGGCACATTATATCTCCACTCATTGCGAGATAATTATCAGACATCTGGCGTAGAAGCCCAATAAACTTTAAAGTATGCTAGATAATGTATATTAACAACATGTCATTGTCTGTTTAATGCACTAAAATGCTCATCCGTCTGCAAAAATTGAGTAAGAGTTTTGATACGGAACATAGAGAAAGCTCTGATGGAGAGAATGGCAGTAATGATGACATGTACACTATCCAACTATTTCTTGTAGCAACGAAAATGTACAGAATGGATTAAATACACATAGTGTTTTATTACAGTATAAGATTATGTTATTTTAGAGTTCAAAATTGCTTGAAACAGAAGTTTATTTTGTGTAAAATTTTCCTAAAAAACATTCCATATTTTGCAAGTGTATCGTCATTCTTATTATGTTATATGGAAGTCATTAGCAGGCTTGTATGATTTAAATTACATTTCATATGATAAATTTAAACTTGATAATCATATTTTAAAAAAAAAAAATAAATACTACTTGTAAATGTTAGTTTCACGTTTTTGAAATCAAAATTACTTCTAAAAAGTAACGTCAAATGTCATTGTAACATAAAAAAAAAATGATTACAAAATAATTGCTTAATGAGGTATTTTATATCAGAAAAACACTTCTGCTCTTGTTTAAACACCATTGGATAACACATATAACAAGTATTCACTGCACTAATGCAACTGTTTTGTATACTAAAAAATAAGAAATTATTTGTAATGATTTTAAAGAATTTACAGTTACCATAGAAACTCACTAAAATAAGGCACTAAGCTGTGCCTCAGAGGTGGCCCCCTGACTTTTTCATATACCACAGATATGTATCTATTCAAAAAATAGTATAGCAATTTGCCAGTCTGATTGGTACCAATTTGTTAAATTTTGGGTCTTAGCTCACGGCCTAAATAGCTTTATAGCCGACATAACCGTACGTTCACAAATGTCAACGTACTAGAGAGGATTGCCAAACTGCGACAATATACGTACTGACCTCTAGATAATGATTGTGTCATCATCTACCACATTCGTATATCGTCACTTTTTATATTGTTTCCTTAAAGGGATGATTCAAGCTCATATATCAATATCATCATGATGAACATATTAGTGTTTTCCATCTTATACAAGAGGATGCAATGTCAACCTGATAAACATATTTGTGTTTAACATCATATACAAAAGGATACAATATCAGCCTGATTGACATATTTGTGTTTTACATTATAATAATTCCAATCTCATTATCATATATGTATTTAAAGCATTTTCATTGGACAACGTCAACTATTTAAAGACTTTTATTTTTCGATAAAACCCTCGAACCGGAATACTTTTACGTTTCTCGTGTAAACAAAGAACCATCGACATTTTGGTGGTCGGTTTAACAAAATACGAATTTAAATGACGTTCACAACGGTTCCACGCATTTTTCAATAATAAAACACAACGGAAACTAATGTTAGATCTGGTCCTAGCTGTTTTATTCGGGTTATTGTTTTATAGATTTCTTTGGTTCAGCGATTTAACCAGGTGTCACAATCAGACCATAAGTTGTTTTGAGAATCAATGAAGTAGCTCATAAAATGTTCAGATTTGAGATGTAAAGTGTACCATTGAACACAACCCTGGTTTACCGAACGTGAATGTTAGTCGTTGACAAAAATTTCCACAGGAAAAATTAAATAAAAACATGTATATGTAGATCTAGTTGAAGTTCAGAAGAAGACGATCATGAGACTATGTAAATACACAAACCTTGCATGTAAAAGTCGTTTAAAACGTTCCAAATATGGATTCTCCATAAATGAGCGTGAATTTATATACCTTCGTAAATATTGACACATTTTTTAAAAACAAGCGTGTAGACAAAAACTAAACAATGACGTCAGCGTCTACGTATATATACACACACTGCGTGGGTATTTCCTGGAATTATTGATTTTTTATTTGTCTAAATCGAGAGATAAAAGACGGGTGTTTAATTTTTTCACCGCAATATATTCCGTCATTTTACCATAAACCAACTAATGTTACAGAGTTCATTTGATAATGGAAACAATAGCCGTTACGATATTATTGGATATTAGATCTAGAGAATTTGATGTCAACCAGGACAGAGGTGATGTATTCTTACGCGTTTACTTTGAAGCGTATAGTTAATTTTGTTTTGTTTTTTTATTCACTTGAGGAGTCTCAAATTAAATATAATCATCAGAATTGGAATTATAAGGATTAAATTCATTTTTTTTCTGTTTTTATGCATGTGTAAAGAATGTCGAATCACGCACAAATCAAATAAATGAATTTAATCCTATATACAAGATGATATAATGTCAACCTGATGAACATATTTGTGTTTAACATCATATACAAGAGGATGCAATATCAACCTGATGAACAAATTTGTGTTGAACATCATTTACAAGAGGATGCAATACCAACCTGATGAACATATTTGTGTTTAACATCATATACAAGAGGATGCAATATCAACCTGATGAACATATTTATGTTTAACATCTTATACAAGAGGATGCAATATCAACCTGATGAACAAATTTGTGTTTAACATCATATACAAGAGGAAACAATATCACCCTGATGAAAAAAATTGTGTTTAACATCTTATACAAAAGGATACAATATCAACCTGATGAACATATTTGTGTTTAACATCATATACAAGATGATGCAATATCAACCTGATGAACATATTTGTGTTTTACATCATATACAAGAGGATAAAATATCAACCTGATGGACATATTTGTGTTTTACATTATATACAAGAGGATAAAATATCAGCATGATGGACATATTTGTGCTTTACATTATATAAAAAAACAGATGCAATATCAACCTGATGAAAATATTTGAGTTTAACATTATATACATGAGGATGCAATATCAACCTGATGAACATAATTGTGTATTACATTATATACAAGATGATGCAATATTACCCTGATGAACATATTTGTGTTTTACATCATATAAAAGAGGATAAAATATCAACCTGATGAACATATTTGTGTTTTACATTATATAAAAGAGGATGCAATATCAACCTGATGAATATATTTGTGTTGAACATCATATACAAGAGGATACAATATCAACCTGATGGACATATTTGTGCTTTACATTATATAAAAAAAGAATGCAATATAAACCTGATGAACAAATTTGTGTTGAACATCATTTACAAGAGGATGCAATATCAACCTGATGAACATATTTGTGTTTAACATCATATACAAGAGGATGCAATATCAACCTGATGAACATATTTGTGTTTAACATCTTATACAAGATGATGCAATAATAACCTGATGAACAAATTTGTGTTTAACATCATATACAAGAGGAAACAATATCACCCTGATGAAAAAATTTGTGTTTAACATCTTATACAAAAGGATGCAATATCAACCTGATGAACATATTTGTGTTTAACATCATATACAAGAGGATGCAATATTAACCTGATGAACATATTTGTGTTTTACATTATATAAAAGAGGATGCAATATCAACCTGATGAATATATTTGTGTTGAACATCATATACAAGAGGATACAATATCAACCTGATGGACATATTTGTGCTTTACATTATATAAAAAAAGAATGCAATATCAACCTGATGAACAAATTTGTGTTGAACATCATTTACAAGAGGATGCAATATCAACCTGATGAACATATTTGTGTTTAACATCATATACAAGAGGATGCAATATCAACCTGATGAACATATTTGTGTTTAACATCTTATACAAGAGGATGCAATAATAACCTGATGAACAAATTTGTGTTTAACATCTTATACAAAAGGATGCAATATCAACCTGATGAACATATTTGTGTTTAACATCATATACAAGAGGATGCAATATTAACCTGATGAACATATTTGTGTTTTACATTATATAAAAGAGGATGCAATATCAACCTGATGAATATTTTTGTGTTGAACATCATATACAAGAGGATACAATATCAACCTGATGGACATATTTGTGCTTTACATTATATAAAAAAAGAATGCAATATCAACCTGATGAACAAATTTGTGTTGAACATCATTTACAAGAGGATGCAATATCAACCTGATGAACATATTTGTGTTTAACATCATATACAAGAGGATGCAATATCAACCTGAGGAACATATTTGTGTTTAACATCTTATACAAGAGGATGCAATAATAACCTGATGAACAAATTTGTGTTTAACATCATATACAAGAGGAAACAATATCACCCTGATGAAAAAAATTGTGTTCAACATCTTATACAAAAGGATACAATATCAACCTGATGAACATATTTGTGTTTAACATCATATACAAGATGATGCAATATCAACCTGATGAACATATTTGTGTTTTACATCATATACAAGAGGATAAAATATCAACCTGATGGACACATTTGTGTTTTACATTATATACAAGAGGATAAAATATCAGCATGATGGACATATTTGTGCTTTACATTATATAAAAAACAGATGCAATATCAACCTGATGAAAATATTTGTGTTTAACATTATATACATGAGGATGCAATATCAACCTGATGAACATAATTGTGTATTACATTATATACAAGATGATGCAATATTACCCTGATGAACATTTTTGTGTTTTACATCATATAAAAGAGGATAAAATATCAACGTGATGAACATATTTGTGTTTTACATTATATAAAAGAGGATGCAATATCAACCTGATGAATATATTTGTTGTTTACATCATATACAAGAGGATGCAATGTTAACCTCATGAACATATTTGTGTTTTACATCATATACAAATGGATGCAATATCAACCTGATGGATATATTTGTTTTTTCCATCATATACAAGAAGATGCAATATCAACCTGATGAACATATTTGTGTTTTACATCATATACAAAAGGATGCAATACCACCATGATGAATGTATGTGTGTATTACATCATATACAAGAGGAAGTCGTCGAATGAGTTAGAGAACAGTTCTGGGGTGGGAGCTTCATATATTGTCTCCTGCTCGTTTTATGATATGGCGTTATGGAAAGTGTGAAGTTGGGTCATCTGAGCGTCTGACTAAAGCGTTCTGCACCTTGTTAGTGACAATAGAATATCTCTTACATTAGATTAAACTCTTTGATTTGGTTGGTTATAATTTCGAAATCGTTAAAACTTTGTGATTTTTTTCATCAGCTATAAAATTATGTAACAGTGTGTTAATTATTAAGAAAACTTTAAAACTGAACAATACGATTGTTATATGCTAATAAATTAATATCTAGAAAGAAATATTTAAATACTTTTTTTCTATTTGTAGAAATATATATATATTGAGTATGGAATGTGTAGACACTATTTTATATAGACAGTATATCAATATTTTACGACACTATTCTATATAGACCGTATATCAATATTTTACTACACTAATCTATATATACCGTATATCAATATTTTACTACACTATACTTTAAAGACCGTACATAATTATTTTACGACACTATTCTATATAGACTGTATATCAATATTTAACTACACTATTATATATAGACCGTATATCAATATTTTACTACGCTATTCTTTATAGACCGTACATCAATATTTTACTACACTATTCTTTATAGTCCGTACATCAATATTTTACGACACTATTGTATATATACCGTACATCAATATTTTACTACACTATTCTATATAGACCGTATATCAATATTTTACTACACTATACTTTATAGACTGTATATCAATATTTTACTACACTATTCTTTCTAGACCGTTTATCAATATTTTACTGATTAGTGAGACCTTAGTTCTCTATTGTTTCAGCCAAATGTGTTTTGGATTTAAGGAGAAAAAACATGAATTGTGTATCAGCTGAATACAGGTACGTTCATTCCAATATAGAAACGAAATTAACATACTGTGATATTTTACCATATTGACATCATGTAAAAAAATATATTTAGTAAAATAAATTAGTGAAAAGTGTTTTTTGGAATTGCCATGTGTCCCTTTAAGGATAATGGGGAAATTTTCCACCACTAAGTCTCCAGTCAATCCTATCGTGGCACAATTATAGAGAAAACGTGATGGCCAACTGTAAAAGGGTCACCAACCAAACACACCGTCCACTTTAGAACTAAAGGATCATAACCCAATTTTGATAAGATAGCAAAAAAGGATTAAAGAACTCGATGCCTTTGGAGAAGCCAAATAGCAACGGAATAATTGAAATTAGAGATCATATTTAGCCGTGGGCTTGACACTTTCTGTAAGAACTCGGTAAATGTCGTGTATGACAAGCTCTCTTGTGTTTCTATTAATAGTAATATACATTAATACTATGTGCTGAAAAGTGGTATTGTTTCGCCACTTATATATTGTCATGCTCTGTAGTTCTGGCGACAGTACGACAGAACACCATGGGCATAATGTTATAAGGCTAATACGGAATAGAGTAAGCGATGTGGGTCATACATGGCAATGCGGTTTTTTTGTACATATACATATATACATTGATTGATTGAATATTTAGCCTCATTGTTATGCCATCGAAAACTAACAGACGTTCAGTTAACCTAACCACTTTTTCCCAGGACCCTGGAAGGGTTACCAAGTACTAGAGCACACCAATCTACGCAAGAAAGTGATACCTTTGCACCATTTGAATCAGCGGTGAGAAACGAATGATTCGAATTTACGGCCCGAGCATTGATAGTCAGATGCGCTACCGACTGATCTTATCGCACTGGCACACATATACATACATTGAGTATTCCTCAAATGTTAAATTTATGTATGGGTGCTTCATACATATGATAATTGATCAATTATGAATGTCGGCGACAGCGATCATGACATGATTTCAGACAAGAGCGACATATAACGTGTGTATAGTAACATTGCGTTTGTCTACGGAAGTTAATGGACATGCACAACGACTTTCGTAAGTTATGGGGGATGAGGAGACAGAGTGTATATTTGCCTTACAATGTTGTTCTATGTGTAGTATTGTCGTTCTGGTGGGATGACATGGTAATATTAAGCTTCGATACATCACTAAATTTAAGACAAACTGACACGATGTATGTGCAATAATTTCGATTGCAATGCGTAATTGCAAGTGCCACTATAATGTCGGTCATGTGAACGTAGCAGTAGGTGGCATAATTAGATAATGCACACTTTATAAGCGACAGTTTGCTCGCTTAAGTGCACTTTGCATTGGAACATGATGTTTGCCAGCGGTAAGTCATTATTCTTTATATATACTGTTTTGAACTTTGTGTATCGTAAATTGAGCATATCAGTTGATTTTTGAAAATGAGTTGCATAATAAATCAATTATCAAATATAACCTTTGATCAAAATAAAACTTAATGAACACTATTTAGATACATGTTGATATAACGTTTGGCAATATTTTATAAATGCAATAATGCTTTTGTGAAGTATTGCTTCGTTGTTGTTGTTGTTTTTGTGTTTTGTTTTGTTTGTTTTTTTTTAAATAGTAGCTAAAAATATTGAATGATATTCTTCTGAATACCATTCCATGGGGGGCTTGAAGTAAATTGTTAAAATACCACATTGGTGGAGTGTTAACATTTATGTCATATCATTGTTTCATTCTTTGAAACTTATCTAATCTTCAATTCATATTTACAGTTAAAGAATGTAACAATATCAAATATTTCTCACATTACAATATCGTCCAGTTAGAGCAAAAAGGCGGTAACGGATATGCAATAATAAGGCACATGGCATATCTTCGCACTAATGTTGCAATACATAATTACTATATAACTGTTGAATTGATTAAACGAGTTAGTAGATATAGTATTCTTTCGAGCATCTATACCAATCTTGACAACTTGTTAAGTAAATCAAATAATAAAACTCAGAAACAAAAAAGAGAAAATGATAAATTTGATTACAAATCATAATTATCGGAAACAGGAAAATATCTATCAGTCATTGTAAGACCTTAATGTATGTCGTCATTTGGATGTTCGACACGGTTGAAAATAACACAGTTCCATCAAGAGATTAATAAAGACACGGTTGAAAACAAGAGCACCGCAAGCTGGTGCAGGAGCTCGTCTTTTTTTCAAAATCTATTAGGTAGGTGAATACTAGATCGTAATTAAACTACACACGCATGCCACCAAAACCTATCGGTTTGGGGCACACATGTAACATGAGATTCATTCTAGTATAAAACGCTGAAAGATACCGCTTTGTATAGTTTTTGTGTGTATTACAGAAATCTGGTTGTCGATTGGTTATGTGGGTTTGTTATGTCTTATACAGTCAGCAGGTAATTATTATTTCCTCATCTTTATTATTCGCTCATAGGCAGATCGATATATACTCACGGACTTATTTTTCGTAGTCGTAATTAACATAAGTTAACATGTTGAAAATTCTTTATTCGAAATAGTTTACATTGGCACCTGTTAGATGCACGATTTGGGTTTGGGACATTTAAAAGCTAAGCTGAGACTCTGTCATAATATTTAAGTGTTAATTAGATATTATTGACCTGTAAAGGAGTACTTTAACGACAAGAGATTTGTTTAACTGGATCATTTCAACTTCCGCGAATACAGTATTACAATAATATTACCAATTAAATCGTTAAGATGTTATACTGAGTAAACAGTTATCAAAAAATATATTGAATATATAATGAACTTTATTGTTTACGATTGTTATATAACTGTGACGTACTGTTCATTTAGGAAATGTTATCTAAAATCATATTTGGACAAATTTAGCTGTTTGTATCTGAATTTCAATGAGAAACGTTAATTATCAAACGTGTGACCAATGGATCTGATAATAATTTGGTAAATTGTGGGGTTCGCTGTTGTCTTATCTTGTGTTTTATTTTGTTTTATTCTTATTGCTCAGTTCTCTTTCTCTAACTATAAACGATACATATGAATATAATGGTCAAATATAAAAGTTACCTAAAGATAGCATATGTCGTATTTAGTTATTACAATACCCCATGCAAAACCTATTCAACATATATACGCTTCATATTATATAAAATGATCTGTATGTTTTTTACAGAAAGCCTAGACTGTTTTACATGTACAAATATTCACAACATATCCGACTGTAGAACATTCACAACATGTGCGCAAAATGAGGTAAATAAATTGCATCATGTTTTCTTAATCGTTTTCATATAAACACTTATGTGATTTTTTGGACGTGTTCGGTTCTTACAGTGTGCTTTTCTCGGATATTATACACCATCACACCGCCATTCTTTCGGGTTTGTCGCCGTCGCACAACGTCACCTGTACTTTGACGCTGTGTTGTTATTAATTTTGTTACCTTGAAATCATGGAGCTCCTTAAATATTTTTTTAAATTTTAAAAACAAAAACTGCGTAAGCCGGTGCTTGATAGTGCCGCAGTTGTTGCATGTATCCTGATCACTCATGAACAGGCGCACCATTGTTACCAAGAGTACTTTTTTATCAGTATTGTATCGTGTCCATCTACTGAACCTAATCATAGTTTAATACAATGTTAGTAAGTTTTATAACAATAATTTATAACTATAAAAGTGGTTTTCAGTATTACATAATGTAAAATAATTGACTAAATAAATTGATTTACAATAGACACGTGTTTCGTTCTAGCAATGCTTCACCAAGACCACAGGTTTGGGAGATCTGGCAGTATTCAACCTCGGCTGTAAATCGGCAGCGGTAAGGTGTTTTTATTCAATGGTATATTTATTGATATAGAAACAAGTAGTGACGTGCCTACATAAGCCGATAAGTAGATGATGCGAGCATCACTGTATAAGTCATTGTTGTTCGTGATATATTGAAATGTAGCATGGTCGGGATACCGTAAGGACGTTGTGTAGCAAACTGACCAAGGGGCGACAACTCACTAAGGTAGAATATAACTACTACGCAAAATATAATTAAAATTTACAATTTTATTTTTACACAAAGTAAAATTATGAATACAGAATTATACAATATATACATATTAACAAGATTTACTAAACATGAAAAAAAAAATACCGGTCTAATAATGTTCCAAGATGTAATCGTGTTAACAATGTTCACTTTAATCAGATTTTGTCTAATTCATGTCGCGATACAAACTGCTATTAACTAATAAATCACTGATGTCCCGATGCAAACTGCTCTGCAACTTTAATGAATGATTTAAATATAAATTTTATACTTATTAAATCACTAGGTATATCTCCAATCGTTTCCACAGGGTTTACTTCCCGTGTACTTTGTAGTACTGAGCTACTAATGTCAACTTCAATCTGACGTCAGGAATGTCAAGTCGTCCATATGAGTATGTGGATGGCGCGATCTGTCACGGTACTAACACCGGCTGACTCCTATACGTCGATAACGTCCTACGTGTGACTTACGTCGCACATACGTCAATAAAACGGCTACAAATAGATATATAAACTCAGATTTACTCTTTACTCAATATGCAATAGTATTACGTTTATCACTTACCATCTAACTATTTCATGGTAGGTTCATTTATATATCACAACAGTACATTCATTCATTTCTTACCATCTATTACATTTCATGGTAGTTTTATCAGTAAATATTAACAATAACAATCATTTCTTACCATCGTCTATTAATTATCGTGATAGCACATACCTCTTTAAATATTTCAACGTTATACAATATAAATATTGACGGACAAATTTCGTGTTTATTTGCTTTGCAAAAACTTAGAATAAATGGAAAACACTTTAATTACATATGTTACACTTCAAAATACTTCATAAGAAACATAATATAAACATCTCAAAATGCGATTCCTCGACCTTTATCCTAATAAACGACTCTCAATACTGCGGATATGTAATTAAATTCGCCGCATAATAGTCTGAATATATATCAACAATTCATATAAAATTTTACATAGATCTGCTTATGTCAAAATATATCTATCGGACGTTTAATTTACTAAACTTCTAAAAAGCATAATATAAAATGTACTTACTCAAAAATACCGCATGTCATTGTCAGTTTATGTTATTAAACTCTGCCAAAATGATCCTCAAAGTTGGAATTTGCAAACTGACAATGCTCTAAGATTCTACTCGTTTGTTTATACAAGAAATCTGCATACCACAGGCTTATCTCAAGTAAATCATGGCATCAAATTATCATCCGATGCCGAACGGTACAACAATGTAAAAAAAGGCTAAAGGTAAACTATGATTAGTTTGCAATAGTAAATCCTTTTATTTTTTTCCTAAAATACTCAATACATAACGGAATTTTATGAAATAACGTCAAAATGACTTATTCTTTAAACCCAAAAAATGTGTAAAAATATCTTTAAAACGTTTTATCCCTATCTATCTGGCGATAAATTTAACAAACCTTGCTACTTGATCGATATACGCCTATACAATGTACTTACGTTGTTATTAGCTGACACTGAGAATTCAGGCCACATAAACAAACTTTAAGTTAATTTGTTACACGTTGGACTTCTATCAGACATTGTTATAGAACATTAGAAAGGGCTTTAGATGTCAAGTTCATTGGTTGCAGTTTTGTCATCGACCGTTCCAAAGCGTATATGCATTAAAATATTTAAGTGTTTAAATATGCATTGTGTATAAAGTGATTTAAATGTTTTAATAAACATTTTGCAAATTTTGAAACTAAACATTTCGCAACTAGATTTGTTCCATGGGAGTATGTGTTCTTTTGACGCTTTGTTCTTTGATGTATTTTGTACTCTGATAACACATTATATGGAGATTGTTACTTGACGAATCTTTAATTAATATATATCTCCTATATTTCATATGATGCGGACCTCCAGGAATGTCATGGTACAACGACACAACCACAGATATCTAGTATTGTCGGGAGAAGCGCCAAAGACAGATCTACAACAGATTGTGAACAATGCTGTTCAGTGGACTACTGCAATAAAAAATTGTGCAACCAAGCTGTAGATAGTAAGTTTTACAATGAAGCAATAAAAAGCAGTGTTGAGAATTAGTTAGGAAAATAATTTTAATACTTTCCTTGACTATGTTAGTTTAAATACAAAGCATATAAAAGCAGAACAAATCCCAAACTACCAAGACACAATGTTAAGATCTTTCAAGCAACGTGATTTGAAAATTAAGTCACACAAACTGACACCGGTGTCGGTATATTGATATTAATGTTAGTGTTTTAAAGGGACACATATCAGTTTTGATGATTGTTCATTTAATTGAATTGTGTCCTGTAAATAAAGGAGTTTATTCAATGTTGCTCTAGAATTGTATACCATTTAAGTGGGGCGTGAAGATGTTACAATAGCTGACACCTGTGTCGGTATATTAATATTGTTATTAGAGTTATAAATAGACATATAACATTTATTTAGTTTATTCAATGTTGCTCTAGAAAAGAACACATAACATACTACTGAAGCCGGAGTCAGTGAGGCGTGAAGAGGATGAGACACGTTTATAATCCTAATATAGTTCGTGTCCGCTTCTGTTCTTCCTTTAACTGCGTTCTGTGCTTTCAAATATCATTAGATCAGCGTTATTCATTTCTGTAAATTATATATCAACAAAATGTAAATAAGATATAACAATGCTTCAGTATATATGCAGACCCTTAATTTCATCCCTATATCGAACGACTCAAAACTGAAATGAATAAAAGGCATCCTTTTATTTAAAATGTACAAAAGACACGCAAAAACTATAATTTTAGATAGTTTATATATATATATTCATTTTCCAAAACTAGCCTGACTTCACTGCTTTAATAATAACTCAATAATTAACACTTGGAGGCCAGTGTCTCCAAATGATCATACCTCCATGGACCCGGTATGTTATTTTTTTTATTGTTTTATTGCTTTTGTTCCTTTAATGACATATTTCATACTATATTGTAGTTATCACTAGCACGGAAGGACATTGTCGCGATGATACGGACCACAACATTGCTTCATGTCCCTTTAATGACACGTATTTAATCTATGTTGTAGTTATCACTAGCACGGACGGACAGTGTCGCGATGATACGGACCACAACATTGCTTCATGTCCCTTTAATGACGTGTTTAAACTTTGTTGTAGTTATCACTAGCACCGATGGACAGTGTCGCGATGATGCGGACTACAACATTGCTCCATGTTCCTTTAATGACACGTGTTTAAACTATGTTGTAGTTATCACTAGCACGGACGGACAGTGTTCTGATGATGCGGACTACAACATTGCTTCATGTCTCTTTAATGACCCGTGTTCAAACTATGCTGTATTTATCACTAGCACAGACGGACAGTGTCCTGATGATGCGGACTACAACATTGCTTTAGATCTCTTTAATGACACGTCTTTAAACTTTGTTGTATTTATCACTGCACGGACGTACAGTTCCACGATGATGCGGACTAGGCCTATAGCATTGCTTCATGTCCTTTTAATGACACGTGTTTAAACGTTGTTGTAGTTATCACTAGCACGTACGGACAGTGTCACGATGATGCGGATTACAACATTGCTTCATGTCCCTTGAATGACACGTGTTCAAACTATGTTGTAGTTATCACTAGCACGGACGGACAGTGTCACGATGATGCGGATTACAACATTGCTTCATGTCCCTTTAATGACACGTGTTCAAACTATCTTGTAGTTATCACTAGCACGGACGGACAGTGTCATGATGATGCGGACTACAACTGTGAACTGATTAGCGGGGTATTCAATGTTTGCGGCGACCCCCAGCATGCAAAGAAAGTTTGTAGAAAGTGGTGTGGCCTGTGTGACATGGGTATGAATCATACGAATAATTTAGTGTTAATTGGTACTCGGTTACTTGGTAAACTTGGTATTTATCATTAAATACACAATACACTAACAGTTCAAACCAAAGCACTGCAGTGCTGATGTAAAATGTCGCTTTTGTTTAGACAAACAGGTCAGTTTGCATACGTTGAAGTAGAATAATCCCGATGACCATTGGTTCTTATGCAGGGTACAAAATCTACATGTTCTATGATTAACGTTGACCCTTTCCTTGAATAAGTCAGAGAATGTAACTGAATGGTTTGCCTTTGAAAGTGTATTTTCTGCTATAGTAGGAATATCAACTCTTAAATTTGGCAAATGTCCAACTTCAAGATATATGTTCAACTCAATGATATAAGATTTGTATCTTCAACTCAGCTCGTGATATTTTCAGAAATGACAAGCTTTCTATCATATATAAAATATCAAAGTGCTCTGAATCTAGCACGATGAATTCCACTTTGAGTATATTCATTTACTATTTTCTTTATTGATTTCTCTAGCGCAACAGTGAAACAATTCGTTTAAAAGACGAAAAGTAGAAATGTATATATCGACATTAATGATTGATTCTTACATTTATAGTTTCAAGGGCCCTATATCACACCATAAACGGAACCGCACTAGCCAAAATGTTATAGCGCCGATTTTTAGACACATCTGGATGGTTGCGTATTTTTGCTACGGAAACACAAATGCGTAACTCTTATATGTTTAAATGGAAATTATCTACCGTTCCAATTATTGGAAATATATGAAATATTTACTAAATAACAAAAAAACAGCACTGACATTATTCATAACTCGATCAATCTCGAATTCTTTTAAGGAATACAAGTCTATGTTTAAACATTTGGGAGAAACCGCAAGTCACGTGATCGACATTAGCATATCTCTATTTTTAGAACGAGTATTGACTTTAATTGGCATAAGCAAGGAACTATACTTCTAGGAACTATAGAAGTATAGTCCTTGGCATAAGGGACAACGTTTCGTTCCCGTACACATTTTTAAAATGATAGAAAAAAGCGAAATCAGACTCCCGAATCAAGTACTTAATATCTCAAGTCCTTGCCGAAATATACGACTCTTTCAATGTACATGTTGGTGATACTTCGTGACGATGGAATTTGAATTTATATAATTAGTTAGGGGGGGGGGGGGGGGGGGCGCACACAGGCAACGAAAAAAGGCCACGAAAATCCTAATAAAAAATTAGAGCTTGAATACATGAAAAAAACCTATGTTTTTAGAATTAAGGGGCGCTGACCCCATTGAACCCGCTCTTGATAATGGCACTGAGTTGGTACAAACGTAACTGGTAGACGTATTCATGCGCTTAACTATTAGTTCAGTAATATTAATTAGTGCTGATTATTAGCACTGAATAATTACATGAATTTAAACAATTGACATTTCTTTATAGGTATAAATCGTCATTGTCTGTTATAATATTAATGTTTTCGTTGAAAGAGGCGAATCTACCTTTCTAAAGCGAATTCAAAGGATTATTGTGGTGGAACTATTGGCCCGTGTTAGTGGTTGTCAGGTTTGCATTAACAGAAAACACGGCTGTAATTTTTCGGTAAAGAAAATTCATATTTGCTCTGAGCGCAATTGCTAAAGCACCGCCGCCAAAAAAACGATTTTTGCAGTCTTATTATCAGTTTTCCAATTACAAATAACCACATATATTAAACCGGTTGTTGATAAGCATTCGTTCAAACGGATAATTTTAACTTGGCTATGCAAATCTTGCATTGATTTAATAGCTACTGTTAAGATTTTATAAAATAGCGTTCGAAAATATTTTACATGTTTTGTCTACGGATAAATAGAGCGGTAGTTATGATCATGAAGAAAATACAATATCTATACGGTAAAGGTTAATAAGAAATATCCGTAATTTTGTTAATAAAAATAATGTGAAATTCTGACCAATCACAAGCCTTATTGAGACATCAAGATATATGGCTGTAAGGTATCAGTTACCATTTAATCTATTATTTTAAGATCACAAATTTCAAATAAACTATAAGGATTGTACCCTTTTAAAGATATATGGTGTCAAATAGCAAAATTACTATTATCATTATTATTATTGAGAATGTTTAGCTAATACATAAATGTCACTTACTTGAGAATGTGGAATAGTGCGTCATTATTGAGTTTAATGGAAACTTATCTATACTTTCGTTTTATTACATTATAATGTTATATAAAGATAAGACAAAAAATATCAAAATTTAGTATCTAGACAAGTGACGATTGATTTTAACCACACATTTGACAAACAAAACATATTACGATCGCTCAATTTAACAACTATTTCTCGGTTACAGAATTATTTGTAATTTTAGTGATTCCCAAGTACATATATCTTTGTTATCTCATCAACAGTGGATGGTCGATGGTCGTCGTGGTTATCCTGGTCAAAATGTGGGGTAACATGTGGCAATGGTCAACGTTCCAGAAGTCGTACGTGTACGGAGCCAAGTCCGTCCCATGGTGGCCTCGACTGTGTGGGAATGACTTCGGAGACTGGAAACTGTACGTTAGACAGTTGTCCAGGTAATACAATTTAATGTGTTTAAACTACGCTTATTTGCATACTCAAGATTGAATGAATATAGTACATGTGTTTACTATAAACTGTTCTATAAACAATTATTTGCCAATTTTATTTTAAAGTTTTTTGATAAAAGTTGTTTTTGAAAATAAATTTCTCAACGAATATGCATTCAGTCAAGGACGTAGGTTGAAATTTAATAAAAACAATAAATAGAAAACATTTTTCTTAAAAAAATATTTGGAACAAAAATACTGTCGTATTTTGATTTGAAATTTCAATTATTTCAGTACATGGAGGTTGGAGCACGTGGTCGCCTTGGGGAAGTTGCTCTGTGACATGTGGCGTTGGGCTTAGACGACGTGACCGTAGTTGCTCGAGCCCATACCCTGGGTTGGGTGGTAACCATTGTTTCGGGGATGCCAGGGATGACCGTGTGTGTTTCGAGAAAGCTTGTGCTGGTAAGTGATAAACTGTATGGTTAAGATTAATGTACATGTAACGTTAATAACATCGATATACAAGAATCGTAAATTGTATGTCATAGTTTGGTGGTATATTAATTAACTGATAAATTGTAAAATGGCCATGTAAACATTCTTATTGTTTCCTATCAATACGGTTATTAACATGAAGAAAAAACTAATAAATGTATTTATAGACAGAGCGTTCCATTAATTTCGCCAAGCAACTTAAAATGGATATTTGTATGTGAGTACACAATAATGAAGAATCGCCCTTTTTGAAAAGAGACGTAACCAATGCAGATTTCCATAGTAGTGGAATCGTTTGAGTTTGTAATGATTTATTAAACCATAAGCATATAGGCTTTGATATACTGTGTTTTGTATTTTTTCAAAGTGTATGACCAATTAAATCATGATCTACAGGTTTGGTAACCTCATACGAGTTAATTGTGTCTGTAATCTCTTGTTCCGTATTAAGAATACGAATTTGGTCGTCGGTTATCGGTTTATTTGTTTAATAATTGAAATTTAACATGTTCATCGTGATTAGTTAAACATGAAGTGAAATAATCGTTTAAGCAATTAGCTCTGTCGCTGTCTGCAACGTTTAATGTTTCAGTTGTGTCAGTCGTAATGGTCTTGCGGATCAGTACAGTGTCAGTTTTATTGTTAGTTTTTGTAATTTCCAAATTATTTTCGTTTTTTTTGTAGGATCTATTAGAAAGCGTTTCTTCAGCATTTTTTTCATGTTATTGACATTTTTCTTGATTTTTAAATTTAGCCCATTCTTTATTTAACCTTCGAATAACTTTTTTACGTTGTCTGTCCTTTTTTCTATTTATTTTTTTAACTTCGGAGTTATTCCAAGGTCTATCGATATAGGTTGAATAGTAATTTCTTTCAAAGGAATACAATGCGTTATTAACGAAGTTAAGGTCTGTGCAAAAATTTGTTTATATAATCTCAATCTTTATCTCTAAGCATTTTATTTAGTTTATTAAAATCTCCCGAATCATAGTTCCAGATTTTCTTTTAGAAATGTTTGTTCAATTTCCTCAAATTAAAAATATAAGTAAATTGCTTTGTGATCACTTCTGTAATCATCTACGTCAATAATGTCTGCGTTAGTGATGTCAGTGCGTCTGTAATTGAAATTATGTCTATGCCGTAGATGAAATGTGTGACTCTTTGTAATATTTATAAGGTTATTTAAATATATAATATTTCGAAGGTGGATGACATTTGTGTTCAGGAAATGCTAGTTCAAATCGCCAACGATAACTATATAAGGGTTAACATCTAGTACATATTCTTTATTTATGTTTAACTCGTTCCAGACAGATACATCAGTATTTGGAAAACGATATAAGTTACATAACAGAAAGGATAACGTAGCTAATTGAATTTGAGTCCAAATAGAATGAATAATGTCGTTTTCAAGGTCAAAGCGACGAGTTGAAAGTATACCATATGACCCGCGACGTAACAACACCTACCCCCCCCCCCCCCCCCCCCCCCCACCCCCTTGAATGTGCACCTCTGTCTTTTCTGTAAAGTTTAATATCATATATGGTATGTTGTATGCATTATTCGCCGTTGTAGCCAACGAAGCTGAGGAGGTTTATTTGTGAATATAACACACTTTGAATAAAAGGAAAGGAGTATGTGATCATTGACGACTTCTTATTATACACAAACGCAAATAATGTAAATAATGTAGTTCTTAAAAGAATTTTTTCGCGGAAAACAGAAAAGAAAGCACTCTGACAAATTTTTGGTTTCAAACCTTTAGTAAATATGTTTCATGTTATTTTGTAAGTTTCTCTGTTGTCCGTCATTAAATGGTCGAGAAAGTTTCCACCTTAATACGATATCTTAAAGATAATGGGGAAGGTGTGTGGATTCATTGATGAAATTTCTTGTTTCACATATTCTTCAGACGGTGGGTGGTCGAATTGGGCAGATTGGGGAAGTTGTTCTGCCACATGCAATGGTGGAATGAAGACGAGATCACGTTTATGTAACAATCCAATCCCGTCTCTACTTGGGAAGAGCTGTGATGGAGACAGCATGGAATATATATTTTGTAACACAAAAGCGTGTTCAGGTATTTTTTTAATTTAAATTATTTCCTTGATATCGCCATCTAATTTTCTTTCCTCCGCCATTCACCATATTCTAATTGTTTATTTAACATCATCTATATTATTATAGGTAACTTGATTTCCCCCTTTATTCACTAACCATTATTTGGAATAACTCGTTATAACACAAGCATCTACAGAATATAGAGTAACATACATTGGACTTGTCTGCCATTAAATACATTTATATAAATTTGGGTTTTATGCATAATTGGCGAGCTATGATCTTTAATCTGCTGTCTGTCATACATATACTGGTGATCATATATCATTAAGCACATCATTAACATTTAGTTATGCATATTCGCGAAATCGGATATGTCAGTCATTTTCAACTTAGAGATTAAAGCTTAAAATTTACAAGGAAGACATATTAATGCAACTGATTTACAACAATTCCACAGTTCACATTCATCGTGTCTAACTTCGTGTTGATCGTCTAGGCGCTGATTATATTTCACAGTTCACATTAATCGTGTCTAATCCCTTGTTAAGCATCTAGGCACAGATTATATTCCACAGTAGACATTCATCGTGTCTAATTCCGTGTTAAGCGCCTAGGCATTGATTATATTCCACAGTTCACATTCATCGTGTCTAATTCCGTGTTAAGCATCTAGGCACAGATTATATTCCACAGTTCATATTCATCGTGTCTGACATCGTGTTAAGCATCTAGGCACTGATTATATTCCACAGTTCACATTCATCGTGTCTAACCACCTGTTAAGCGTCTAGGAACTCATTATAATCCACAGTTCACAGTCATCGTGTCTAATTCCGTGTTAAGCATCTAGGCACTGATTATATTCCACAGTTCACATTCATCGTGTCTAACTTCGTGTTAAGCGTCTAGGAACTGATTATAATCCACAGCTCACATTCATGGTGTGTAACTTCGTGTTAAGCATCAAGGCACTGATTATATTCCACAGTTCACATTCATCGTGTCTAACTTCGTGTCAAGCGTTAAAGAACTGATTGTAATCCACAGTTCACATTCATCGTGTCTAACTTCGTGTTAAGCGTTTAGGAACTGATTGCAATCCACAGTTCACATTCATCGTGTCTAACTTCGTGTTAAGCATCTAGGCACTGATTATATTCGACAATTCACATTCATCGTGTCTTACTTCGTGTTAAGCATCTAGGAAATGAATATATTCTACATTTAACATTCATCGTGTCTTACCGTGTTAAGCGTCTAGACACTGATTATATTAAACAATTCATATTCACCATGTCTAACTTAGTGTCAAACCCCTTTAGGCACTGATTATATTCCACAGATCATATTCACCTTGTCTTACTTCGTGTTAAGCGTCTAGGCAGTGATAATATTCCAAACTTCACACTCACCGTGTCTAACTTTGTGTTAAGCATCTAGGCACTAATTATATTCTACAGTTCACATTCACCGTGTTTAAATTCGTGTTAAGTATCTTGACAATGGTTATATTCCACAGTTCACATTCACAGTGTCTAACTTCGTGTTAAGCATCTAGGCACTGATTATATTCCACAGTTCACATTCATCGTGTCTTAGCCCGTGTTAAGCATCTAGGCACTGCTTATATTCAACAGTTCATTTTCACCGTGTCTAACTTCGTGTTAGGCGGCTATACACTGATTAAATTCTACAGTTCACATTCACCGTGTCTAACTTCGTGTTAAGCATCTAGGCACTGATTACATTCCAAAGTTCACATTCACTGTGTCTACTTTCGTGTTAAGCATCTAGGCACTGATTACAATCCACAGTTCACATTCATCATGTCTAACTTCGTGTTAAGCGTCTGGGCACTGATTATGATCCACAGTTCATATTCATCGTGTCTAACTTTGTGTTAAGCGTCGAGACACTGATTGTACTCCACAATTCAAATGCATCGTGTCTAACTCCGTGTTAGGCATCTAGGCACTGATTACATTCTGCAGCTCATATTCACCGTCTCTAACATTGCACTTAGCGTCTATGCTCTGACTATAATCCACTCCGTGTTAAGCATCTTAGCACATATTACATTCTGTAGTTCAAATTCAAACAGTTGAACGTTGTGTTTAGCGTCTAGGCACTGATTATATTACACAGGTCACATTCACCGTGTCTAACTTCGTGTTAAGCATCTAGGCACTGATTATAGTCCAAAATTCATATTCATCGTGTCTAACTTTGTGATAAGCGTCGAGACACTGAATGTACTCCACAGTTCAAATGCATCGTGTCTAACTCCGTGTTAGGCATCTAGGCACTGATTACATTCTGCAGTTCATATTCACCGTCTCTAACATTGCGCTAAGCGTCTATGCTCTGACTATAATCCACTCCGTGTTAAGCATATAAGCACATATTACATTCTGTAGTTCACATTCAAACAGTTGAACGTTGTGTTAAGCGTCTAGGCACTGATTATATTACACAGGTCACATTCACCGTGTCTAACTTCGTGTTAAGCATCTAGGCACTGATTATATTCCACAGTTCACATTCATCGTGTCTAACTTCGTGTTAAACGTTCAGGAACTGATTATAATCCACAGTTCACATTCATCGTGTCTAACTTCGTGTTAAGCATATAGGCACTGATTATATTCCACAGTTCACATTCATCGTGTCTAACTTCGTGTTAAGCATCTAGGCACTGATTATATTTCATATTTCACATTCATCGTGTCTTACAACGTGTTAAGCGTCTAGACACTGATTATATTAAACAGTTCATATTCACCATGTCTAACTTCGTGTTACGCGTCTAGGCACTAATTATATTCCACAGTTCACATTCAGCGTTAGGCGTCTAGGCAGAGATTATATTCTACAGTTCACATTCATCGTGTCTAACTTCATGTTAAGCATCTAGGCACTGATTATATTCTACAGATCATATTCATCGTGTCTAACTTCGTGTTCAGCGTCTAGGCAGTGATAATATTGCACACTTCACACTCACCGTGTCTAACTTGTTGTTAAGCATCTAGGCACTAATTGTATTCTAAAGTTCACATTCACCGTGTTTAAATTCGTGTTAAGTATCTTGACAATGGTTATATTCCACAGTTCACATACACCGTGTCTAACTTCGTGTTAAGCATCTAGGCACAGATAATATTCCACAGTTCACATTCACGGTGTCTAACTGAGTTTTAAGCATCTATGCACTGATTATATTCCACAGTTCGTATTCACGGTGTCTAACTTCGTGTTAAGCATCTATGCACTGATTATATTCTACAGTTCACATTCACCGTGTCTAAATTTGTGTTAAGCATCTAGGCACTGATTACATTCCACAGTTCACATTCACCGTGTCTAACTTCGTGTTAAGCATCTAGGCACTGATTACAATGCACAGTTCACATTCATCATGTCTAACTTCGTGTTAAGCGTCTGGGCACTGATTATAATCCACAGTTCATATTCATCGTGTTTAACTTTGTGTTAAGCGTCGAGACACTGATTGTACTCCACTGTTCAAATGCATCGTGTCTAACTCCGTGTTAAGCATCTAGGCACTGATTACATTCTGCAGTTCACATTCACCGTGTCTAAAATTGCGTTAAGCGTCTATGCCCTGACTATAATCCACTCCGTGTTAAGCATCTAAGCACATATTACATTCTGCAGTTCACATTCAAACAGCTTAACGTCGTGTTTAGCGTCGAGGCACTGATTATATTCCACAAGTCACATTCAACGTGTCTAACTTCGTGTTAAGCATCTAGGAACTGATTATATTCCACAGTTCACATTCATCGTGTCTAACTTCGTGTTAAGCGTTAAGGAACTGATTATAATCCACAGTTCACATTCATCGTATCTAACTTCGTGTTTAGCATATAGGCACTGATTATATTCTACAGTTCACATTCATTGTGCCTTACTTCGTGTTAAGCATCTAGGCACTGATTATATTTCACATTTCACATTCATCGTGTCTTACCTCGTGTTAAGCGTCTAGACATTGATTATATTAAACAGTTCATATTCACCATGTTTAAATTCGTGTTAAGTATATTGGCAATGTTTTTATTCCACAGTTCACATACACCGTGTCTTACTTCGTGTTAAGCATCTAGGCACTGATAATATTCCACAGTTCACATTCACTGTGTCTAACTTCGTGTAAAGCATCTAGGCATTGATTATATTCAACAGTTCACATTCATCGTGTCAAACCCCGTGTTAGCATCTAGGCACTGATTATATTCCACAGTTCCTATTCACCGTGTCTAACTTCATGTGAGGCGTCTATACACTGATTATATTTTACAGTTCACATTCAGCGTGTCTAAATTCGTGTTAAGCATCTAGGCACTGATTACATTCCAAAGTTCACATTCACCGTGTCTAACTTCGTGTTAAGCATTTAGGCACTGATTACAATCCACAGTTCACATTCATCATGTCTAACTTCGTGTTAAGCGTCTGGGCACTGATTATAATCCACAGTTCATATTCATCGTGTCTAACTTTGTGTTAAGCGTCGAGACACAGATTGTGCTCCACTGTTCAAATGCATCGTGTCTAACTTTGTGTTAAGCATCTAGGCAATGATTACATTCTACAGTTCACATTCACTGTGTCTTAATTTTTGTTAAGCATCTAGGCACTGATTACATTCCACAGTTCACATTCACCGTGTCTAACTTCGTGTTAAGCATCTATGTATTGATTACAATTCACAGTTCATATTCATCATATCTAACTTCGTGTTAAGCGTCTGGGCACTGATTATATTCCACAGTTCATATATATCGTGTCTAACTTTGTGTTAAGCCTCGAGACACTGATTGTACTCCACTGTTTAAATGCATCGTGTCTAACTCCGTGTTAAGCATCTAGGCACTGATTACATTCTGCAGTTCATATTCACCGTCTCTAACTTTGCGTTAAGCGTCTACGCCCTGACTATAATCCACTCCGTGTTAAGCATCTAAGCACATATTACATTCTGCAGTTCACATTCAAACAGTTTAACGTTGTGCTTAGCGTCTAGGCACTGATTATATTCCACAGGCCACATTCATCGTGTCTAACTTCGTGTTAAGCATCTAGGCACTGATTATATTCCACAGTTCACATTCATCGTGTCTCACTTCGTGTTAAGCGTTTAGGAACTGATTATAATCCACAGTTCACACTCATCATGTCTAACTTCGTGTTTAGCATAAAGGCACTGATTATATTCTACAGTTCACATTCATCGTGTCTTACTTCGTGTTAAGCGTCTAGGCACTGATTATATTCCACAGTTCACATACACTGTTTCTAATTTCGTGTTAAGCTTCTATGCAAACTGATTATATACCACATTTCACATGCACCGTGTCTAACTCCGTGTTAAGCGTCTAGACACTGATTATACTCCACAGTTCTCATTCATCGTGTCTAATTTCATGTTAAGCTTCTAAGCGCTGTTTATATTCCACATTTCACATTCATCGTGTCTAACTTAGTGTTAAGCATCTAGGCACTGATTATATTCTACAGTTCACATTCACAGTATCTAACTCCATGTTAAGCGTCTAAGCACTGATTATATTCCACATTTCACATTCCCCGTGTATAACTTCGTGTTAAGAATCTAGGCACTGATAATATTCCACAGTTCACATTCATTGTATCTAACTTCGTGTTAAGCATCTAGGCACTGATTATAATCCACAGTTCACATTCATTGTGTCTAACTCCGTGTTAAGCGTCTAAGCACTGATATATTCAACAATTAACATTCACAGTTTCTAACTTCGTGTTAAGCATCTAGGCACTGATAATATACCACATTTCACATGCACCGTGTCTAACTCCGTGTAAAGCATCTAGGCACTGATTATCTTCCACAGTTCACATTCATCGTGTCTAACTTCGTGTTAAGCATCTAGGCAATGATAATATTCCACAGTTCACATTCATTGTGTCTAACTTCGTGTTAAGCATCTAGGCACTGATTTTATTCCACAGTTCACATTCACCGTGTCTGACTTCGTGTTAAGCATCTAGGCACTGATTATATTCAACAGTCCCGATTCACCGTGTCTAACTTCATGTTAAGCATATATGCACTGATTATATTCCACAGTTCCCATTCACCGTGTCTAACTTCGTGTTAAGCATCTAGGCAACGATTATATTCCACAGTTCATATTCACTGTGTCTAACTTCGTGTTAAGCACCTAGGCACTGCTTATATTCCACAGTTCACATGCATTGTGTCTAACTCCGTATCAACTAACTCCGTGTTAAGCATCCGTCTATGCACTGATTATGTTCCACAGTTCCCATTCACCGTGTCTAACTCCGTGTTAAGCATATAGGCACAGATTATATTCCACAGTTCACATTCATCATGTCTACCTCCGTGTTAAGCGTCTAGGTACTGAATATATTTCATAGTTCGCATTATTCGTGTTTAACTTTGTGTTAAGCGTCTAGGCCCTGATTATATTCCACAGTTCAAATTCACCGTGTGTTAAGCGTCTAGGCGCTGATTATATTCCACAGTTCACATCCATCGTGTCTAACTCCGTGTTAAGCGTCTAGGTATAGATTATAATCCACAGTTCACATTCGTCGTGTCTAATTCCATTTTAAGCATCTAGGCACTGACTATACTCCACAGTTCACATTCAATGTGTCTTACTACGTGTTAAGCATCCCGGCACTGATTATATTCCACATATTCATCGTATCTAACTCCGTGTTAAGCATCTATGCACTGATTATATTAAACAGTTGATATTCATCGTGTCTAACTTCGTGTTAAGCATCTAGGCACTTATTATATTTAACAGTTCATATTTATCGTGTCTAACTCCGTGTTAAGCATCTAGGCACTGATTATATTAAACAGTTCACATTCATCGTATCTAACTCCGAGTTAAGCTTCTAGGCATTGATTATATTAAACAGTTCATATTCATCGTGTCTAACCCCGTGTTAAGCATATAGGCATTGATTATATTAAACAGTTCATTTTCATCGTGTCTATGCTTTTAGTAGAATGCAATGAAACAAAAGTCATAAAAGTACTCGAAAACATTTGTTATTGAAAAGTTGGCGAGATATTTAAGCTTTCTTATCTGCTGGTCATAATTTTAACTTCTTCTAAAAACATAATTTAGTCTGTAGTTATAATGTTCTATTCAGACATTGAAGAAGATAATGTATTGAATGGGACGATGTCATATAATAAACTATTAAAAACGCAAAGTAACATGATTTAGTCACGGAATTAATATAAAATAGCAGTGGTTCGATTGAACTTAATATTTCTAAAGAAATAGTTTGCAAATAACTATTATCAGTCATTTTATGTAATAAAATAAAAATTGATACACAAAAATGTTTCATCCGAAACTGTCATTTAAGTACATACCATTGTTGTGAAAATAATGTTCTTTACCTACGTGAGACAAGTTTAGACCAGTAAAGTATATCCCATTGTACAAATAAATAGTACAGGTCAGTTTATCTAATAAAACATAAATAATACACAAAATGTTAAATCCGAAATTTATTGTTATATTTCATAATTGTTATTGTTATGAAAATAATGTTCTTTACCTAGGCGAGACAAGTTGAGACCAATAAAGTATCTCATACTGTACAAATAACCAGTATAAGCCAATTTCATTACCTACGCTAATCTCACACTGTTCAAATAACCAGTATAAGTCAGTTTCGTTACCTACGCGAGACCAGTTGAGACCAACAAAGTATCTCACATTGTTCAAATAACCAGTAAAAGTCAATTTCGTTACCTACGCGAGACAAGTTAAAACCAACAAAGTATCTCACACTGTACAAATAACCAGTATAAGTCAATTTCGTTACCCACTCGAGACAAGTTGAGACCAATAAAGTATCTCAAATTGTACAAATAACCAGTATAAGTCAATTTCGTTACCCACTCGAGACAAGCTGAGAACAATAAAGTATCTCAAATTGTACAAATAACCAGTATAAGTCAATTCCGTTACCCACTCGAGACAAGTTGAGACCAATAAAGTATCTCACACTGTACAAATAACCAGTATAAGTCAATTTCGTTACCTACGCGAGACAAGTTGAGACCAATAAAATATCTCACACTGTACAAATAACCAGTATAAGTCAGTTTCGTTACCTACTCGAGACAAGTTGAGACCAATAAAGTATCTCACACTGTACAAATAACCAGTATAAGTCAGTTTCGTTACCTACGCGAGACAAGTTGAGGCCAATAAAGTATCTCACACAGTACAAATAACCAGTATAAGTCAGTTTCGTTACCTACGCGAGACAATCTGAGACCAATACAGTATCTCACATTGTACAAATAACCAGTATAAGTCAGTTTCGTTACCTACGTAAGACAAGTTGAGACCAATAAAGTATCTCACATTGTACAAATAAATAGTATTAGTCAAAGTATAATTGTTATTGTTGTGAAAATAATGTTCTTTACCTATGCGAGACAAGTTGAGGTCAATAAAGTGTCTCGCAGCACTATGCGAACAGTTTCACCATCCCTTAAAATCGTACTATAAGCTTCCTCGCTTGACGCTCAGCATTTAGAGGAGAGTTCTAGGCCTGGTCGGCCCGGTGTCAGTATAATGTGACTGGGTGGGGTATCATACCATGTGTCTGCGGCATGATATTCCAGTGTGACAGCGCTTAGAACACCGTTGCGATATGACTGGAAAATTGTTGAAAGCGACGCTTAACACCATACAACAACATCACCATCCTGTAGGTGCAAGCATATTGTATATCGTATTTATTATAATAGTCTTTAATATAATTTTTATAAAATCTTTTGGTTGATATTGTATCATTTCAGCTCCTATGGCGGCCTTCACCGTGAACAGTCCAGCCGGATCCCTTGTAGGAAACAACAGCCCGACATTTAGAACCATTGTCGAAAATATAGGAGGCGGATACAATATTACAACGGGCGTGTTCACCTGCACACAACCAGGACTGTACCACTTCTATGTGAATTTACTTGTGAATCAATACTCAGATATTCATAATTCATACTGCTACATCTACCATAATAACAAAAACGTTGTTCAAGCGTTTACTCAATCCGGATCGTCACAACATCATTCAGGATCAGGGTCCGCATACATCCGTCTGTCCGCTGGTGATACTGTTTTTTTACAATGTGGAGGATGGCAGTATGTTTATACGGGTGACATCACAATATTCACGGGCGCTCTGATCACACCGGAATAAACTTCTGACTTTTAAAAATATTAATGTGTTTAACTATATCAGTTATGGAATATGTGCATGAGCGCACTTATTGTTATAAAACGCTTGGTATGTACAGCGTGGTACAGTCTGGCTATATGTATTACGTGTAGATCCGTTTTAAAAGTAAAATTGATTAAATAGTTAATTGTACAATATAGATTGTTAACACATTGTTGACATTTAGATATTGCTATTATCGTATAATGTTTGCATTATATGAAAATCTGTAATGAATAACTTTTAGATGCATTAGTTAGACACGAAATAGTTGCATATGCATATGCGTAGTTTGTATATATTATGAAACAAAATATAAATGAATTCACTGTATCAATATGATCCAACTGGTTTATAAATCTGTCCTTTATATAGCATGTGAGTAGTCATGAATCCTTAACTGGATCCTACTCATATAAAGCTATCAGTTCATGTATGTAAAGTGTCTGCCCAGTCCAGATGTGTTGCACGTAAAGCCATAGTATATAAGTCATGGTTGACACCAAATTTATTGGTTTGGCAGAGACCTCGAAATTGTGTCTATGGTTTGCATTGTAGCTAGGCGCGCTCGCCATAGTCTGGTCTGTACATTTATGTCTGGTTATTCACAAATAATTATCTCCATATACCTATAGATAATAAAGCTAACTATATTTTTATATTTAACGGGTTTTGAATGTGTGTTTATTCAGGATTAAGGTGCCGTGAAAATATGTTGTTGTTGTTGTTGTTGTTGTTGTTGTTGTTGTTGTTGTTGTTTAAGATAATACGTAAAACTGATTTGACCCCTCCGCTTGTTTTGGGGGAATTATATGTGTGTATAAATGTACCATGCAGCTGTACGTTATGACCTGTAGAATAAAAGACAGAGATGATGAACATATGTGTTTATTGTAATAAAAGACAGAGATGATGAACATATGTGTTTATTGTAATAAAAGACAGAGATGTTGAACGTATGTGTTTATTGTAATAAAAGACAGAGATGATGAACATATGTGTTTATTGTAATAAAAGACAGAGATGATGAACATATGTGTTTATTGTAATAAAAGACAGAGATGATGAACATATGTGTTTATTGTAATAAAAGACAGAGATGTAGAACATATGTGTTTATTGTAATGAAAGACAGAGATGTTGAACGTATGTGTTTATTGTAATAAAAGACAGAGATGTAGAACATATGTGTTTATTGTAAAAGAAGACAGAGATGATGAACATATGTGTTTATTGTGATGATTTGTTAGCCGATATATAATAATAATTTCTGTATTTCCTCCAGTAAGAAGATTACAACATGATAGCATACAGTTTATACAAGTGTGCAAGAACGAAATCACAAATGTGCAATGTTAACATATTTTTGTTTTTTGGTTTGGATTTGTTTAAATATATTTTATTTCTATTTATATACATGCATGTATACAGAAATGGGGTTTGGTCACAAGTTCTTCCAACATTAGATTCGGTCCTCCACCTACAGTTTAACATATAACATATAGAGTACGGCAGTTGTAAACAAATAAAATAAATATGAAGGAGAAAAAAAAGATATAATTGTAAGAGAATAAGAGCAGAGAAAAAGACTTATAACAATCTTTAAATACTAAATGGTTATTTAACATATTTGTCATATTTGGAAAGCTTATCAAATGTTTTCGGAACGTATGCTAGCTTAATTTGAAAACCGGTTTGTACTTTTAAGGAGGAATACACCTTTTAAATTATTTTCGAAATCAGTGGTATAATTAGTATATTATGAAACTAGAATTAATTTCAAATGTGAATATGTATTTTTAACAGTAAATATAACATTTTAACTGTGCACCCCACAAGTGCGAAATGTGTACAGAATGGCATTGTGGGGTTAATTCGATTTTTTTCACATTTTTCTTTTACTTTTTTTACACCTTTTTTCATTCTTTTTTAGGGTTGGATCTCAATGTTTGTGACATTAGGGTTAGAAAGAAAATAGGTTTTGTTTTGTTTTATGAAAAAAATGTTTTATAACATATAAAAACCGCACCACACAACATCACTTCCACCAGAACGTCCGTCCGTCCTTCCGTCCGGTATTTCGTGTCCGGCCTGTAACTTTGTCGTGCATAGATTGATTTTGTTGATACTTGCTACAAATGATCAACATAGTATAACGACGTGTCGCGAGTAAGACCCACACCCGTACCTCAAAGATTAAAGTCACAATTTGAATTTGTTTGACAACACTTTGAGTTTGTGTGGGATTTCGTGTCCGGTCTGTAACTTTGTCATGCATAGATGAATTTTGTTGATACTTGCTACAAATGATCAGCATAACATGACGACGTGTTGCGAGTAAGAACCACACCCGTACCTCAAAGGTCAAGGTCACAATTTGAGTTTGTTTGGCAACACTTTGAATTTGTGTGAGATTTCGTGTCCGGCCTGTAACTTTGTCATGCATAGATTGATTTTGTTGATACTTGCTACAAATGATCAACATAACATGACGACGTGTCGCGAGTAAGACCCACATCCGTACCTCAAAGGTCAAGGTCAAAATTTGAGTTTGTTTGACAACATTTTGAGTTTATGTGAGATTTCGTTTCTGGCCTGTAACTTTGTCATGCATAGATGAATTTTAACGATACTTGCTACAAATGATCAACATAACATCATGACATGTTGCAAGTAAGAACCACACCTGTACCTTAAAGGTCAAGGTCACACTTTGAGTTGGTTTGACAATACTTTCAGTCTGTTTGAGATTTCGTGTCTGGCCTGTAACTTTGTCATGCATAGATGGATTTGTTAATACTAGCTACAAATGACCAACATAACATGACGATGTGTTGCACGTTACACCCAGAATCCCACTTCAAAGGTCAAGGTCACAATTTAACTTTGGTTGATGACACTTTCAGTCTGATTGAGATTTCGTGTCCGGTCTGAAACTTTGTCACCTAAGGATAAGTTTCAAAAACACTTGGCTCAATTCATCAGCATGACATTACAAAGTGTCACGTATACATGTCAACGTCACACTTTGAGTTTGTTTGACAACACTTTCAGTCTGTGTGAGATTTCTTGTCCGATCTATAGCTTTATCATCTATGGATATATTTTAAAAACACTTGGCTCAATTGATAAACATGACATAATTAAGTGTCGCATGTAAAACCCAGAACTTTCCTCAAAGATCAAGGTCACACATTCAATATGTTTGATATTGCGTGTCTGGTCTTTGACTTTGTCTTTAACTTGGCTCAATTTATCAAGATAATATGACGACGTGTCATAAGTAAAACCTAGACACGGTCACACTTTGAGTAAGTATGACAACACTTTGAATCTGTTTAAGATTTCAAGTCTGTCCTTTAACTTTATCATACATGGATTTATCTCAAAAACACTTGGCTCAATTTATCAATTTATCAACAATTGATCTGTAACTTACATTTAGGGATTTTAAAATAGCTTGACACAAGTGATCAGCATGTCATGATAATGTTTTACCTGCATTTAACTGTTGAAATACCTAGACCATTACATCAGATGTCAAGGTCAAGGTTATACAAAGGTCAAGGTCATGCTTTAATGTAAAAAAAAAAATGAAATTGCATGTCTAGTCAGAAACATTAGTCCATTACTCTTGATATTCATGGATACATCGCTTCCTATTATATCATATACTGTTATTTTTCACAGACCATTTGGGGGGCATGTGGCACTTAACAGTGACATTTCTTGTTTCGATATATATTTATTTCTACATTTTGTACAAGCTCTCTCTCTCTCTCTCTCTCTCTCTCTCTCTCTCTCTCTCTCTCTCTCTCTCTCTCTCTTTATCTCTTGAGCCTAAACCTTAACTGAGAGAGAACTTGTACATCAAGGTAGAAATACATTGAAATAAATATTGCGCTTTCTGAGTTAGTTTGTAAATATAGTGGAATAATTCATTATCTTACTAGATTTTAAAGTAAAGTTAACATCAATTGCGTTTTATCATTAATAAAGTTATAATCTTATCGAAGGAAACAAAAACAAGTTACTTAAAATGGTATTAAAACAGTTTTCAATTAATATTGACCTTTTTAAATTTCTGTGGAAATCGTCCGCGAAACATGTACCGCTAGGGGGCGTTGTAAACGAGATGCTTTGGGACTATATTATATAAAAAAGCTTAATTTATAGCTGATTCTTCATAATATATGTGTACAGAGTGTTGATTAATTTACGTCAGATGTCAAAATTTTCGAAAACAACGCCGCAAACTACCTTAATTTTGATTGAAGGAATATATCAATTAATTTACTACTTTGTCGTCTTTGTTTATATTTTCAGGAACAATGGCGAATTCGTTTTACGGAGGTTCGTCATTTAAAACAGGAATTAAAAGAAATGGATGTATTAAACAAATAGCTAACTTTGGCAAAATAAACAGCACAATAGGTATATGCGCACTCCTCCATTTTTATGTGTAAAGTAAGTGACTAAAAGTAGACTATTCCAATAACAATCGTTATCATTATGCTGTAGGCAACGTGAATGTAAAACAAACTGCCAATATTATTGTGATTATTGTTTCGTAGGGATGTGTAACGCGGACGTCGTCGGATAAAATGTAAAACAAAAGTGATAAATATATGTATCTTAAAAGAATTTTGGAAAGATCTGTCAGAAAAACGTTATTTTTTTTTTTTAAATACTAGTGTGTTGGTATGAATATAAGTAAAGACATGTTTATGGTCAGGTTTGTGGCGGGTTTTATGCAGTTTGTTGAGGTTTATGATAATGTATTGTCGATACAACCTATACATTAATGTTATACTTAGTGATCAATAGACTTGTAACATATTGGTGTGCAAGACAGTCAGTAATGGTAGATTTAAATACTGATATGTGAAAAAATAAATTGTACTTAGGAAATAACATATATAATCAAAGCACTACAGTGCTGTTGGGGGCGGAGCATATAAGATGAATAATGTCGCTATTGTTTTAGAAAAACAGGTCAGTTTGCATACGTTGAAGTAGAATAGTCCCGATTGCCTTTGATTCTTATACAGGGTACAAAATCTACATGTTCTATGCTTAACGTTGACCCTTTCCTCGAATAAGTCAGAGAATGTAACTGAACGCCTTTGAAGGTGTATTTTCTGCTAAAGTAGGACTATTAACTCTTTAATTTGGCAAATGTCAAACATCAAGATATTAGTTCAACTCAATGATATGAGATTTGTATCTTCAACTCAACTCGTGAATTTTTCAGAAATGACAAGCTTTCTATCATATATAAAATATCAAAGTGCTCTGAATTTAGCATGATGAATTCCACTTTGAGTATATTTATTTACTATTTTTTTTATTGATTTCTGTAGCGAAACAGTGAAACAATTCGTTTAAAAGACGAAAAGTAGAAACGTGTATGTCGACATTAATAATTGATGCTTACATTTATATTTTCTAAGGCCCTATATCACCCCATAACGGAACCGCACTAGCCAAAAGCCGATTTTTGACACATCTGGATGTATGTGTATTTTTCTACGGAAACACAAATGCTTTAACTCTTATATGTAATGGAAATTATCTACCGTTCCAGTTATTAAAATATATGAAATATTTACTAAATAACAAAAAAAAAACAGCACTGACATTATTCATAACTCGATCAATCTCGACTTCGTTAAAGGAATACAAGTCTTTTTTGAACATTTGGGAGAAACCGCAAGTCACGTGATCGACATTAGCATATCACTATTTTTAAAACGAGTATTGATTGTTTATTGGCATAAGCAAGGACCTATAGAAGTATAGTTCCTTGGCATAAGGGACATATCTAGTAGCTTTTCGTTCCCGTACACATTTTCAAAATGATAGAAAAAAGCGAAATCAGAGTCCCGAATCAATCCTTGCCGAAATGTACGACTCTTTAAATGTACATGTTGGCGATATACTTCGTGACCTGGAATTTGAATTTATATAATAAGTGGCGGATCCAGGAATTGTTGTTAGGGGGTTGGAAAGGGGGCGCACATAGGCAACGGAAAAGGGCAACGAAAATCCTAATAAAAATTAGAGCTTGAATATATGAAAAAAAAACTATGTTTTTCGAATTTAAGTGGGGGAGGCATGGGTGCCATCTGTGCACCCCCTTGAACCTGCTCTTGATAATGGCACTGAATTGGTACAAACGTAACTGGTAGACGTATTCATGCGCTTAACTATTAGTTCAGTAATATTAATTAGTGCTGATTATTAACACTGAATAATTACATGAATTTAAACAATTAACATTTTTTATAGGTATAAATTGTCATTGTCTGTTATAATATTAATGTTTTGAAGGCATAGTACCTCCACCGGAAAAATGATGCTGGGGTAGTCGTATTATGGCGGTTATAAATAATTTTCGTTTGTTCTCTTTAAAAATGCATTATCTTCTTTTAATGCTCTTTATTTAATTTAAATGGCATTATTGATGAATTTTGAACATTTTGATAGCATTGTCATGTTTGAATTGTAAATTTATAAAAAAAAATTGATGCTTGGAAATTAAGGTATGAAAACATGATTTCGGAAGTGTACTTCCACTCTGTCAACAGTGTACACACTGATTAGAAAAAAATCTCTTATATGACACATGACCCCTACTTTTCTCATCATATTTTGATAGTTCAGAGGTCGACAAACAGCAAAATGAAGGTTTCACTTCTTTCATTTGGGATTATCTATGAATGACAAGCCTTCAAACTTTTATTATTTACTATAGAATATAAAACGAAAATCAATGGTGGGGTTACACCTGAAAGAGATGAATCTACCTTCTTAAAGCGAATTCGAAGAATTATTGTTGTGGAACTATTTTCCTTTGTTAATGGTTGTCAGGTTTGCATTAACAGAAAACACGGCTGTAATTTTTTTGGTATAGAAAATTCATGTTTGCTCTGAGCGCGGTTGCTAAAACACCGCCCCCAAAAACTACAATCCAAATTAAGCAATAGTATGTTACTTGTATGTAGACAGAGGCTGGTCTGATTGGACAGACTGGGGACACTGTTCTGCATCATGTTATGGTGGATTGAAGACCAGATCTCGTTTATGTAACAATCCTACCCCGTCCCAGTTTGGGATGAGCTGTGTCGGAAACAACGAAGACTATATTATGCAACACAAAGGCATGCCCAAGTACAATTGTAATCATTTTGTTTATTTCTTGTTTGATAGATAAGCGTCATCAATTTATTTTCTTCTGGCATTCATCACATTGGATTAGTTATTACACAACAGGTCCTTGTTTTATTTCTTTCTGCCATAAAACTTTTAAAATAACTCATTATTACACTTCACATATAAAACACAATAAAGCGTTTGTTTGTAATAATATGTCACTATGTACATAAGTGTATTTATGTGAATTAACGATCTTTGAACTTTCACCTGCCACATCTACAAAATTCATAATGACAATTATGAAACACAAAAAAAATAGCTTTTAATATTTTTCATCAGACATATACCAAAAACATATTAGCGCTTACTTTGTAATAAAACACACGTCTATTAAGCAAATAACTTTTGGTTAGGCATATTCGCGAAATATGATTTTTAAGCTACCACCATTGAGACAAGTTCTCTGATTAGCTGAAACTTGTATAAGGATGTTCGATGTATATATTTTGATAGTTAGCCTATTTGTGGTCGGATAAAAATGTCGAACTGGTAAATGATTACAATAAAATGTAAGTTTATTATGTTTGTGCTGATTAAACATTAAATTTATGTTTCTTTAACTGACTAATTTAATTTTATTAAGGAAATTGCATGGAAAGTAAAATTAGTGAAATTGACATTTCTTCATGTTGAAAGTAGAGGAACCCAACTTCAGAGGGGATGAGGGAAGGGGGAGGGTAAAAATGACACGTTTTGAGCTCATTTTAGAACATAGGATAATAAATATATAGAAGGTTGCAGTTTGCGAAAGTTAGAAATAGTCAAAATAAGGTCAAACATTATAAGGAAGGCATATATGGGTCTATCTGCCATTAAGCAAATATTAAGTAACTTTTAGTTATGTATATTGGCGAGCTATGGTTACTTATGATCTTTCGTTGTGCATATCACCATTTATCCGCCAAAAAAATTATAAACATTTTAATTATGTACATAGGTGATCTGTGATCTTTCATTTGTTATTAGTCATGTACATATCGGCACTAATTTGTCATCAATCACATTGCATGCTGCAGCTTGGTACTTACATTCAATGAAATGTCCTCATCTCGTCCGTCCGTGCTTATAGTTGTTTGCATGAAACAAATCGGTTATTAAAAACTGCATTTGTCTATGTCAACTTCTTAATTCCATGGATAGGTATACATTAGTCATAACTTTAAGTTTAAAATCTTAATTTTCGAGTTTGAAACTTAGAACTTTTTAAAACGTAAAAAATCCCTCTAAATTAGATTTTCATTTGCTTGACTGATAATACTTTGAAACCAGAAAGCTCCCTTATGATAAAGAAAAGGATTGCCACTTTTCTTATTTAAAAAAACAATATTGTAGAATTGCTTTTGTGATCCAACTAAAACCTTAATTGTAGAATATTAGCTGTAATCTCAGTGTGCATATGAATGACCTAACGCGTCCACACATTGAATATCTCCCACAGTGTTCATACTCAACGTAATAACTCCTGGTTTTGTACCCATGTAACAATCAGCTTTCAGATTATATACATCTCATGAACAACTATTGTTTAAACATCTTGGTACTCTGCTCCTCTACCCTGCTACTGTTCATGCTCTTTGTGACTTTCTTCTGACTTTACCTCTCTCTCTCTCTCTCTCTCTCTCTCTCTCTACCAAAAATATTTTATTGATGACGTTGAAAATATGTCTGTCCTTGTTAAGGGTATAATCTATTTTTATTACTAGATATTGAAAATAGTGATTCAATCTAAAATAAATTAATTCGTAACAAAATGTAAGCATTCAACTTCTCTAAAGAACCTTGAGATTTGATCATTGATTGATCTCAAATATCATCGCATACCAACATTGACATCCTCTGGCACGTTTTCGTAAATGATATCAATCATATTTTTTAATAAACCTTTTTGGTCTTCAACTTGTTAGTTCATTCACTTTCTTTTTTTGGATTAAAGCTTTTATATTGCGAGTTATTATTTGAGAAAATCCGCTCAAATAGTCCCCATAATTAATTGATGTAATATGCCAACACTTTAAAGGTACACACTTTTGCTGAAAATATAACTAACCCCAATACCAACACTTTAAAGGTACACACTTTTGTTGAAAATATAACTAACTCCGATATCAGCACTTTAAAGTTACAGACTTTTGCTGAAAATATAACTACCCCAATACCAAGTTTTTAAAGGTACACACTTTTGCTTTTGAATAATTATGTCTTGCCCATTTTGTTTTTAGTTTGCATGCATGTCTGTCAGTCCGTCACAAAGCGTGTCCGCTGGTAATCTTTTGAATGAATGATATTTTTTTAGATACTGTTGCACAAATATTAACCGTAAAGAAACTTCCCACGAATTCGCTTCAAGGCCAAGATCATACTGAGATGTCAGAGGCAAAGTAGAAGAAGACCATGATCTCTCCATATCGTTTAATTTTTAATTTTCCATAATAAGACAATGTTTAAAGAACACTTTTAAGTCATGCCGGTTCAAGGTCAATTTTATACTGAGAGGTCAGTGGTCAAATAGGCAACACTTCCTGTCCGCTCTATATTTTTTAAAAAATTTAAGGAATTTCTGAAAATCAATATTTGCTATATTTAGACAATAGGCGGAACACAGCTTCCGTTCATGTTGGTTCAAGGACAAGAGTACTGTGATCTCAAAGATCAAATAGACAATGTTTCGTGTTTACTTTATTATATTTTAATCTCTCGACTTGGCACAGATATACAACACATTAAGATGATGTCCAGAGTGTGCGTCCATCTACCTTTACGTCCATTCGTCTGTCGTGCATTCATCCGTCTGTCAGAGTAATTGTCAAAAGCTATAGAGCGGACAAAATACTGCCTATATGACCTTTGACCTCTGAGACATTGACATTGAACAAATATGGATGAAAGTTGCATTCTGCATATTGTCTTGAAATTGTGCGTTTTACAACTTTTAATGTGATGTGTAGTCGAAATTAAGTTTGAATTAACAAAAGAACTACACAATATATTTGAGTTAAAAAAGTTCTTTACTTCTGTCACAGTGCGAGGAGAGATATCCATGCCAGCGGTCCCGTCCGGTTGAACATTCGCCTTGTAAGCAACAAAATGTTCCGGGGTCCGAATCCCGACTGGCAGCATATTTTATCTTGTCCTGTTGCAATATTGCCAACGAGGATCTGTAACGTATATATATTCGGAGTAAAAACTCACACGATTCTCTGGACTCTATGGATATTTGGGGACTAATTCCAAATTTGTTGGGAAATATATCAGTGTGTACGTCACCTGTAAGGAAGAAAAATATGTGTGCAGTCTGGCTAGCTCAGTTGGTAGACCATTCACCCTTTAACCGAAAGGTCCTGGGTTCGAGTCACGGGCTGGCTGCATATATCTTTCGTTCTATTTTACACTACGATCTGAACAAAATAATGTGGCTTAGTAAAGAACTCTTAAATTAGGACAACGGATTACCCTTGCCATGTTGTGGTGATATATCGTATCGAGTAAACAGCTGTTTCATGCTTTTAGAAGAATGCAATGAAACAAAAGACATAATAGTACTCGAAAACATTTGTTATTTAAAAGTTGGCAAGATATTTAGACTTTCTTTTCTGCTGATCATAATTTTAACTTCTTCTAAAAACATAATTTAGACTGTAGTTATGATGTTCAATTGAGACATTGAAGAAGATAATGTATTATCATGAATATTAAAGACGCAAAGTAACATGTGCAAGTCATGGAATAAATATAAAACAGTACTGGTTCAATTGAATTTTACATGTCTAAAGAAATAAAATAAATACAAAATACAAAAATGTTTCCATCCGAAACTGTCATTTTTGTACAAACCATTGTTACGAAAAGAATGTTCTTTACCTACGCGAGACAAGCTGAGACCAATAAAGTATCTCACATTGTACAAATTACTTGTATAAGTTAGTTTCGTTACCTACGCGAGACAAGCTGAGATCAGTTAAGTATCTCACATTGTACAGATAACCAGTATAGTTCAGTTTCGTTACATACGCGAGACAAGCTGAGACCAATAAAGTATCTCACATTGTACAGATAACCAGTATAAGTCAGTTTCGTTACCTACACGAGAAAAGCTGAGACCAATAAAGTATCTCACATTGTACAAATAACCAGTATAAGTCAGTTTCGTTACCTACGCGAGACAAGTTGAGACCAATAAAGTATCTCACATTGTACGAATAACCAGTATAAGTCAGTTTCGTTACCTACGCGAGACAAATTGAGACCAATAAAGTATCTAACATTGTACAAATAACCAGTATAAGTCAGTTTCGTAACCTACGCGAGACAAGTTGAGACCAATAAAGTATCTCACATTCTTCAAATAACCAGTATAAGTCAGTTTCGTTACCTACGCAAGACAAATTGAGACCAATAAAGTATCTCACATTGTACAAATAACCAGTATTAGTCAGTTTCGTTACCTACGCGAGACAAGTTGAGACAATAAAGTTTCTCAGATTGTTCAAATAACCAGTATAAATCAGTTTCGTTATCTACGCTAGACAAGTTGAGACCAATAAAGTATATCACATTGTACAAATAACCAGTAAAAGTGAGTTTCGTTACCTACGCGAGACAAGTTGAGACAATAAAGTATCTCAGATTGTTCAAATAACCAGTATAAATCAGTTTCGTTATCTACGCGAGACAAGTTGAGACCAATAAAATATCTCACATTGTACAAATAACCAGTATAAGTCAGTTTCGTTACCTACGCGAGACAAGTTGAGACAATAAAGTATCTCAGATTGTTCAAATAACCAGTATAAATCAGTTTCGTTATCTACGCGAGACAAGTTGAGACCAATAAAGTATCTCACATTGTACAAATAACCAGTATTAATCAGTTTCGTTACCTACGCGAGACAAGCTGAGACCAATAAAGTATCTCACACTGTACAAATAACCAGTATAAGTCAGTTTCGTTACCTACGCGAGACAAGTTGAGACCAATAAAGTATCTCACATTGTACAAATAACCAGTATTAATCAGTTTGGTTACCTACGCGAGACAAGCTGAAACCAATAAAGTATCTCACACTGTACAAATAACCAGTATAAGTCAGTTTCGTTACCTACGCGAGACAAGTTGAGACCAATAAAGTATCTCACATTGTACAGATAACCAGTATAAGTCAGTTTCGTTACCTACGCGAGACAAATTGAGACCAATAAAGTATCTAACATTGTACAAATAACCAGTATAAGTCAGTTTCGTAACCTATGCGAGACAAGTTGAGACCAATAAAGTATCTCACATTGTTCAAATAACCAGTATAAGTCAGTTTCGTTACCTACGCGAGACAAATTGAGACCAATAAAGTATATCACATTGTACAAATAACCAGTATTAGTCAGTTTCGTTACCTACGCGAGACAAGTTGAGACAATAAAGTATCTCAGATTGTTCAAATAACCAGTATAAATCAGTTTCGTTATCTACGCGAGACAAGTTGAGACCAATAAAGTATATCACATTGTACAAATAACCAGTAAAAGTGAGTTTCGTTACCTACGCGAGACAAGTTGAGACAATAAAGTATCTCAGATTGTTCAAATAACTAGTATAAATCAGTTTCGTTATCTACGCGAGACAAGTTGAGACCAATAAAATATCTCACATTATACAAATAACCAGTATAAGTCAGTTTCGTTACCTACGCGAGACAAGTTGAGACCAATAAAATATCTCACATTGTTCAAATAACCAGTATAAATCAGTTTCGTTATCTACGCGAGACAAGTTGAGACCAATAAAATATCTCACATTGTACAAATAACCAGTATAAATCAGTTTCGTTATCTACGCGAGACAAGTTGAGACCAATAAAGTACCTCACATTGTACAAATAACCAGTATAAGTGAGTTTTGTTACCTACGCGAGATTTCGTTACCTACGCGAGACAAGTTGAGACCAATAAAGTATCTCACACTGTACAAATAACCAGTATAAGTCAGTTTCGTTACCTACGCGAGCCAAGTTGAGACCAATAAAGTATCTCACACTGTACAAATAACCAGTATAAGTCAGTTTCGTTACCTACGCGAGACAAGTTGAGACAATAAAGTATCTCAGATTGTTCAAATAACCAGTATAAATCAGTTTCGTTATCTACGCGAGACAAGTTGAGACCAATAAAGTATCTCACATTGTACAAATAACCAGTATAAGTGAGTTTTGTTACCTACGCGAGATTTCGTTACCTACGCGAGACAAGTTGAGACCAATAAAGTATCTCACACTGTACAAAATAACCAGTATAAGTCAGTTTCGTTACCTACGCGAGCCAAGTTGAGACCAATAAATAGACTCCTTGTAGGAAACAGCCCGATATTCAACACCATAGTAGACAATATAGGAGGCGGATACAGTACTACAACGTGTGTGTTCACCTGCACACGGCCAGGACTGCACCACTTCTATGTGAATTTATTTGGGAGTCCATAACTCAGATACTCATTATCCATCCTGTTACATCAAACATAATATCAAACATGTTGCTCAAGCGTATGTGGAATCTGGATCGTCACGATTTCGTTCTGGATCAACGTCCGCATACATCCGTCTGTCCGCTGGTGATACTGTTTCATTACTACGGGGAGCATAGCAGTATGTTCATACGGGTTCCCAGACCATATTCACGGGCGCTCTAGTCTTGGTATGAACTACGTGGTACAGTTTGGTTATACGTATTGCTTGTAGAACCGTTTTAAAAGTAAAATTAATTAAATAGTTAAATATGCATTATAGACTGTTTACACATTGTTGTCACTAAAATATTGCTTTTTATTATATGTTTGTATTATATAAATATATTGAACGAATGTATGTTCGATAGATTACAATTGTATACGTTAGTGTTTAAAACAATACTACTAAGTTAGACACAAAATAGCTGTTTATGCAAGTAGCTGGTATATGTATTTAATTAACTATATATAATTAACTGTATATAATTAACTATATGTAACTAACTGTATATAATTAACTATATGTAACTAGCGGATTTTGAATGTGTGCTTATTCAAGGTATAGGTAAAAGATTTCCGATTACCGCTAACAAGTGCAACATATTTTACAATGCATTTCATGTTAATATGTCACATGATTTCATTTGATTTCAATTTGATCTGTTATAGAGGTATAAACTTAGTAAAAATTGTTTCATCTTAATAAGTTGTTGTTGTTGTTGTTGTTGTTGTTGTTGTTGTATGGTGTTTAGCGTCGCTTTCAACAATTTTTCAGTAATATCGCGACGGTGTCTGCTTGAGACAGTATTCTGAGCGCTGTCACACTGGAGTATCATGCCGCAGACACATTGTATGATACCCCACCCAGTCACATTATACTGACACCGGGCCGGCCAGACCTAGAACTCACCTCTAAATGCTGAGCGTCAAGCGAGGAAGCTTCTAGTACCATTTTTAAAGTCTTTAATATAACCCGGCCGGGGATCGAACCCACGGCCTTCCGCATGTGAGGCGGACCTCATCTTGATAAGAGTCCGAATGACGATATGAAGGTCAGCAAGCAGTAATTAAGTGATGTCTGTTTTAAAATGGAGATTTCGTTTCAAGTTTACTACCCTAATTTAAATACTGATTTTGTCACGTTTTGGTGGATTTGACATACCAAACCATTTGGATTTTATTTATTAATGATAATAAGATGGGGTTTTCATCCATTTTGATAATTATTCTTTTTAAGACATTTAAAGCGTTTTTATATATTTTATATATACTTCCTTTAATACAAATATGTACGTTAGTTAAATCTTTTTGTAACTTCCCCGAAGTAACACGGATCCTTTCATACCTTCCATCATGCTTAATCATTAACATAATATGTATTTGTAAAAATATTTGCTTTTTATATTTTTTTTCACTGATTTTATTATTGTATGCTTTTATTTTTTCCCATTATATTCAAGTTTACATTAACACTTAACTGCATTTGTATCTGAATTTGAAATGTATTCTTTATACGAATACTAAAGTGAACGTATGTGTTTTTATATTATGCATACATGTTAATGCGAGTTTCAATTAAGTGCATGTTGTAGGAATTTTGATTATCTGTAATATTTTATATATACATCCATATTGATGTGGAGGATGAGTGAAAAATATGTCCTATCTTTCTGACAAGTATGTACTTTGTGTTGTTATATTACTTGGTTAAGGTTAATGACACAAAAATAATACATAGGTTGTTGTAAAAAAACTCAAATGTAATTATGCATTCTGTTACCTTAAATATCAATTAAACTTAAAACTACTTTCAGACAAATTTGCCACAGGTGTACAATTAAACACGTTTTGTTAGCTGGACTAATATCAGTTGTTGTGTTCTTAAATGATTAAAACAACACAATTAATTACTGTTCTCAAAATGAGAATGTACTTTATGAAATGTCCAGTGATGCTATTTACAAGACGTTTTTAAACCAAGCCAACGAAGTATATGTACTATTACACATTGCACACAAATAATTATCATTAATCTTCATGGTTTCAACCTGTTATTCTTCAGCATTAAGGGTTTTTAGATCCTATGAAGTTGATAAACTCTTTCAAGATCAACCAGCTGCAAACCGCCAATACTTTCTTAGATATTCTGTTTAGCCAGTCTTCCGTGTGGTCATAATCCGTTAAGGTAAATAAAGGGGATATTCTTGGGGAAGACGTCGTTACATCGTCCAAATCAATAATGTCAAGGAATGCAGCAACAATGTATACATCTGTTACATCGTCCAAAAACTGTTGATATGGTCTGTGAAAAAAAAATTAAGAATCTATAAACAGATGATTTCCCACCAAATACACATCTTTGTAATGTTGAAAATACCTACCAAACATCACTGAACCCAAAATGAAGAATGGCATTAAATTCTACAATTCCAAAAAGATATTTGAATGAATAGAACCAACAAGCAGTTTCAGGGTACCCCGCTGAGCATTTTAAAAGACATGATAGGCACCTTGGATAAACCACCGACCTTTCAATTTAACTGGGGAATTTCCTCGGATTGATTGAAGTTTCCTACCCTCAGTGGGGATCAAATCTACAGTTATGAAGGGCAAGTGACCACAAGGCCAGCATGTTAGACTTTAAATATGGATTTGAATACAATTATTTGGGTTTCTACATGGCTGAGTGGTCCCTTAAACCACCTTATGGCACCTTATGCCATCTCAATATCACCAACTTCTCACCCCTGGAATGGAAGGTTTGAGTCCCGCTTTTAGTTAAAAAGTTTTCCAGTTATTTGCAGAAAGATGTCGATTTAATTCCGTTGCATTCTGAGGTCTCTATCAGTAAAACTAGACATATATGGCGTGTAAATATAACCTGAAATTTGTTGAAAATGGCATTTTACACCATTAAAAATACTTAAGAAAGTTCAAAAATAAAATTTATTTATTTTTTTGGTAACTTCTTTAGGTTCAATAACATCTCGGCAGTTCACCAAATTATGCCACTGTCCATTGAACGTCCCTCTTTGTAGAACAACTAATAAATTGCCAGAAATAGTTTATCAATAAATGCATAAAATTTTACACTTCCACGATTTTATATTTTGAGTATTTTTATTTAATAAGGAAGATTTCATTTCTCCTTGAAATTAAGATTGAGGCTACAGGGACATAAAATGAGGATAAAGTGCCTTCTTGAAGGACATACTTGCATTGTCATGATAAGGACTGAACTGTCAACCGTCTGGTTCTAGGTCCTATGCTTAACTAGCAGATCACTCATTCCCAATCTTTGTTGTTCAAATTGCAAAACATATTTCTCCACTGAGGTCATGGAATCGGGCCCGTCACAGTGCAATGTAATCACACTTCTGTTTACTGTTCGTTCAGTCAAGTAATGTTTACAAACACAGTAAATATATATTGTTGTATATAAGCTGATATAACGTCTTCACCTGTATGCAGATAAACACCAGTCATAAGTTTATTCTAGTTATTTAACGTGCTCAGTGTATAGCACAGTCACAAGGGCTCTCGGTTTAAAGTCCTATCCGAACGACTGTAAGTATATTTAGTTGGCACGCCCCAGGACTCAAACCCGCAACCCCGAGACTAGAAGTCTAGTGCTCTACAGGACTGAGCTAAATGGGGTTGGCAAACATATATAATAGCGTGGGAATTCATAAGGGTTGTTGATAAGGGTTGTGAGAATCTGTTTGGTGGGGGGACCGTTTGTCGGAGTTGGGGCCTTGTAGATTGGCCGATTTTAGTTTTCACACTTAAATACATCCTGCTCTGAACAAACTTCATCATATATATATGTGTGTGTGTGTGTGTGTGTGTGTGTGTGTGTGTGTGTGTGTGCTGCATACATTTTGTTCACAGTTGAACTCGCACGTGCTCTTTAATCTGATTAAATAGAAGATTAGTCCACCTTTTATTCAAGTCACGACTAATTCATATCAGTCAACAAAAAAATCACTTACAAACTGGTGTCTGTGGTAACTGTACACTGGCATTTCAATCAAATACTCAGATAGGCATCCTTTTCAAGATGATTTTTTGTAATTTTAGTTTCTTATCGTCACTTCATTTTGCGAGACGATTTAATTGTATTCGTACAAATGTTGCAGCAAACACCTTCGTTGTTCATGTTTAGTAGTAGCAATAAACATTGATATTGTTGGATACTCGTTTATGAGCCTAAATTTCTGTATGTTTAGCCCTTTAAGTGTAAAAAGCAGAAAACACAAGTGTTGTCGTTGTTGACCATGTGCACGGCCATATTGTTCGGCTTTGCTACTTTTAGGACTCCCTTTGAAGAGTATTCATTTTGCAAACGCCGTTTTGATTGGGCATTGTTATTCTATTCTGTTCAAATAAAACGACGTGAAACCAGCGTAATTTCCCACGGGTGATGAATGGAGAGTATCGGAATTGTCAACCGGGGGTATCCGACGATGGCGCTAGAGGGATTGAGGGGTGCTCCATATTTCATAACAAGTCATTTTCTTTCTTTTTTGTAGTTCTTAGGGATTCATTCTTCCGATGTGTAAAACAAATGATACGTGTTGCACAGAAACTTGAACACCAGACTGCTCCCGATCTTGTTAGCAATGCTCCACGAAACACATTGACAGATAGATATACATGCTGGGTAAAGTGATGTCAAAGATGGAAAAAGTAATCAATTGAGGAAAGATAAAATAATTACAAGAGGGGAAGCATTTACTGAACGATAGTACAAACACATCAGCAAATAAAATTCCCACAACAAATCTCAATATCCGATTCTGAATTCTCAGGTTTTATAACAGGTTAGTTGATGTAGATGAAAAGCCACACAAATCAAATACTTCAAGTGTTTATTAAAACAAGTGCACTGGTAGATGTAGTAATACTCAACTATTTGTTACGTTATATACAAGGTATGTTAGTTTATTACACGTATTCCTTTTGTAGTGTAGTTATATCCCTAAGCATGTATAGTATACTGAGATATATATATATATAAACAAGTGCCTCCAACAGAAGCTACAATAGAATAAACATTCAGCTAGAGCATTTATATACACAAAAAATAGAGAGATTAATGAAACATTGTTACTTTGCATCTGATAAATAAGACTTATAAGTGTATAATGTCAAATTAGGCGGTGCTCTAATTTAAATAATCATTATTGATCTTACACATCATCGTTTGCCTATGGATTAAATGTGGAGCGCGTGGTTCAGTGGTACAGCATCGGACCCAGGGTCTTCCGCAAAGGCAATGTGTAAGGCACTTTGCAATCATGTTCTTAGTACTGGTTTTACACAGGAAGACTTTGAGAGCTATTTGTCTAAGTTGTAAGAACTTGTTTTGCAAATGATTCAAAATAATTAGCAATCATGTTTATTACTAGAGTTGGTGTTGAGGTAAACCGCACTTGTACTAAATAAATGTATAAATGTATTAAATACATATATAAATAAACCAATGACACTCTAGTGTTTATATCTTCCATCAGATTTTATGTAAAAGGTGTGTTTTTGTTTTGTGTTACTAAACAAAGGTCCATAACCGAAACAGTAATGATACAATCAGCCCATGTAAGTAACCTATTTGATAATGGCATGTTATAGCTATTGAACGTACTACACAGTTACGTCCCTTTTTTCCCCACGGTAACATTATTCTTACGCTTAAAAACAAGGCCTACGTAATTTGGTTTTGAAATATTTTCAAAATGGTTCAAAGTAGTTGTGATTTCTTGCTGCAGATGAGTAGAGCAAAAGTTGGTATAGCATATACTGCAATAAGACATCACTGGTGTTAAAAAGTGACTTTATAGGATTTCAACATATACATGTATTTATGAGCACTTGAGGACTTCCTTTTTTTCAAAAAATCTCAGGGTGTCACTGCACTCTCTTTTTTAAAAAAAATAACGTGATAAATCTACCAAATATTGTGCATTTTTATGTGGGTTTACAAAAAAAGTTCTATGTTGAATTCTTTTTTTACAAGGGAAATCCTAGACCTTATTTTACATAGAACAACGATCACAATTCAACTGTGTAGTGAGACCTTAACTGCCGTGCAAGTTTATATTATTATCTATTGTGCTTCTTGAAATTATATTCAGTAATTTAAACGTGATTGCTGATACACGATGTGTTTTGTCTGGACGGACGGATGCATTCACGAACTGACTCCGTTGTACTTTTTTAAATAAATGACTTTCTAGAAAAATTAATGAAATTGTATCAATTTAAACCAAACCTTAATGAACCCAGATATGGAGGTATAACTCAGATTTTACTGACCCCCACCCCCTAAACAAAAAATTGCCTTAAACAAAACAAGCGATTTCCATATATGTTTGTACCTCATAAGTATGTGTTTTTGTTGCACCCTCCAAGAAACCAAGTCTCCAACATGCGTTTTCGCAGACAGATAGACCAATGAACGATCGGGGAATTGTGTGTGCTACAGGGAATTGGCAAGTGCATTTCAAACAGAAGTGATTTGCCGCGCCCACAACTAAACTTTTCTATCCAAATGGTATAAAATAACATACATTACAGCTCATACAATAAGTACCTCAAATGTACTGGTTTCTTTGCGAAGAACATATTGCATTATCACATCAAATTGAGGGTTGGATAATGATATTGAAACGGAAGTGATTTATCACATCAATATACAAGGTGACTATACCATTATACATGCTTGGATATCATGCAATCTAACCTAACAAACTTTATAAACTCAAACACTTATTAAACTTATATTTCAATGAAAGCAATACTAATCATAACTTTTAAAAAATATACATAATAATTTTCTCATTTGAAGTTAAGAAAAATCGAAGTCTCCGTGAAAATCCATTTAAACGAGTGATTGCCTTGATCGGTCAAGTGAACACCATCACTGAAAAGGCACTCCAATTACAAAATATTGATAGCTTATTTGTGCCCTATTTAATTTAAGGACCTAGGTAACAACCTTATTATTAACTCTTACCGATAATTTATCCAAAGCCTTACGATTATTTTCACATTTGACATCAGTTTACATATGTTACAGTAGGTACGTAAACAGTTACGTTTGATATCTGTACATACCTATTACAGTAGGTACGTACACAGTCACGTTTGACATTAGTACATACCTGTTACAGTAAGTACGTACACTGTCACGTTTGATATCAGTACATACCTGTTACAGTAGGGACGTACACAGTCACGTTTGACATTAGTATATAACTGTTAAAGTAGGGACGTCCACAGTCATGTTTGACATTAGTATATACCTGTTACAGTAGGGACGTCCACAGTCATGTTTGACATCAATACATACCTGTTAAAGTAGGGACGTACACAGTCACGTTTGACATTAGTACATTTATACATTTGTGCTGAATTGACTTTGATTGTGATTATAAAAAAAGTTTTACCTGGTTATACCGACATCAATACATAAATACTGGTGTTTCAGATATCAAACGTTGATAAGATACGTTCTTTCTTCTTCACGTATGTATACGCTCATTATGTGTGAAATTTCTAATACATATAAATAGGACCGTGGTAATGATCTACTTTATACAGATGCACGTATCATTTAGATGATAATTAAAACGAGAACAGTTACAGCAAAAATAAGGATATACAATGTATTTGGACATAGGCAAAAATGACGTGAATGCTAAAGTAGTTCGCGACATAGCTGGCGAATCTGGTAGTAAAAAATTTGATGCGAACAACCACCATGCACCGGTCATGATATAATGCATTAAAAGTGGTGACTGCGTAAACAATGCGTTCGGTCAAGCTGGCAGCGATGACAAACGGAACAATGAGAATAAAAATGATGCCGACAATACAGCGCTGGGACTAAGTGATCAGGCTTTCGTACAGCCTATGTCGAGAGGAGAAGCACTGCGCAATCTTGTTATTGTGTGCGTTTCCTTTACGCTGCTGTTTTCCGCGTACCATTCGTTCCAGAACCTCCAAAGTACAATAAATAAGTCCGGGGAACTGGGTACCATCGGATTATCAGTCTTATATGGGACAATGATGTTTGGTAACTTGTTGCTGTCGCCTCTATCTCTTTCGAAGTTTAGCGATAAATGGATTATGGTGGTCGCTATCGGAACGTACCTTGTGTTCTTGGCAACAGGTTTTTATGCAACTTGGTCAATAATTATCCCAGCGTCCGTGGTAATCGATATAGGTGCGTATCTTTTTTTAAATTACTAAAAGCCGAAACAACGAAACTACGATAGTAATTTCGACTTTTCGTCATCGTTGTTTTGACTTTTCGTTATCGTAGTTTCGTTGTTTCCGTGATGTCCCCCAATGAAACATCGTAGTTAAATGCTTTGTTTAAATTCATAATCATTGTCATGCTTCTCGTCATTTTAAGAAAAAGTGTTTAACTTTTAGCCAGTAATGACCATTAGAACATTGTTGAAATCATAGGACATCAATAAATAGGTTAGGTTGAGGCGTCAGTATATTGTCAAACACGTATACATCACTCTTACACATACAGAAGTATGGGTCACAGTCATGGTGGCGGTGGGGATATAGATAAACGGGGTTTTGGGGTTCGAAAATGTCATTTTACAATTACGCTCAAAAATGAAGCGTTTTAACATAAATTTTGAATCTCAAGATGCTGTTTCCCACTGTATACATTAATATTACAATACTTCTAATTACATTCACGCGAATGGTCGTATGTAATGCTGAAAGATCAGCCACACCATTTCACCTGTTATCGTTTAAGGTTGACATACAACATATAATGTAATGTGTGTATATACAAGACAATAAAATATGTTAATAAACGTGGTGGTTTTAAAGTGAACATCCGTAACCGTAAGCGTTATAATGTTCATTTGCGAATTGGTATTTACAACGCGCCGACAGATAAAACTAATTTATAAATCAAATAATAATCATCTTTAATTTGACAATTCTACATTTTTGATTAAACTGTATGACGTGTACGCATTTGCGTAATATAAGTTTAATAACATTTTAACGAATAGACATGGTAAGTTTAAAAGTCTATAATGTTCTAGTGAATAGACTTGGTCAGTTAAAAATTATATTATAATCTAGTGAATAGACATGTTCTATATTATACATGGTCAATTTCAGTTCTATGAATGGACTTTACGGGTCCCAAAATTTTGCTTGCTACAACTAACGCTGCATATATTGTAGGTGCCGCTCATATTTGGACAGCCGGACAGAGATAAGTGTCAGCATTGGCCAGACGTTACGCTGCTGCGACCGACTCAAACGAAGAAAATGCAATGAGTTTATTTTTTGGCATTTTCTACTCTTTTTACTTTACAGGTTAGCAATATTTATAGTTAATAGTATTAACATGTGTCTGTTTATACGTGACATTTACACAATAATTGAAACAATGCAAGCATTAATATTTTAAGTATAAACCAGTTCGTCTTATTTGAACTTTTTTATAATAGATATCATAAGTAAGAACTTGGTGCTCAGCTACGTTACGTGGAGTCGCACTGTAAACTAAACTCCTTTATATAAAAGTCCGTACAATTATCTCTGACAAACACATGTTTCGTCCACGTCGGATATTGAAAGTGTCGAAACCAAAACTCTTCACTCTTAATTTTATAAGCAAAAATATGGTTGTAAAATATCGCTTTTTAATTTTAGTCTTTGAAATTAAATACCATAACAATAATACTGAACTTATTTATTCGTAGAATATGGAACTGTAGTTTAGAGATTAATGATTGATTGATTGATTGACTATTTAGCGTCATTTTTATGCCATCGAGGGCTAACAGACGATCAGTTAACCTAACTACTGTTTCCTGGGATCCTGGAAGGTTAACCAGTACTCGAGCACAACCCTTCTTCGCAAGTAACTAATAACTTTCCTACTTTAATCAGCGGTGATAGACGTATGATAACGAGACGCAATGTCGTATATCAACCATCACGAAGATTGTGGCCGGTCGGGGATTAAAACTCACGACCCCTGGATTAGAGATTAACAAGTGCTAAATTTAGAGCCTTATTGCTCACTTCAACAAGCTTATCTGAACAATACATTTTCAAGTCAAATTTCATCCTAGTACATATGTGTAATAAAGATGTAAAAGCATATATATAGAGCAACCAATCTTTGTTATCTTTTATATTGATAACGCAGTGTAATTATTACTTTATTCCTACGTTCCTATAAAAATAAAGACAAAACTGAACAAACTACAATAGACATATTTATAAACTTTTTCTTTATTTACTAGATCAGATATGGGGAAATCTTCTATCCTCATTACTGTTTCAAAGGGAAGTCACAAACTCTACCAACCAATTAGAACGGAAGTGTGGTGCTGCGTTATGTCCATTTGAGGTCACCAACGGTACAGACATCCTGCAACCGACAAAGTTACAAGCAAGTATATTTATACATGCCATTCATATCATATTTAGAATTATATGTATAGTTACTTCCAGTGAAAAATACCAAATGCATTCTTGTTTCATATTTGCATACATGTATGTGTTATATGTAATCTAAAGATGTTTAGTTTTTATTTGTAGTTCATACTATTTAATCGTATTGCCTTCGGTGTGACTCACAAAATAAGTGAAAACATTCCAAATACATTATCATATCATATTCATATACATACCATTGTATATAATATGCAATCTAAAGATTTTTAGTTTTGAGTTGTGTGAACCACAAATACATGCCAATCACATCATGATGTCACGTTTTGTAATTATATTATTAGAATGATATGGACATAACTATTTACAACATTTTATATTTCCATGACGATGGCCCCTGTTGCCATTTATTCTGTATGTTTGTATCGGGTGCACCCAACCGAAACTATAATTATACAATATGTCATACGTTCAACTGTAGTCACGTGACCAAACTAATATTGCGTATACAAGTATTCATTTTTATTTTTTTGTAGATGTATATATATACACGGGTTCGTGTCTGGGTCTTGCGTTCGTCGGTGCCATCTTTATGGCAATATTTCTTCCAAACATGCCATCATTCAATACGTCCAGTGTTACCATGGTGTCCATGTTACGGTCGGTGTTGCATCACATTCTGTACTCATGGAAACAGAAGATGCTTATAATGATCACAATACTCCGTGGAATGAGTCAGGCCTTCGCAGAAGGATATCTAACTATAGTAAGAACATGTAATTGTTATATCATTAACTCCAATGAGTCCACACGTACTGAACAAGAAACTTCCGAATTTCCACGTGCATGTACGGAACCAGTATGTTCCTTGTTTATCAAATTAAACTTTAGGTCAGCTTTTATGGACTTGTCAATAACAAAAAGGCGTTGAAAACATTGAAATGTCATCAGTTTTCTTTGTTTTTTAGTATGTCTAAAATTCCACAAATTTTACATGAACATGCCATTACTGCGCCGGTTTGATTAAAGAATAGATCCGCCATTTTTAGTGATATTATTTCAAAAACATTCACATGATTAGTTGATGAGACATTAAGCGCTAATATCTGACAAAAAATATGTTTGGTCAAAAATAAAAGTTTAGCAGACTGGATTTTAATAGGCCTAACCGCAGCGGTGGTTTATTAGAACCGCATTTAGAAAATATTTCTAGGTCTTGTCGGCTTGGTGTCAGTATAATGTGACTGTGTGGTATATCATACCATGTGTCGTGATACTTCAGTGTGACAGCGCTTAGAATACTGCCTCAAGTAGACACCGTCACGATATGACTGAAACATTTTTAAAAGTGACGCCAAAACAACAAACAACATTTATTAGGTCTGTAAATAAGAAGTAATGGCATGTGTAACACTCTTCATGTATGTTAGAACCTGCTAACGGGTGTTCTATTGTCGAATAAATGGAAGGTAATTTATTCAAAGAAACCAGAAATAATCATGAAACCTAGTCAAACCCCTTACTTGTGGACTAATCTAAAATAGTTACTACAAGACAATAGTGATGATACGATAGCACTGTGGTGATGGAGCGATGGCACGATAACGAAAATACAATATGATTTTGCTTCTTCCTCATCGTGCTGTCGTGATAAATTTATGTATTTACATACATGGCATAGAATGGAAACCTAAACATTAATTTAGAACGTATTCCCGCCGTGCACATCACATGATAACCGAATACATATATAGGAATGACAACCAAGAGCAATGGCAATTGCAGATAACAGAGACTAACCATATCTTGAAATTATTTTGACCGATTAGGCTGTCGTGATATATTTATGTATTAGCATACATTGCATACAAAAGAAACCTTAACATTAATTTAGAACGTACATCAGATGATAATCGAATACATATATAAGAATGACAGCCAAGAGCAATGACAATGGCAGATAATGGAGACTAACCATATCTTGAAAGTATCGAAAATGTAACAGCTTTTGATTATATGAAGTGTCAAATAATTCTTCAGAATGTTTAATGAATACATACATTAGCCGGTTCAGTCCTTGACGAATGGATATAATACAATTATCAATGCTATTATCAAAATATGTACGTCAAATCATTAATTATGATACCATGATATAATATTGTGTAGAGCGTTTAGAAAAAAAAGTATTTTTTGCCTGAAATCCGTTTTAATTTCAAATTTATAAATCGTGTATCATGTCATATTTTTGGAGACATATTTGAAACAATTTATGTTCTAGTGACTGTATACATTACATTGTTTCATCTGTATTCTTTTTAAGCGATCTACGTGATACGCACATATTTATGGAAAACAATATATTTTAATTGTGTACTCCGTATATTATCACAAGATTAGATTTGGTTTTGTATACGAGTACTTCATATACTAGTATACCTTGTACATATAATTATAACGCGCGCATAACCTGTCACACAATTAAACTGATTTTTTTTCTATATCTATACATTACAGGCGTTTATTCGTTGTCTACTTGACATATTTACTTAACGTAGCATTTATTATATTATTTTAGACGACCTGTGTGATAAATACAGCTGTAAGGAAAATATATTTTAAACGACCTGTGTGATACATACAGCTGTAAGGAAAATATATTTTAGATGACCTATGTGATATATATAGCTGTAAGGAAAATATATTTTAGACGACCTGTGTGATACATACAGCTGTATAGTCCGCATATTATAACACGGTTGACTTTGGTTTTATGTGCTATGGATTATAACACACACATAGCCTGTTGTCACACAGTAACATTTATTTTATTGTTTTTCTATACATTTCAGGCGTTTGTTAGTTGCCCACTTGGCGTGGAATACGTGGGCTTTGTGATGATTGCCTATGGTATTATCGGCGCCATGTTTTCGTTTGTATTTGGAAAGCTTTCCAAGTTTACTGGGCATTTTTTCCTCTTTGTAATCGGTAATGTTTTTTTTTTTATTTTTGAGGAGGAAAATCTCTGATAAATCTAGTTATAATACATCTTTATTTCCAAATATGTATTAAATATGACTCGAACACGGATGGCTGGTACACAACATATAGTTCAAACCACTTATCTGGTCCCGGCCGAGTTCCAATCTAGATGTATATACATGTATGGTATGAACAACACTTGGCTCGAACAACCCTTTAGTCGAAGTATTTATTCAGTCCCGTTGGGTTCGAGCCATCGAGGTTCTGCTGTTGTAATAAATACATTTGATTACTTTTTATCGGTTTAAATGAAAATTCTATTTGTATTTTAAAAGTTCCTTTTACACATATTTTGTATCATCAATATTCTATTTCGTTACTGTATAATCCTCCATATGGTTTGTAGAATTTCTCGACTGGGTCCGTTAAATAGCATTGTTTGGAAAGACACATTTGAACACGTTGATTGGTCAGTTGCTTTAACTGAAAGTTTGAATGACGTCACAGTTTAGTAAGCGTTCAATTGATGTGGATTGTGGGATAGAATTTTCTGTTGTTTCATTGGGAGTTGATAGAACTGATTCAGGAGATGTCAGGTTCAGGGATAGACAAATCCTCCATATCAAAAATTATTATAAGCAAAACTAATCCTCCATATCAAAAAGTAAATATAATTTGTAAAATACGTCCAAAATTGAACGAGTTGAAACATGTAGTATTATCGTTTTATTTTGTGGCGATATATTTTTACAGCGTTCGTTATACAATTATCAATTTGTGTGACACTGTTGTTATGGCAACCGGACTCTACTCAGTTGGTGCTGATATTCATCCTGATGTGTATGTGGTCAATCTGCGATGCTGTGTATGGCCCTTTTGTAACAGGTATGTACTGATGTACAAGATGAGCGTGCACGTCCATACTAGTTCATTTGATGTTTTTCTTTTATTTTCTCTGATAAATGTCGAATGGGTAGTTAAAAGAAATATGTAAAATAAAACTTGATTTTTACGGACAAAGCGTACATGTCGGATTCTGGTACATGTATTTACTAATATTTAGGTTACAATGATAATGTTGTGATGTGTAGTATTTGATTTTATGGAATAAAAGAGAAACGCAATATTGTTTTCCTCACAAATTAAAATTGAACAACAGGAATTGAAGTAGCGATTTCTTCCAAATCACTTTTGCAATGATGTTGCATAATACAATGTATACTTTTTATGTTTACAGCTTTATACAGCTTGCACTTCAAGAAGCACGAAGACGCCGCCATTTCAGCTTTTCGTCTGCTAGTTTCCATTGGTTTCTCTTTGAATTTTGGCTACAGTAGTTTCTTGTGCACCAACCACAAGGTCTACATATTTATGTCTGTGCTTGTGGTGTCGTTTATCTGTCTCATTATATTCCATATGTTTTTAAGGAAACGAACAGTTACAATCCTAGAATGTGACGTAAAGCCGACCACGAATACATAATGACCTTGTGGTTTGTTTGATCCTTTTTTTATCTTGGCTCTTGGTTTTAGTTTTCATTCAAATTACGCGCCGATTTCCCTCGGATTTAAAATAGTGCCATTACCGCAAGTTAGCAAAGTTACAAACGTTTCTTACAAACTGAATGCAAAAAAAACAACAACAACAACAAAAAAAAACAAATATGATTTAATATTACAGTAATATTTGTTATGCTTTAATGCTTTAAACGGTTGACATAAAAGAAACTGCGACACCGATGACATGGTACACCTATTTAATGTTTTATAGAGAAATGAAATAGATGTTGTGTAACCATGAATGCAAACAAAATATTGATGTATATATGACAGTTTCTCGTTTTAATCTAAATAGGACTGTTGAAAATAACACACATACTCATGATTAATAAAACAGTTAAATATCACTGTAGAATAGCCAAATTAATAAAAAATTAAACAGACAAAAACGCTTCCTAAATGAACAAAATGAAATTTTGGAAAATGGTAGACAAAATCTCAATCAAATTGTTATGTAAATATGGCTGATTTTTATAATAATTTTGAAGATTTGTCATCAGAGATCAAATTCGAAGAGGACTATAAGCATCTTTCATGGGTTTGAGTTGGAGATGGAAAATTACCTCCCTCATAATAACTGTTTTGTATATATACTTTTTTCTTATGTACAACACTGTGATTCTTTTTACTTTTGTTCCAGTTTATTTATTGTAGTAGCGCAAGGATACAATAATATTTATGAATGAATACGTCATAGCTTGAGGAATTTGTGATAATGCGATAATTCTATGAATGGCTTATCGTCATAACTCGAAGAATTTGTCATAGCGCGAGAATTTTATGAATGGAGTTACGTCAATGCTGGAGGAAGTTTCTAAGCGTTTATATAGGCAAAATATCTGGATTCTGGCACTTCTAAGCGAAACAAATGTGTGCATTTCATGTCCACAGGTTTCCAAAATCTGGCTGATCTGGCAAATGTCCGCCATGTTGTCAGACTTGATATACGAAAAGTTTATTTGACACAGTAAAAACACAATTTCCTTATCATAAGTAAGCATGAAAAGGATGTCACAATGTCATAGTTCAGATGCAAATCATACAAGTTATTATTGGAACTAAAACATAAAATTGAAATGAAGATGCCTGATTTGAGGTGGACGGATTTTCAAATCTTCCCATTCTGTCAACCTTCGAGGTGAGAAATTCAAATACGATTTCCTGTTTGAGAATACACAGCATTATTTAAAGGTAAGACATTAAGATAGTTATTCTTAGTGAATATTCGGGAAAGCTTTACATTAGTCTCAAAACAAAGATCCAATGATTCATGTTGACAGCAGAAATCTAGCAATGGATATTTTGGAAGGTCAATCAATGATACTCCCATCTATCCTTAGATAATTATAATTAAATATATTCAGACTGATTTTATTTGTGTTAAACTAATCTTTATATTTAAAGCACTATAACACTTGCACAGATGTAATAAATTATTAGGTATTTTTGTGTACCTCACCCAATGCAAGACTTCTTGTCAAATCAAGATATGGATTTATGTTGAGACTTAAATCTACAGTCATAAGGTGAGTTCATTTATAGTAAATATGGATAGTTATATAGAAATTGTCTTATTAATGGCATGCTCGTTAAATACATTGATTGTTTACTGGTAAAAATAGACTTAAGGCGGCAGTGTTCACAAGTAAGTCTTACTTAGATAGAATGTAAGCTTATTCTGTTACACTATTCACGGTTATTTTGCGTATTTTTTTATAACAATGAAGTTACAAGTACTTTGATGAACTAGATTTACCATTTGGAATAGATTAAGCTATTTTTAAATTCCGACAAGTAACCAGCTATAATAAAGTGGGCTTCTAACGTTAAAACACTATCACAAAATGCTTGTTTCAAGATGTGGGTTTCCATTCATCCATATAATTGATAATCTTTAGATTATCTTCACATCCATTAAATAGTGAAACTGGTAGAATCACAAATTTAGCCTGGAATGAAAGAAAATGTACGTAATTCGACTTGAAGACGAGTGTCATTTTGTGTTCATATGTCCTTACTATCAATAAAAGTAAGTGTTTAAATGAATGTCCTGTATTGTGTGAAAATGCATAAAGGCAATCCTAAATTACTTCAAATTCAAACACTCATGTTTATACATTGTATTTATCCCTTTACTTCATATAGACGCCTTTGGACACCTCTTATAAAGACGCCTTTGGACACCTAGTATAGAAAGAGTTTGAATTATTGGGTGAATTATGTTTATATTAACTGACAGAGTGGAAAACAGAGTGCAGATTGCTCGTAATGAGCAATCTGAACTCTTCCTGCACTGTTTTCAAAGGCCTTCTCTGAGTGGTGTGGAAAAACGCATATCTATGGAGTAAAGGGTTATATGAGTTATTTGAAAATATATTCTTTTTATGTTTACTATCGTTTTTCATTGATGTGTATATGTTTGTAATGTAAATAACGATGGACTTTGTGAATATTAGTTCAAACTTATTTATTTGAATTCGATTGTAAAACAAGTTCTTTCAACTTAGACAAATTATGCTCGAAGTCTTGCTGTATATAACCAGTACTAAGCATATGCAGAAAAAGTGGCATACTCAAGGACACCACCCAAAGCCGTGGCGGAGGATTGAACCCACTACCATCTTATCATTGGTTCTATGCTTTATCACTGGACCAAGTGCGTCTGTTCAAGTTGTATTGAATAAAATTGCGTTTTGTGCTGTATATGAAGAGTTTAACCGAAGTACTATTACAAAAGTGTTTTTGTATACATATTGTGTTGCTGATTTTGACATATATCAGACATAAAGCATAGATATCCTTGTAACGGATTGTTTTTTAAGTCTAAGAAGGTTACAGTGCTACCACAACCCCTAACTCTCCAGACCTGGCCCAATGTGACTTTTTTCTATTTTCCGTATTGAAAAGCCTTCCTCTCTGGTCGTAGATATGGGCCACGGCAGGCTGTTGGTTCTGCCGTTAACCGGTGATTTCGTAGTATACTCCAATTAGTCTACCGTGACGCTTTACGAAAATGGATCCACAAATTAAAAGTATGTATTTCTAACCGGGAAGAGTGGTTTGAGGGTATGAAATGAAATTAAATTAACGATTAAGCTAGTTATAAATGGCTGGAGGGCAAATACACAATAAATTTCGAAAAACCCTCGCACATTGTTAAGTTTATCTTCATTGTTTATACAATTTCACCCGTAGTTTCAATGCAGCTAATGTACTAGTGGTATATCTTTAACGACATGTTATGTGATGTCATAACATTGTTATTTTAAAACTTTATCCTAGGCCGAAATTCATCAATAATTTGAGTCTGAGAATCTTACATTTTTGTAAAACCCTTCTTTGAAAGAGCAACTATCCGACAAAAAAGTACAGGATCCAAATATTATAGTCGGATTGTTCACGTCAGTCTGGTATACACGAACAAGTTTATAATGATGATAATAAAACATCTGATATCATCCATTTGTGAGAAACCGCCTTTGCCTACAACTGTCGCGTACGCTTTTAACTCCATAATTAAGCACATTCATAACGTGTTCAGGTGATTAACGACGTATTGTTTTGTAAATGTTTTTAATGCAGTTCATAACGACCAAATTCAATTCATAATTTGCATTATATCAAACAAAAAACCAGCAACTTTACAATTCGTCATGTTTATAATGTATATGCATACCTTATAAAAAGTGTAGCAATGTAAATATTACTTGTGATAATAAATGTGCATCTGCAGTGTACTTGTCCATGCGCGTATACGATTAAATGTACAGTGAAATCTTTCCGGTTCCGGTGCAAATTTTCATATTTGAGAAAAAAATAATGGGTCTACTAGACAAGAGCAGCTCTTCAACACCGACAGCAATGCAACACCAGCCTAAAAACGAACAAATTGACAAATATAAAAAAAAACGGAAAGACATTATCCCCCCTCCCCCCAATAAATCTTCATTTGATAAAAAAACTGCGACATCAATCCTATTCAGACGCTTGTCATTCGGACGGTGAAAGCATAGTTAGTATTGAGGGTGTCGCTCAAAGTCATAGCCTTCTGACAAAGTCAAATGCTCATCAGCCTTCTAGTATTCCAGGTCATCAACCCGTGCAACAACAATATATGATGCATCCTCTCCAACCATCACATAACCAAATGTACATGTCATCACCAAACCGAATGCCAAATCAGTCCCCATCCAAAACATACCTGGTCAACCACAGATGTCATTCCTGTCTTACCATGATGTCCTGAGAATCACAACAAGCTTACATGACTCATCCATAGCATATCCACTATTGTAAATGCATGCATTTAAGGAAAAAGTTGTACCACTAACATAACAAGTACAGAAGCTCCAAGAGCAAGTTACTTACATTACTGCTTAAATGAACAAAACAAGATGGAAATGTGTGTGCTCATCAGCAACGTACCTGAGGAAGTAGGCGAATCAACAGATAACCAGGTAACTGAAGTGGCCAAAAAATGGTGCTAAAATCAGCCAGAAAGACATTGACAGATCACATAGAAATGGGAAATCACCTGATCCTGATTTCACCACAATGCCAAACCAAGAGACATAATTGTCAAAATTCTAGGCTACAGTGCGAAGAGTACCTTCATGAAAGGTAGGAAAACTTTAAGAAAGAGCAAGAAAACAATGTTCATCAATGAACAGCTGATTCCATTTAGAAGAGAACTGGCCTGGCAGTGTAGGAAACTCAAGAAGAGGAGCCAATCCCTTATTCTTGACACTTGGACCTTTGATGGTACTCTCTTTGTCAAAATTCACATAGAAGGTAAACCTATCAGGATACAGACCAACAGTGACCTCTACATATATGGATATAAGCCCACTGAGGATTAGACTGAGTCAGTCTAACATTACAACACTTGGTGCAACAGCGTAAACAAACAAACACACATGTGTTGATGTAATCTATCCTGTGGTAGATACTGTTACTCTGATGATCAATTGTCAGTATTTGTCATTGCTAATATATATTATGACATGATCATTTATAAACTATTTGCAATTTTTTATTTGTAACATGAACATAATATAATATATTCACACTCTCCTTTTTGTCATCTACAATTGTAATCATGTGCATATAGAACCATTACACTGTCATTGCAATTACCTGGAGCCATTACACAACTGTCATCATTACTGCTGTGTTGGTCTAACTTGCTCATGGTTCAATACAGTTGTGTATGCCTAATGTCAGTATGTACCTATTCTAAGTCTTATTGCAGTCATATTGAATATAAACAGATATGTGGACAATATGGCATGAATAAGAAATATTAACCAAGTTCACCAATTGACATAAGTACTCACCTTGATGTCATTTACAATTGAATCCATGTGTCTGTGGAAACATTGTGTACTGTCATTACCTGTATATGGAATATTTGCATAGCTGTCATCTGAATTGAGCTGTGTCGGTCCCACTTGACCATGGTTATATGTAGGTCTCATATTAGTGTGTGCCAGTATCAAGTCATATTAAAGTCAAATTGTATTATGAACTGTGAACATTATGGCATGATTACAAAATTAATATTATTTACAAATTAGATAATTTAATTACTCACCTTGATCATGAATGCAATTGTGCAGACCTCATATCAGTATATACCTATCCAATGTTATAATGAAGTCAGTCTGTATATGAGATCTGAACATTATGGCATGACTACAAATATGATTTACACATTAAAATCAGTACTCACCTTGATGTCATATTCAATTGGATGCATGTGCCAGTGGAACCATTTAGCTGTCATTATCTACACATTAACTCTTGGCATAGCTGTCATTATGTGTATACCTTTGTACAGCTGTGTTAGTCCCACTTGTCTATGGCTCTGTACCTGGCACATGAATACAATTGTGTAGGTCTCATATCAATATTTGTCTAGCTTAAGTTATATTGCAGACATATTGCATTATGAAATGTGAACATTATGACATGATTACAAATATGATTTATAAATTGACATAAGTACTCACATTGATAACATCTACGGATGAATTCATGTGCCGGTGGAACCATTGTGCTGTACTATACTACATCTGGAATCTTTGCCCAGCTGTTATCATGTATATGACTACGTATAGCTGTTTTGGTATCACTTTTACATGGTTCAGTACCAAACACAATGGTTCAGTACCAGACACATGAATGCAATTGTGCATACATTAATTTGAATGTGCCCATCCAAAGTCATTCATGGTAGTATGAACTACCAACATCATGGTACATATTTTGTATATACAAGCATCCTGCCATTGATGGCTACATTTTGTGTCTATCTCACCTAACAAGTATCATTATTATGCAGATGACTTGTAATTATGGGAACTTCACATATGTATGTTACCTTCTATAGTTACATTGCAGCATGAACTGTCAACATTGTGGCATGAATACAAATAATAATGATTTAAAATTGACATGAATACTCACCCTAAACTACAACTGCATCCGTGCGCATGTAAAACCATTATACTTCTGATGCTACACTTGCTGCTGCACGTTAATCCAAATTCCCAAACACATATTTTAGTATCACATACACGCGTAGAGCCATAAGCATTAAATCAACACTAGTTTTAATAATAAATTAGCACCATTATTCCACTCATAAATAACACAAACAGCAACACATTGTTTGTTTCACTCCAAAAGCAGCTTACATCGGATAGTCTTGAAGAAATAAATACCAAGCACGGTTACACTGCCCTTCAATACATCGGTAAATCTTGCTGCTGCATGTTAATCCGAATTACCAAATACATAGTTTAGTATCACACACACGCACACGCGTAGAACAAATAGCAATAGACCAAACACTAGTTTAATAATAATAGATTAGCACCATTATATCACTCATGGATGACACAAACAGCAACACATTGCTTGTTTCTCTCCAAACGCAGCTTACATCGAATGGCCTTGATGAAATAAATACCAATCATGGCTACATTGAATACCTGAGTAATTTCATTCGGAATACTCAGCATTGTTTCTATAAAACAACACATTCAACACTGTTTAATTTGCTCCAGAATTCTAGGTGCTTTTAGTAATCTATAAACCTAATGTGGACCAACTAAATCACAAGAGTTAAAATTTCTCCGTGTCTGTTTATATTTCAATATTTTCATAATTCAATCATATTATACTCCACCCATTTTACCAAATCTATCTCGTATCATCATTATGTATGTCCGTTATATCTGCTATGTTTTTGCATACCATTTTCCAACATTTAGTTTCCTCTTTGCATTACTCCTTCACATCCTATACACTCTTACTTCCTTTCTTCTCGTATGATCACAAGTCCCTCGGAAGATACTCGCTCACACAGACTTATCACCCTGGTTTTACATAATGTGTATTGATATATCTGTTTACAGAGCGAGAGTGGGTATTTTTTGTCACTATCAACTCCATCAAAAAGGGTTTTAACCGATGAACAGTTTCGATTTAATTATTTGGCTTTCCGTTTAACTTATTCTGTCCGGTGTCATCCACCAAAATCCAGGTCCAGCTTCATCTAGTACATCCGATTTGAGTTCCGGCTCATCATCCACTTTGTCTTCCGCATCATTAGGCCTCTCAGAACTTATTTCTAGCCATCTCCCATTTGTTCATTATAATGTCCAAAGCTTTGCCCCAAAGATACACCAACTGTACGCTGATTTATCTTCATTTGGTGTATTGGCTTTCACGGAGACATGGTTAAATAACAATATATCTACATCAGATCTTGCATTTTTGAACACCCTTTCGTAAGGATCGCCCGACTAACAGATATGGCGGTGTCCTAGTCTATGTTAAGGATACGATCACTGCTCGCTGAAGGCAAAACTTAGAGGTAAACGACATTGAATGTATATGGTTAGAATTGAAGGTGAAACATTAACCTATTCTGTTCGGCGTTTTCTATCGTCCACCGAATTCATATGCTGCTGTCCTTTCGTGTATTCAAGATTCCATAGCCCTAGCTGTCGATATATAAGACATAGTGGTACTGGTGATTATAATCTCGACTGTCTCAAACTTGCACCTCGATTGAAAATTGACAATTGTATGCAATTCGGCCTTTCCCAACTAATTTCAGACACAACCAAATTCACCGAGTCTTCCGAGTCCATTATTTACCAATTCCTTGTATCTTGCCCCAATCTAGTATCCATTTGTGGTGTAGGTGAACCCTTCTTTGAGCAGAATATTCGCTACCATTGTCCAGTATTCTGTTGTATAAGATACCCTAAATCATGACACACGCCCTTCAAGCGAAAAGTTGCGTACCAGTGTATCTGAGTTTGATTGGGAATCTTGTTTTGATGCTGATATTGATGTGTATTCTTCTAGTCTCACTGCAACTTTACTTTCTTTGTATGATGAGTGTATTCCTAACAAAACTGTAACAGTACGACCCACCGACCCACCTTTGATGCACAACACAATCAGAAACCATATTCGATAACGAAGACGAGCATACATCAGAGCACGCAAAACAAACAACCCAAACCATTGGAATACATCCAACACCGTACGCAATAAAGCAAACTCTCTCGTACGCAATGCCAAACACGCACACAATATCAAAATTGACATACTAAAGCACCATCTATCACAACACCACTTGTCCGACTACTCCAAACTTCTAAAAGGCTTCATTAATCTCAATTCCTCTACAACAAGCATCCCAACACTTTTTCACAACAACACATACGAAACCAACACAGAGAAAGCAGACATACTCAACACTTTCTTTCAAGCACAAACACTCTGAGATGACACGGACAAAGGCCTCCCAAACCTTCCCATCAACGGTCGCGGCCATAAACTCACCAGCATTAACATCCAACCTAAGGAAGTTACTGACGCCCTTAAAATTCTGTAATCAGGGAAAGTCACCGGTCCCGATACCGTCAATAACTAAGTCCTCAAAGAACTTTCAAACGGACTATACCGACCGCATAACCAGGTGGTAAGCTTTATACTTAGTAACTTTATATGTTTTACGATGACACGCTTTCGTGATATTTGACATTTGCTGTGATGCTCCATCTTTGTCTTTAATGCTTTCTTCTCGTTTCTTGATCATTTAATGGGGGAATAAAAGTTGATAATAATATAATAAATTGCATAATGTATGTCAGATAATGCAAGGCAGTGCTACATTATATACGTAATGTAATCAAGTAGAATTTAGTTACATGAATATTGATTGGCATGTTAACGTTACTGGGTGCAACCGTACTGCTGAAAACCATTTTCTGTTTTTACTTTGTTTTACATTGAGTATACCGGTAAAACTAACTTTCTTAAAATTATTTATACTTTTTTCAAATTACAGTGTGATGTTTAAAATTCTGCAAATTTATCAGTAAACGTGCAAATATATAAACAGTAATGTTATATGTGTGATAAATTGGTTTAAAATATGATTTGATAAGTTTTGAATATAGTCTCTTATGATTCTTTTTAGAATGGCTGGTTATTTGCTAAATGTAATATTTCATATTATTCATATAATGTGTATTAGCCATAATTAGACTTAAATAAAGAAATATATGTCCATCCATTCAACACCCACCAACCCACCAATCTATCTATCTATACAAAAAATCAATTAAAAGACAGTATGTCAGTTTGTCTTTCAAAATGGCAGATTGGCCAAATCTTTTCAAATATATCATGCCTAGATATACTCGCAGAACCTTTATTGTATATTATAAGGATATCTATAAATAGCTTTTCACCGCCTATGCTCCCATGTTGTAGTAAAATGATACGTCCACTAAAACGTGTAATGCATTTTGGGGCGTTTAAAATCAGACAATTTGATCCGCCATATTAGTTACATGTTGTTTACATACTCATCTTAGAATGAGTGCAAATGACGAGTTAAAGAACGTCAAATAAGTAGTACGTTTGTGATTTTTATTTCTAGAATTGACATTTCGTTTCGATTTTATCACTCACATCACTGTATTGTTTTTGTTACATTTTGTCTAATTTGAAATTCCAAATCACTCACTTTTCCGATTTATAAATGATAATAAGACGCTTAGTATTCATATTAAACATAGTTTGATTTTTAAATACATCTATAGAGATTTGTCCCGACCTGACACAATCTCCACAATGTCTATGTTTACTACAGCAAATTTACTGTGTATAATATACACAAGTATGCATACGTGGATACCACCGTGATTGTAAGAGGGCGATATCTTCCTAGCCTATGTTTCTTGGTTACATACATCATTAAGTGCAGTTTTCTTAGTCTCTGCAAAGTCATTGAAAACATTTGAATTATAAAAGAGTCACTTTATATATATATTTACACGAGTATTTATGTACTTTTTTGCACACATAATTGGAATCCCAGAAAGGAAAATAACAGACTCGATTGTATTGACTCTACTTTATTAAGCATTATTCTACTTTTCAACATAACTAAATGAGTCACACGATTCAATCATAAGGAATAAGAAATAATAACAGCATTGACTTGTACGGGACTACTTTTTAATGCCACCATGCAGTACGTACGACATATATTTGCATTGCAGGAAACAGACCTGGTATTAACGATTGACATATTGTAAGGCACAGGTATCATCAGTATTTCGAAATATTTGATAAGAAGTTCACTTACTCGACAGTATTATGAAATAAAAACTATGGGAACAGTAAAATTCATTCATAGAACTTAAATTTATCATGTATGTTCAAGGGAATATAATTGAACAGACTGGTCATGCCTTTTCACTAAAACATTATAGAATTGTAAACTGACCATGTCTATTCACTTAACAATTATATATTTTTAAACTGACCATGTCTATTCACTAGACCATTATATATTTTTAAACTGACCATATCTATTCACTAAAACATTATAGAATTGTAAATGACCATGTATATTCACTAGAAATGTATATATTTTTAAAATGATCATGTCTTTTCACTGAAACTTTATATATTTTTAAAATGACCATGTCTATTCACTAGAACTTTATATATTTTTAAAATGATCATGTCTATTCACTGAAACTTTATATATTTTTAAAAATGACCATGTCTATTCACTAGAACATTATATATTTTTAAACTAACCATGTCTATTCAAAAGAATATTATTAACCATAATACTCGTATATGGAACCGTTTTAATAAAGATGATTTAAAAATTAGTATTTGATTTAAAAATGAGCTGTATCTGTCGGTGCGTTGTAATTAGCAATTCGCAAGTTTGCGGTTTTAAACATTAACGTTTAGTAACATATTTGATGCCCTGTTACAGGGAATATGTATAATCAGGGAATATGTATAATCCCTGAAAATTTCAGGGATTATGTATAATCCCTGATTCACTCAGGGAATATACATAATCCCTGAAAAAAGCAGGGATTATACATATTCCCTGATTTGATGTCCAGATTTTTAGACATATTCCCTGAAATTAATTCTGTCTTTATTTTCTGGATTTACAAATCATTTTAAAGAAATATCTGCAGTTAATTAAAGAGAGTGCATAAAGTAATTTCTGCAGTAAACCAAACACAATTTCTCATATAAAACAGTTTATTTCTGAAAGGACATCACATTTACATATTCTGTCTTTGTTTTCTGGCTGATAAATTAGCAACATGCACCGGCAATCATACTAATCTATCCAATTGATTAAACGTAATTAAGTCTTTAGCTCATAGTTGTTTGCACGGGTTTTATGTTTGATGTTCTTAATCTAGAAATAAGCGTTTCAAGTTTTTAACACCCCGTGCAAGGTGAACAGATTATGTTGTCAATTATGTATAATTAAGTAATCATTTTCAAATAAGCGTTTCAAGTTTTTAACACCCCGTGCAAGGTGAACAGATTATGTTGTCAATTATGTATAATTAAGTAATCATTTTCTTTTAATCTTGTAAAGAACAGGACTTAAGTGCCTACATTATTCTTATTTGTTTGAACTTGTTTTCATCAACTGTAAAGCAAACAGTCATTTGGTTAAAAATTTCTTCAGCTGAAACTGACCAATGACCTGCTTGCAGTATAATGCAACACAATGGTAACTAATAAATAATAAGGCTAAGGTGATCTAGACCACATTCTATAACAACAGACACAAGATGGAACTTGAAATTGAATTTAGGCAGAAACTATACAAACTGTATGAAGAAAACAAGAGAGTGTTGATACCAAAGGATGAATACAACAAAATTATCAATGAGATAATTGAAGGTTCTGCATGCTCCAAGAAGTCTCCACATCAATATTACTTGCTGAAGAAGTATGAAATACTAAAGTGTGGAGATGTAGAGAAGCTTATCAGAAAACGTCAGCATCCAGATGAACATCCAACTTACTTTGTGACTATTGAAGAAACATTTGACATAGTAAAGAGAGTACATCTAGCAACTGGCCATGGTGGGAGAGACAAAATGGTGAAAGAAGCAAATAGGAAGTATGCCAATATCACACAAGACGTCCTGTCATTGTACAAATCCATGTGTGTTGAGTGCCATCGAAAACGCAAGAGACCAACTACTAAAGGAGTTGTTGTTAGACCACTAATTAGCAAGGACTTTAATTCCAGAGCGCAGGTTGATCTGATAGACATGCAGGCAATGAACCAGGGACATTTCAAATGGATTATGGTGTACCAAGATCATCTAACCAAGTTCTGTGTACTCCGTGCTCTTACATCAAAACGTGCTTCTGAGGTAGCCTACCAGTTACTTGATATTTTCCTGTTGCTTGGTGCCCCCTGTGTATTGCAGAGCGACAATGGATCTGAGTTTACTGCCAAGATCATTGTAGAATTGAAGGAACTATGGCCTGACCTTGTGATGGTCCACGGAAAGCCTAGACATCCCCAAAGTCAGGGTTCTGTAGAACGAGCCAACTGTGACATAAAAGACATGTTAGTGGCATGGTTAGGGGATAACAACACAACTGATTGGACTGTTGGAATTAAATTTGTGCAATTCCAGAAAAATGCTAGTCACCACAGTGGTATTAAGTGTTCTCCATTTGCAGCACTACTTGGCGCAGATGCTAAAAAAGGGCACTCAACTGACTTTAAATGATCAGGTGATATGTGAACATATTGATTAACCCTTAAGCCTGTTGAGGAAAGGGTTAAAGGATTAACTACAATTATCTGAAATGCATGTGTGAAATAAGTTAACTTTGTTTTAATCTGAAGCTATCTAATATGTTACATGTAAATGTGATGTCCTTTCAGAAATAAAATCTTTTTACTGCAGAAATTACTTTAAAATGATTTGTAAATCCAGAAAATAAAGACAGAATCAATTTCAGGGAATATGTCTAAAAATCTGGACATCAAATCAGGGAATATGTATAATCCCTGCTTTTTTCAGGGATTATGTATATTCCCTGAGTGAATCAGGGATTATACATAATCCCTGAAATTTTCAGGGATTATACATATTCCCTGATTATACATATTCCCTGTAACATATACACACATTACATTATATATTGTATACAAATCTAAAACGAATACAGTCTAAATGTTCTGGCCACAAGATCTCTCAACATTAGATACGAACATTCCCTTAAAAGTACCATCGCGTAAACGTTATCAGAAGTATTGTAACATTAATGTATTCAGTGGGATACACAATCTTGAGATTCAAAATCTATTTTAAAACGCGTCATTTTTAAACATAATTGTAAAACGCCACCATGACTGTGAATCATGCAGTTCTGTATATGTACGAGAGATATATACGTGTTTGACAATAAATTGACGCCCAAACCTAACCCTTTCATTGATGTCCCTTGATGTCAACCATGTTCTAAAGGTCTTTACTGGCTATCAGTTACACACTTTGACATAGAATGACAAAATTATTAAAAATTAATACAAAGCATTTTATTACAGTGTCCCGTTGGGGGCCATCGCAAAAAAAAAAAACACGGAACAATGAAACAACGATGATGAAAAGTCAAAACAACGATAGTGAAAAGTCGAAACTATAATCGTAGTTTTGTTGTTTCGGCATTTCTTAATTTAAAAAAAGAATAAGCACCTATATCGATTACCACGGACGCTGGAATAACTGTTGAACAAGTTGCATAAAAATATATTGCCAAGAACGCAACGTATGCCCGATGGCGACCACCATAATCCATTTGTCGCTAAACTTCGAAAGAGATAGAGGCGAGAGCAACAAGTTACCAAACATCGCTGTTCCATATAAGACGGATAATTCGATGGTACCCAGTCCCCAGGACTTATTTATTGTACTATGGAGGTTCTGGAACGAATTCTACGCAGCGTAAAGGAAACGCACACAATAACAATAACAAGATTACACAGTGCTTCTCCTCTCGGCATAGGTTGTACGCAAGCCTGATCACACAATAACAAGATTACGCAGTGTTTCTCCTCTCGACATAGTATGTATGAAAGCCTGATTACTCAGTCCCAGCACTGCATTGTTGGCATCATTTTTATTCTCATCGTTCCGTTTGTCATCGTTGCCACCTTGGTTGAACCTTGATTGAACGCAGTTTTACGAAGTCAACACTTTCAATGCTATATGTGTTGTCCGGTGCATGGTGTTCGTTCGCATCATCGTTTTTACTAGCAGATTCGTCAGCTTTGTCGCGAGAGAGTTTATCATCCACATTAGTTTTGCCGATGTCCAAATCTATTGTATCTCCTTATTTTTGCTATAACCGTTCTCGTACTAATTTTCATTTAAATGGTATGTGCATCTGTATAAAGTATATCCTTAACACGGTATATCGACAACATATGAATATTTCACAATTATTGAGCGTATACTTGCGTTACGAAATAAGACCAATTTTCAGTCGCTTTCTTTTATTAAACACTATAATTATTCATCAACTTTTAATGATTGTAAAATTACATAATTACTATTAAAGAAAGTCGTACATGAACATGCATGTTATCAATATTAAAATGACTTTGCTGTGTTATAGTTAGGATAGCATTATCTGACATTTGGCATAAGAATTTTTTGGCACAAAGGGAAGCAACTGTGTTTAGACCATCCAGTGTCACTTCGTACAATTATACTACAATTGACCCTATATCGGATGACAAACTTATTTACGGATACGTCTGAAATTGGTCTCTTATATTGTGTTCAATATATGAAATATGCTTACTGGTATAAAATAATTATTTTAAGAAATTTACCCTGAATATTAAATATAACAGAAATCTTAATATTTATACAAAATTAATATGCCCATTTAGTATAAAAATGTTAATATTGCAACTGAAGTTTATTTAAGGATGGCATACTTTAAGAAGTATTTCTTCATATTACGCGGTAAAGTGTGTGTTTCTTTGTAATTATATGAATAGGTATCAGAGAGTATGTTGTGATTTTCAAAGCAAAATTTATCAGTACACTATATCAAAATAACGCTATTTTATTGCAAATTTGAAAAAGAATTGACACGTTGCCGGAATGATTTTTGTTTTCAAAAAACCTAAAAAGTTAAATTCAAGCTTATAATTACCATTTCATGGATGCATCTATGTATAAGTTTTAATCAAAGATTATTTTTTCCGCTTTGCTTGTAAAGTTTACATTTTTCGCCAAATGTCAAGGACGGTATGTTTTTGAGGATGTAATACCAAAGTCCATACGATAACGTGTTTTTTTTTCTAATTTTGCATGAACATACCTAAAACTTAAATACTTGGAAGATTCATTTGAATATGTGTTGTGGGGTTCGTCAGAAGCTCCTTATATTTGATTGCATTTTAATGCTGGTAGAAATAACGTGGTTTATATTTGCTTCGGTTATGAGCAAAGTGGGGACATTTTAATAAGTGGTGGAACTTGTCGCCAATATCTGAGTAACAAAGTGAGCGCCTTAGGTTATAAGCAATATTTATATATATATTTCGGTTTCAAAAAGGAAGCTATGGTTTGTAGTCTTAAATTTGAATAAGTGTAAGTTATTGCTTTTTGGTTATATAAGATCGTTTTAATCGAAATATCATCTTTCAATAAGTTTTTTAGTCCTGCTCCTACTTTATATGAACATCGAATTTAAATATTAAATGAAGACGTGTGTTTTTGAAACTACATAAAACATTGCTTTTGTGGTTTATAAGGTCAGTGGCAAAGTAATACCTGTTGTCTGTACCCAGAATAATTTCTCTTTCATAAAAATATTTATATGTGATGTTTTATTACTGTGATCAGCTACATGTTTGTTATAATTAACAATTAAAGGAAGTCGCCAAAGTCTTTGTGTATTGATTAACAGTTGATAGAATTTAATACAGGGTCTAAGCTGTTGGTTCCCAAAGGCGACAAATGCGATAAAAAAATGTGTGGCATTAGAATGTTTTAGTTCAGCGTTTGAGTTCTATATAGAACCTATTCTATTCCTCGTCTGAACTTTGGATTCGATCTGAGCATCTGTCTCCATGGTTACCACCTGTTAATCTATCCTGCTTACACTAGTATTTTTGCCAACGATATATCTTTCATTTCTGCTAATTTATCGGACATAGAGGACATTCTAAATCACGATTAGTGGATTTTAATTTCAATAAAACAGAAGCTCTGCTTGTTACATTTGGCCTTGACTAATGTTGTTAGAACTTGTTGCCCAATCCTCTTGCTAATGTGTTATATATAAAGCAATAAAATATGTTAAAATTTAAAAATACATTCTGTTGAGAATAGCTATTTTTTGATAACAGTTAATTCAATAATCAAAACCTAGTACTAGATTTTAACTTTTAAAACTATTGAAATATATTTAATACTTTCCATCATTAGGCGATGAAAGAAATAATAACATGACACCAAGACGATGCCCAAGGACGTAAAAAATCACTAAGGAGTACATTTTTAAGATCCAAGAGTCCCACAAGACAAGATATACACAATGATTCATGTGTAAGCCATCGTTTACTACACAAACCAATCTTTCAACAGCTGTACACAAATCTTTATTCACCTCTCGGTAAAAAGCACCGGGAATGGTTTTGGTCCCAAATTAAACACCATTGTGCCTTCCAAATCCGGATGGAAGCCATATGGTAGTTTCATGCAGAATTTCTTTAGTAAACCTGCTGAGAAAATATTCTAAACTTTCTAAATTTGAATGCAAATTCTTAGAAAATACAAAATTGATATTTCTTTGTTAATCTTTCCAAAATAGATAATAAAAAAGGGTATATGATATAAAATGTTTAACATTTTAACTAAACAGATTAACAAAAGAATTGCAATATACATTCCAAAGGGAAGAAACTCCCGCTGTCTTGGTATGTACCTTTAGGTATGGTGTACTCCCCTAGCTTGACGTCTTCGGTGTTGTAGTGAGGTAAACCGAGAGCCGCCGGACTGCTCAACCGTAAACTCTCCAGAATGGTGGTTCCTGGTAAGAAATGTAATATAATATCATCAAATATGTCAAAAAGGTTCATCCATATGTTAACAAGAAAGAAAGTGAGAAATAGAGAGACTCAGTCATTTTAGAAAGAGTGACAGAGAAACGGAGAGAGAGCGAAGATAGAGAGAGAAAAAGAGAGTCATAAGAGAGAGAGAGAGAAAAAATCGTGTTTGAGAGAGTGAGTCATTAGAGAGGGAGAGATAGAAAGAGTTGAGAGAGATGGCGAGAGAGAGATGGCGAGAGAGAGAAAGAGAGAGAGAGAGAGAGAGAGAGAGAGAGAGAGAGCCATGGGCAGGGCTCGACACTAACGCAGTCCCGAGATAACGAGGGCACCTATTTTAGTTCGTCTTTTGTCATGACCCTGGCCGTAATTAAAGTTTTATGTTATTAAGCTTAGATTTTTCTCTGTTTCTGAACAAACTACACGGCTATGTGTGGTGTCCTTGAGCAAGACACTTTTTCCGCATATGCTTTGTACTGGTTCTAACCAGGAAGACTTCGAGCGTGATTTGTCTAAGTTGTAAGAACTTGTTTCACAATCGAAGTAAAATAAATAAGTTTAAACTAAACTACTTATGTTATTGTGCCAAAACTTCATAAACACATTCTGACATTCATAGAAACAAGGCATATAGCTTACTTACTTATTTTCCCATACGTTGGGCTCTAAAACCTTAGACCATAGTAAATTAAGTGCTTGATTATCGTCTCATCCCACCCACTAGTATTCATGTCGACCGGACCTTTTTCATTCTCATAAAAAAAAAATAAGATTCTCCTCCCCACACTCTCCGTTTTTAAGAAAAAAGTGGATGAGAATCTAGCAATTAATTTATAATGGTAAAGTTTTTTTTATCTAACTTGGGTTTAATTTTTAAAATATATATTATTTTATTTCTAAATTGATTCTGTAAATTGATCACCATCAACTAAAATAGAATACATCACTGACCTTGACCTATTTAATGGACTTGGTTGATACTTTATCCGGTTAAATTTTATGTTAAGTTCAGTTTTTTCTCTGTTTCTGGACAAAAACTAACGTTATATTGACTAAATTTCATAATCACGTTCATTAATGGACTTTGATAAAGACGAGCGTCTGCACAAACTTGCGGTACTCTTGTTTTTTTTACGTGACACCAACTTTGGAAAGTTAAGTGTTTCTGTGAGATGTCTATAATTTCAAGAGTATTTTCTATATCTTTAGTATTTCGCTGGTTGAAAATCCTATTCAACAACCTATTGAGGCTATTTTATATGTAAAACACGTTCACTCTTCAAGTTAAATCATAAATTACAAGTTCATGGACCGCTGGAATGTAACAATTTCTTGTAATATGAAGAAAACAATTAAAACAAACGTACACTGCAACAATAGCACTGATATGTATCCGGTTTTAGGTTGTTGGTATATAAAGATGAAAAAATAGACATTGAGGAAATATGTCTTGTTATTTTACTGTTTAAAATCTACAGACGATACTCTATCTGAGATATTTTTTATTTTGAACGTTCCATTTTTATGAGGTATTGCATGCTCGACTTTTCTTTCTAATACCAATTTAAACATCGGCCGGTCCATGTTTTACGGCGCCATTTTCGGTCTTCCCGTCGCCGTTTAGGTTTCTTTAAAAGGTTATGGAAAAAAGAAATTAACGTTTAGAAAATTACATACAGTTAAAAGAAACAAATTGTGCTAAACATGATTACATAATTTGAGAAATTTAATTAATTTTAAATGTTTTTAATTTTAAGTTAACAATGCTTCTTTGAAAATGAACACAACAACATAATTTTGTGTATGCTAAAACTATATTTTTGTACTTATTTTAATTGCAGTTTGGTCAGTAATGTCACAAAAGAGGCATAAGGAATTGATTTTCAAAGGCAAGAGACTGTTTTTGAGGATTATGATAATAAAAATATTCCTAATCTGAAAAACATACAAACATTACAGAACAAAGCATAAACATGCTTTTAGATATATTTTCTAATAAAATATGTGAAAATTGAAACCAAATTTTACATGTTTCTGTTATTTGGTAAGAATGTATAAACAATATTGGACAGGGTCACTATATTTTAAAATCAGGTGTCCCGACTGTCTACCTTCTAAAAAGAGTTAGTGTTAAGCCTTGATAGGTGGATATTTGTTGACTATTTCGATGATTATGGCTGTTATTTTGTGAAAGAATTACCCGCTGCACTGCAAACTCTTAAAGCACATATTGTATAGCAATTGAGTGTCTACAGAGATCTGCAAATGCCATACTAGTAATTGGAGATGTTTACAAAAGTGCGATAGTTTTTTTCAGGTCTTTTACCCACGATCCTTCATAGTTACGGAGATTGTTTTGCCCGCTTACTTATGTAACTTATGAGCCTAGTTTTTTCCTCCAGAATATTAAACGTGTCTTCAGGTAGTGCTTCCACCACAGCCTGAACTCTCTTTTGGATGTTGGGAAACTGGCACAAATGTAACATCAGCCATAGAATTGTATCCACCAGAGTGTCGCACCCTATAGACAAGGAACCATTTGTGTAAATGTATTTACCTTAAGAATCTATCACAAACCCTTCATAATAAAGCCAAAACTCCCCCACCTCCCCCAATGTTTTTTTTTTCAAACACAGTTTTAAACATACATGTTTTCACTCCCCCCCCCCCCCCCCCCCCCCCCCTTCCAACCCAATTTTCATAATTGCCACACTACATTTACTTTCCCTATTTAAAGGATCTGCATCCATTCCTACAAACAAAAACAAAAACAAAAATAAATAAATAAATAATAAAAAAAACACACTTCATTTTCATTGGATAACACAACACGCGTGTATTCCAAACATTAACTGTGGCCCTTGACATATATGGTTGTTCTTCACATCAACATCAAACCGCAGCGGTGATCTAGAGGTACAGCGTCCGCCTCACATGTGGAAGATGGTAGATTCGATCCCCGGCCTTGTTATACAAAAGACTTGAATAAGTATTGTTAGAAGCTTCCTCATCTGGCGCGCAGTATTTAGAGGTTAGTTTTAGGTCTAGTTGACCTAGTGTCAGTATAATGTGATTTGGTGGGCATCATACCATGTGTCTCAAAAAGACACCTTCGAAATTTAAATGAACAATTATTGAAAGCGATGCCAAACACAATAGTTACAAACAAACGAAATTCACATGTTTGGATATTGAGATATAAACGTTATGCGATAACGTTAAATGTACAATTTTATGTCTCGTTACTCTACTACTGTACTCTACTACATTATTGCAGTCATCCAGTCATCAAACATAAAGTTTGAAATTAAGAAATAAGGATAAACAGAGAATACCATGTTAGTGTCTGATATTATCAAGTTTATCAGGTGAGGCTTAGAAAAAAACTAGTACGAGTCCTTTTTGTTTTCGTACCGAACCTGATAAAGTTGGTAAACACTAACATGGTATTCTATTTATCATGTCAATATTTCTATTTCATTTTTTATTCATATTAAGTAGGATTAAAAGTAGTTCTGTCCAGGTCAAAATGTATAATTATACATAATGACGTCATGTGCATGATAATGACGTCATGTGCTTTATAAACTTACATTGACGTGATAAACCTATGTTTATCAGGCAGGCAGTTTATCAACAGAAAAGAATGCATTGACATGATAAAATGGATTTAACTCCACTAATAATTGACACCAGCTTATTGATGCGAATAATTTGCGGTTGTATTAAAAATGTCAGGGACTTATAATAGTGCAAGCACGGTGGCCTGGAACTTTTACTTTAGACTTGAGCAAGGTCCGTGGACCTATCAAAATGTATTATTATTATTATTTGGAACCCATCAAAAGGATATATGCAATACAAATTTGGATCTTTCTAAAATCCTTGCCGACCTTTCAAAACATTTGTTGGAAGGTCCTTCTGGACCTGCCAGTAAATTTCACTATATTAAATTGAGTATATAAGGAAACCCGCTGTACATGTTTTAAAAAATAAAATTATTTTTAAAATGGATAAAATACATTTCATTTTCATATGTAAATAAATCCGAATGGTTTGGTTTATCAAATCCTCCAAAAACGCAACCAAATCGATGTTTCAATAGGAACGAAATCCCCATTCTAAAATACACAACACTTAATTACTTCTTGACTACTAAACATCATCCTACGGAATTATTTCTAAAATGAAACAAATTTTTCAATGTGTAAACCTATATGACGGATCAAATTGAAATAAAAATAAAAACACACTCGCGTGTAATAAGTTACAAAATATGTTACAATATTAAGTGTGAAATCTTTTTTAGTCTAACCTAGGCACGTATATTTTCAATATAATATTTTGGCATTTTGAAATAGATATCTTTGTTGTAATAGGGTCAATGAGTATATACACAGGGTCAATATATGTGTGGGAAAAATGTATTTAACCTATTTTGACAATTTTAAAAATCCTGATTTACTCCCTTTAAGTAAGTTTGTTCAAGTAAGTTTTCCAGTTATTTCCGGAAGGATAATGGTTCTTATCGGGATTCTTTTGGATTTATTTCACTGGATTCCATCATGACCTATAATGTGTTGAACATGACATTGAATCCTATCTAAAAAAATAAGATAGCCCCAAACCTGCTAGGTAAAGTGTCAACAGAGATATGAGCATGTCTTCTTTCTTGTTTTTCTCTTTTCCAGTAGTTGTATGCAGAAATTGGGCTACACTGTCTATAATATCTTCTATATCACCAGTTTGATTGGTCATGTGTCTGCCCAAACTGTAATTAAGTAGTACGTCTCGTTCCTTTAAAACATAATAAATGGCATAATTACGTCACATAATGTCTTATGTGCTATAATATGCTTTGAAGTTGTCATTTCATCGAACAAATCTCATTTTGAATGTAAAAACTGGTACGTCTTGTCGACTATTTTCACGTAAAAAAACAACTAAATGCCCTCGAGTGAATATCCCTGATGAAGATGCATTTCACAAAAGTGCTGGTGGGGCAGGGGACATTTATTTAGGCCAAAAAACATCAAATTTTAAGTTATGTGTGAAATGTGGATAAATTGTCATGAAATATGATTTTGTGTTAAAACTTAAAAAAACCGGAGTGGGATCATTTGTTAGGCGGTGGTGAGGTGCAATTACTTGACTTTTTCAGAGATGTACACAATACATAATAAAAACGTTAAGTGCGAAACTAGCCCAACTAAGTATAGATAAAGAATGTAGATAGACGAGTCTTGTCTTTCACCGTAAATAACTCTTCTTAAAATTACTGAAATTTCTACGATTAAATTAAAGCACCTATTTTGCTAATGCAGATATTATTTTGTACAGTAGGGTTTTCCGCAGCCCGGAATTCAAGTTCTAGGAAAAGAGCGCGCACACTCGAAGATTCTCCCATACACACTTTCAAGGGCTTTGATGAGTACTTATTAAAATATATTTACATTATTGTTATAATATTAATCAGATTTAGTATGTGTTATTTTAAGTTTTAAAATGAGAAAAAAATATGCATAAAATAAAAAGATATTGTTTTAAATATCAAGAGCTAGGGTTGGGGAACACCATTTCTAGTATTCATTCCCAGGGTGCCCCTGTGCCTAAATGGCCTGTGAGGAAGCCATGATGTAATAAATGTAATGCTTCATTCTAAACAAATGATAAACTTTTACACGTACCCTTATGCATGATAATAGTTTCTGATGGGATGGAAGGGGTAATTTCCAGACGGCAGAACAGAGACTGATGGGATGCGATGGATGTAAATTCCACATAATTTGTGTGTGATGCTTCATCCTAGATTTCAGGTCCTCTCTGTCGAGGCATTCGGAATCTATGCCATACATCAAGGAACTGATTATTGCTGAGCACGTTGTCATAATATCATTGCGTGGACAATAAGACTGGTCTGCGTTCTTTGAAAACCTACATTTAAAAAAAAGCATCATTTTCGAAATGATATTTTGAGTATTTAGCATCATTTTTATGCCATTGAGGACTTACATTTGATAAGTTTACCTAACCAACCTTTTCTGGTACACTGGAAGGTTAACTAGTTCTCGCGCACATATGTCTCTCGAAATAACTGGTATAGAATAACGTCGTCAACGGTATCAAACGCCTTCTGTAGGTCGAGTAAAACCATTCCGGTATGACTGTAAAATTGTTGAACACGACGTTAAACATCATACAACAACATCACTTTATTTCACAAGTAGAGTGCCAAGTAGTCTTTCTCGAATCTCTTGCTCTGAAGATCGATCTATATTTTAGTAATTCTGTACTGAATCCGTAGTATATGTACTTTAAAATAATTATGTAGGTCATTTTCACGCGCATGCGCATAACTTTATATATATTTAATCAAATATGGCTGAGCAATGCGCAGGTGCTTGGTCGGTAAATTTTAATTAACGTAATTATTACAGTAAGAATTCTACATATAAAAGATAAGAAAACAATCCATTCTCATACAATAACTGCTTATTTCTTTTATTTTAACATGAACTGAAATGCTTTGATATTTTGTATATAAACATGCTTGCAAATTTTATAAAAAAAAATATTCTTGTAATATTTACGGTTGGGTGCTATTTTTATAAAAAAAAAACTATAAATAATTTTGTGATTTGACTTTCTACATGAAAATCAACATTCGAATGTGGAAAATGGATTTAAAGTGTGACATTTTGGCAATTTAAACGACGAGATAACGACAGGTTGCAGAATACAAATGTTGTACAAGAGTATAATATATAGGCAAAAACATACATATAGGTATTTTGCATTTGATATAGCATGCATGCATTTGAAGAACAGATGTCAACAACGAGCCTTATCTTAAAAATGCACAATTTTGACAGTAAAATATGCCATTTTGAACCAGAATTCGATAGTATGAAAACGCAATGGTTAAAAAAAAAAAGCGAAATCACTCTTTACGCAATGATACATAATATACTAAGAGATGAAATGGATTAAGGGCCTTTATAAATTAAAGTGTTTATTTTGAAAAGATTCACCACCTGGCTTCTTCATGTAACTTGATGTTAAAGGGAATACATTTTTTATATACTTTTTTTCCCCAATATACCGTGTCTATATATAGTCACTGACCCCGTATTGCTAAAAAGATATCTATCTAAACATGCCAAAACAGTATATTGAATAAGGCTTTCATAACTCGGGCTGCACGCCTAGGTTAGACTAAAATAATTTTCTCGCTTAAAATGGTAACATATTTTGTGACGTATTAAATGAGTCACGTGATTTCATTTTGATTTTAATTTGATCCTTTCTACAGGTTTACAGGTAGTAAAAATTGTTTAATTTTAGAAAGAGTTAGAATGACGATGCGAAGGTCGTCAAACAGTATTTAAGTGCTATCTATTTATAGAATGGTACTTTTAATTGTTGCCACGCGATACTCATTTTGTTCTGTCGAAAGTAGTCGTGGCACTCAACATACACACATTCTTGTCATAACTAAATCATTTGTTATTTTGCATAAATATAGCAAATAAATATTTAAAATGAATGACTGCAGTGTGGTCCAGTGGCAGAATTGCCTCGCATTTGGAAGGTCATGGGTTTGATCCCCGGCCCGGCATACCAAAGACTAAAAAAACTTCCTCGCTTCGCGCTAAGCATTAAGAGGATAGTTTTAGGTCTGGTCGGCTCGTTGTCAATATGATGTGACTGGTAGGGGTATCATACCCTGTGTACTAGTGGCATCGCTCAGAGTAGTCTCAAGCAGTCACCGCCGCTCGTTGTCAGTATAATGTGACTGGTAGGGGTACCATACCCTGTGTATGTGTGGCATCGCTCAGAGTAGTCTCAAGCAGTCACCGCCGCTCGTTGTCAATATAATGTGACTGGTAGGGGTATCATACCCTGTGTATGTGTGGCATCGCTCAGAGTAGTCTCAAGTAGTCACCGCCGCTCGTTGTCAGTATAATGTGACTTGGTAGGGGTATCATACCCTGTGTATGTGTGGCATCGCTCAGAGTAGTCTCAAGCAGTCACCGCCGCTCGTTGTCAGTATAATGTGACTGGTAGGGGTATCATACCCTGTGTATGTGTGGCATCGCTCAGAGTAGTCTCAAGTAGTCACCGCCGCTCGTTGTCAGTATAATGTGACTGGTAGGGGTATCATACCCTGTGTATGTGTGGCATCGCTCAGAGTAGTCTCAAGTAGTCACCGCCGCTCGTTGTCAATATAATGTGACTGGTAGGGGTATCATACCCTGTGTATGTGTGGCATCGCTCAGAGTAGTCTCAAGTAGTCACCGCCGCTCGTTGTCAATATAATGTGACTGGTAGGGGTATCATACCCTGTGTATGTGTGGCATCGCTCAGAGTAGTCTCAAGCAGTCACCGCCGCTCGTCGTCAGTATAATGTGACTGGTAGGGGTATCATACCCTGTGTATGTGTGGCATCGCTCAGAGTAGTCTCAAGCAGTCACCGCCGCTCGTTGTCAGTATAATGTGACTGGAAGGGGTATCATACCCTGTGTATGTGTGGCATCGCTCAGAGTAGTCTCAAGCAGTCACCGCCGCTCGTTGTCAGTATAATGTGACTGGTAGGGGTATCATACCCTGTGTATGTGTGGCATCGCTCAGAGTAGTCTCAAGCAGTCACAGCAGCGATATGACTAAAAACTTGTTGAAAGCGTACAAACAACAACAACAACTACACCATAAATATGAATTATAATGAAATTTGTTTTCCTCCTATTTGATTTGCGTGCGTGCGTGCGTGCGTGCGTGCGTCGAGGACTAGCCCCGGCCACATATACTTGTCCTTTTCAAAATGAAATGTTGGCATCAAACCAGAAAATGATTTTTAAAAAAGAATGTGGAGAATATTATCGCAAGAGGACATGATTTTGTTTATTTATCCGCATTGTTTACGATTGATTTGGATAACCCTCGTACAATGAATGAAGGGAAATAACTCATATTATGTAATAAGCACTTTAATTTATTAATTTTCTTGAGAAAAAAAAATGAGTTAATTTCTTTAATTAAATGCATATTTGGAGTAACACTGTATAGTATGTTTTAAATGACAAATATTTGCTATATGCTGTAAAATGTTGGAAGTCATCTGTTAAATAACATATAACTTTTAGCCAGCGTAGACCATCATATATTATATATACATGTATACTGCGTCAGATGTTGGCGTACGGTAAGTAATACTATGCAACTTTATTTTACGGGTCGATTTTCGGCTTTAATTATCGGCTCAGTCACTATTTTCGCCTATTAACGTATATAACAAAATACTTTTATATATTACAAGAAACCTTTATTGAATGGGGTATTGTTTCTTGTTCTTGCAATTCGTATTTTAATTCTTATTTAATTTCATGCATTTTCATACATTAAAATGTAAAAATCATTTCATATAACAACAACCCGTTTCAAACGGCAGTTTATGTGTGAATAAAATTTAACTGTGTTCTGATCGCCGTTTTTATGTAACATACCACAATCCCAAAGAGAATGCCATCCGTTGTTTAATAAATGTGTCCTTGTGTCCGGTTTTCCGCGACACGTACCGCTGTATCGGATCTATGCGGAGTTGCCAAATATTCTCTATATTTACTTTTTGACATATAATACACGTCCTCACGATTATGGTAACACATAAGGTTACGTTCTTTCTCTTTCATTTTTTTTCTCTTTATAAAATTTAGCCTTTTTATCGTTAAAATACAGCCAAATGAATGTTCAATACATTGATTAATTGGTTGACTGATTGATTGATTGATTGATTGATTGATTGATTGATTGATTGATTGATTGATTGATTGATTGATTGATTGATTGATTGACTAATTGAATCATTGTATGGTATGGTATAATAGTTTGTAGAAGACAGAGTAGTTTAAAACATTGACATGGCGGAAGTATAACTAACGACGAAATAAACAATGATTTGTTATAATTGCACTTTAAATGCCAGTCGAAAATGACGTTTACGTTACTTGATTCTACGGTCACCGTGTTACATTATGGCTAGACATCGGAAAAATAACACCAAAACCATATAGGACGACATACGTTGTATATATAAACATCCTCTTCAACAAAAAGACAAGAACTTTTAAATCGGTATATAAGTTAACAATTAACAACATTGAGAAACTGTCAAAAAGGACGACAAACTCTGTTAAAATTTATTTTTGTCATTTTTTTATAGATGTTACATCGCGGCTAGACAATTAATTTCACTTGATATAGATAAAAACATTCATTCTATTATTTCTCTAAAATATATTTTCATTAAGAGGATATTAAGAACTCTTTTTATTGAGAAAACGGAATGAGTAGAATATACATAAGATATTTTAAATATGATTTTTTACATAGCGAGTTGATGTAAGAAAAAACAACTTATGTTTTTTCGATATCGAGTCTTTTGCTTCATATTTATCACCTGTACAGACTGTTATGCCACTTAGAACTCTCGGCAACACGTCAAATAACGGATTTTGGGCGAGAAATCACAGCACAGAATCATTATTCATGTGTTTTTCATCATCGGATTTTTTTTTGTTACGTCTTACAGTGACGTTTTTTGACGTTTTTGACATTTCACATTTTTTCGATAAACGACGATATTTTAAAATTGACAAGTACGAGATTTTTTGCAATGTACGCCAACATCTGACGTAACGTCATACGTTTCATAAACGGCAACTACACCGCATTTACGGTGATAACTATACACGGTAAACCGGTACTTCCTGTTATTTTTGTGCACGCTGTTGGGCAGTGAGGTGAGAAACTCCCTTTATTTTAGTATTATTATTTCGTTTTTAAATCAAAGATATAGCCGATACGAGCGGCATTATATGGGAATCATTAGCTGGATACTGTGATTTTAAGCCGAATGCCCAAAAACTCGGATGGGAACCAGTTTGGCATTGCTCGATAAGGAATGGTGGTGGGACGGATGGCGGTTAAATGAACGATGAATGTTTGTAAACGTCGACAATGGCGAACTGTTTATTATGATAAAGAGATGGCGTGCCGGACCCAATGAGATTCTGAGTTGTGCTCACTCGGTCGGAACACGTGATCAATATTGATGAGCTACTGTTTACCTCGACCACGCATATGCAGTCTCATGAAAACATTAAAGTGAAAGTAGAGCCGAGTTAGCTACGCTCCGGTATAAACTATGTTTTACATGTCGGGCCGGCAAGTATGCAGACGACACTTTGGCAGTTGCAGCTGATACGACTGCTCAATGAACTGCTCAATGAACGTTTAATCATTTGGCAGTTGCTGTAAGGATGCAGACGACACTTTGGCAGTTGCTGCCAATACGACTGTTAATGAACGTTTAATCATATGGAACCATGATATCATAACATACATGTACACATCGGAAAACAAAGAACGTGTTCCAGAGATTTTTATGTTTTGAATTATTTAAGTAATTGTATGATAATAGTTTGATATGTATATACAGTGTTTGCTGGAAATATCTTATAGGGTTAATAGTTTCTTATTAAATCTTAAAATGTTATCTGCGTTTTATTTTTTCATTTTATACATATCCCAGTACTTAAAAAAAAACAATACTTGTGTTTTTCTCAGCCAGAAAATGGTATAAAATAACTATTGATACCTATGCACACCTTTACATACCGATAACTATTAATCATTAGAAACCGATAATGAGGGGGCGAGATATCCGGGGGTCGAAATGTCAAGGGGTCGAAATGTCAAGGGGTCGAGATGTCTTAAAAATCAGGGGTCGAAATGTCGAGGGGCCGAGATGTCCTGATACAAGAAACGGAAGCACTTCCATGTGGTTGGACAATTTATATAAGGCCAGTTGGACTTCGACCAGGAACCAGGGGGTCAAAATGGTAGTACCCGAAAGTAGTTCCATAGGAAATTAACAGCGGTTGTTCAAGATGGTGTGGGTGTGAACATACATTTCACAGGTACTATTGCAATGGTGGCTTGCAGAGAGAGTATATTTTCCCAGAGAATGGTGCACAATTGAGTGGAATCCTAGCTAAAATATGGAGATGGAACTACTTCTTAGACGGTAAGAATTTTGCATAATTAGGCTGATTTGACACCTGTATGTTGAAATAGTGACACCTACTTTCACTTTGAGCAAACATAGTGAAATTGGAAGCATTTAATACTCATGTTTTTATGTTGTTTTTGTGTTCTGCTTTAATTGAATATGCAATCTGTAAATTCTCTTATGGTTTGGAGTGTTAGTGCTACAGTGTATGTGAAATTAATGGTGGACCAGATTCAGTTGTGAACTCAACAGTATCTCTATGGGATGACCTGACCTTAATGGAATTTTGTAAACCAGGCCCCCTTTCCGGATCAACAACTTTATAGGTGTTAAATAACATATAACTTTTAGCAAGCGTAGACCAGTGAATTGTGTCGAAAAGTTGTCATTCAAGAAGTCGGGAGTTCAAACCGCGGTCAGAACAAACAAAAAATTAAAGAAATAATTTTTTTTTTTTTTAAATATTTGTTAATTTTATTATTGTTGACAGTTTTACGCAGTATATGAAAAATAAACAATGAATGTATGAGCACGTATTTATTAAATTATACGAAAACTGTTCATTTATTATTGAGTGTGCAATCCACAACCGAATGTTGTTGTTGTTGTTGTTGTTGTTGTTGTTGTTGTTGCTACAGTTGCTGCTGTTCCTGTTGCTGTTATTGTTGTTGTTTGTTTTTGTTAATTGTTGTTATTGTAGATCTTGTTGTTTTTAGGCTCCTGATGCTCTTGTGTTTAATTGTTGTTATGCAAAGTTGCTGTTGTTGTTACTGAAATCTAAATTTTTGTTTTTGTTGTTGTTGTTGTTGTTGTTGTTGTTGTTGTTGTTGTTGATCTTTAAAGGTTATTGATGTTGTTGTATTTTATTGTAATTGATCGTTGCCGTTGTTGTTGCTGCAACCTACTTTGCTGTTTAAATGTTGCTGTTGTTATTACAGTTATAGTTGTTGCAGTTATTGTTGTTGTTACTTTTCCAATTGCTGTTGTTTTTGCTATTACTGGTGTTGCTTTTATTATTTGCTGATTATTGTGTTATTTTATCTTGTTGTCTAAAGGCTCTTGATGCTGTTGAATTTTATTCAAATCGATTGTTAGTGTTACTGTTGCTGCAAATTAATTTGTTGTTTAACTGTTGTTGTTGTTGTTGTTGTTGTTTTTGTTGTTTTAGTTGTTGTTGTTGTTGTTATTTCTGTGGTTGTTCCTGTTGCTGTTGTTGACATTGTTGTTGCTATTGCTCAGCTGTTGTTGCTTCTTTGTTTTTTGTTGATTGTCATTGTTGCTGATCCTGTTGTTTAGAGGTTCTCGATGTATCTTAAAGTAATTAATTGTTGCTGTTGTTATTGCTGCAACTAAACTTGTTGTTTAAGTGTTGTAGTTGTTGTTGTTGTTGTTGTTGTTGTTGTTGTTACAGCTGCTGTTGTTCCTGTTGTTGCTATTGTTGGTCTGACTGTTGCTGTTGTTGTTCTTGTTGTTGCTATTGTTCTGCTGGTGTTATGTTTGTTTTGTTTATTGTTGATTGTTGTTGTTGCTGATCTTGTTCTTTAAATGTTCTTGATGTTGTTGTATTTTATTTGAATAGCTTCAACGGTTATTTTAATAGTTGTTGTTGTTGTTGTTGTTGTTGTTGATGTTGCAGATCTTGTTTTTAAAGGCTCTTGGTGTTGTTGTATTTCGTTGTTATTTATTGTTGATGTTGTGTGTTGTTGTTGTTGTTGTTGTTGTTGTTGTTGTTGTTGTTGTTGTTGTTGCTGATCTTGTTTTTAAAGGCTATTGGTGATTGTTGCTGTTGGTGTTGTAGTTTGTTGTTACTAATTGTTGTAGCTGCTGTTGTCTTTGTTGGTTTTGTTGTTGCTGATTGGTATTGATGCTGTTCGTTTTGTTTAAAGTCTTTTGATGTTGTTATATGTTGTTGTTATCAATTAATTGATTGTTGCTGTCGTTGTTGTTGTTGCTGCTGCTGCTGCTGCTGCTGCTGTTGTTGCTGCTGCTGCAGTTGATGTTGTTACACCCACATCCCTCTCCGCATTTTATCTGAAAGAAGTTTTGAAATACAAAACAGAAAAAGCTGTGATTTATTAACACCACCAATATTTAAGCTCGCAGACATATATACACCTGCACTTAATCAACAATTCAACACATCTATTTTACACTATGCTCCATTTAAGACCCTCCCTAGGAGAGCACTTTCGTGTTGTTGGACACTTTATATAGGCCAGTTGTGAGATCAGCATTATCTCTACGGGATGGCATGATCACAATGGGATTATGCAAATCAGGCTCTTCGCAACGTTAGCAAAGAGCCGTATTAATTTTCGGAATACAATGATCGTAATTCGAGGTTACTTTATATAATTCAGTAAAGACTTTGAGGCGGATAAAATCATTTACATATTAAGAACAAACGAATTATGTACGTATGAATTAATTGTATTTCCGGTCAATTAGAATGACATCCCTTTCCAGGTCAACAACTATATAGGTGTTAAATAGCATATATATAATTAGGCGCCAATGTAGGCCAGCGCACTAAGTCAAAAAGTTATCAACCCAGAAGTTGCGAGTTCAAACCGCGGTCGGAACAAAAAAAATTAAAATAAATAATTTTTTTTTTTTAAAAAGAAAAAGAATATTTTAGTAGTTTTGACAGTGTTACGCCATATATGAAAAAAAATGTATGTATGAACACGTATTTACTAAATTATACGCACAATGTTCATATCTTATTGATTGATACAGTCCATAAGCGATTGTTGTTATTGTTGTTGCTGTTGCTGCTGTTACTGCTGTTCCTTTTGCTGTTATTGCTGCTATTGCTTTTTTCGTTATTTGTTGTTGTTGCTGATCTTGTTGTTTATAGGCTCTTGGTCCTGTTGTGTTTATTTGTTATTGAGAGTTGCTGTTGTTGTTGCTGCAATCTAATTTGTTGTTTAAATGATGATGTTGTTGTTGTTGCTGTTGTTGCTGTTGTTGATGTTGTAGTTCCTGTTGTCGCTGTTGTTGCTGCTATTGCTGAGCTGATGTTGTTTTCTTTGTTTTTGTTGATTGTTGTTGTTGTTGTTGATCTTTAAAGGTTCTTGTAGTTGTTGTTATTTATTGTAATTGATCGTTGCGGCTGTTGCTGCAACCTACTTTGCTGTTTAAATGTAGCTGTTGTTGTTAGTTATAGTTTTGCTGTTATTGTTGTTGCTGCTTTTCCTATTGTTGCTGTTGTTGTTATTGCTGGTGTTGCTTTTATTGTTTTTGTTGGCTGTTGTGTTTTTTTTATCTTGTTCATGCTGTTGTATTCAATTGTTATTGATAGTTGCTGTTGTTGCTGCAACTTAATTTGTTGTTGGTTAAATGGTGATGTTATTATTAACATTATTATTGTTGTTGTTCTTTTGTTGGTTGCTACTACTGTTGCAGCTGTTCGTGTTGCTGGTGTTGCTTTTTTGCTTTTGTTAATAGTTGTTGCTGCTGATATAAGTGTTTATAGGCTGTTGATGCTGTTGCATTTATTGTTATTGATTGCTGGTGTTGTTGTTGCTGCAACTTAATTTGTTGTTTAACTGTTGTTGTTGTTGTTGTTGTTGTTGTTATTTCTGTGGTTGTTCCTGTTGCTGTTGTTGACATTGTTGTTGCTATTGCTCAGCTGTTGTTGCTTCTTTGTTTTTTGTTGATTGTCATTGTTGCTGATCCTGTTGTTTAGAGGTTCTCGATGTATCTTAAAGTAATTGATTGTTGCTGTTGTTATTGCTGCAACTAAACTTGTTGTTTAAGTGTTGTTGTTGTTGTTGTTGTTGTTGTTGTTATTGTTGTTGTTACTGCTGCTGTTGTTCCTGTTGTTGCTATTGTTGGTCTGACTGTTGCTGTTGTTGTTCTTGTTGTTGCTATTGCTCTGCTGGTGTTATGTTTGTTTTGTTTATTGATGATTGTCGTTGTTGCTGATCTTGTTCTTTAAATGTTCTTGATGTTGTTGGATTTTATTTGAATAGCTTCAACGGTTATTTAAATTGTTGTTGTTGTTGTTGTTGTTGTTGATGTTGCAGATCTTGTTTTTAAAGGCTCTTGGTGTTGTTGTATTTCGTTGTTATTTATTGTTGATGTTGTGTGGTGTTGTTGTTGTTGTTGTTGTTGTTGTTGTTGTTGTTGTTGTTGCTGATCTTGTTTTTAAAGGCTATTGGTGATTGTTGCTGTTGGTGTTGTAGTTTGTTGTTACTAATTGTTGTAGCTGCTGTTGTCTTTGCTGGTTTTGTTGTTGCTGATTGGTATTGATGCTGTTCGTTTTGTTTAAAGTCTTTTGATGTTGTTATATGTTGTTGTTATCAATTAATTGATTGTTGCTGTCGTTGTTGTTGTTGTTGCTGCTGCTGCTGTTGTTGCTGCTGCTGCAGTTGATGTTGTTACACCCACATCCCTCTCCGCATTTTATCTGAAAGAAGTTTTGAAATACAAAACAGAAAAAGCTGTGATTTATTAACACCACCAATATTTAAGCTCGCAGACATATATACACCTGCATTTAATCAACAATTCCACACATCTATTTTACACTATGTTCCATTTAAGAACCTCCCTAGGAGAGCACTTTCGTGTTGTTGGACACTTTATATAGGCCAGTTGTGAGATCAGCATTATCTCTACGGGATGGCATGATCACAATGGGATTATGCAAATCAGGCTCTTCGCAATGTTAGCAAAGAGCCGTATTAATTTTCGGAATACAATGATCGTAATTCGAGGTTACTTTATATAATTCAGTAAAGACTTTGAGGCGGGTAAAATCATTTACATATTAAGAACAAACGAATTATGTACGTATGAATTAATTGTATTTCCGGTCAATTAGAATGACATCCCTTTCCAGGTCAACAACTATATAGGTGTTAAATAGCATATATATAATTAGGCGCCAATGTAGGCCAGTGCGCTAAGTCAAAAAGTTATCAACCCAGAAGTTGCGAGTTCAAACCGCGGTCGGAACAAAAAAAATTAAAATAAATAAAAAAAATTTTTTAAAAAAGAAAAAAGAATATTTTAGTAGTTTTGACAGTGTTACGCCATATATGAAAAAATGTATGTATGAACACGTATTTACTAAATTATACGCACAATGTTCATATCTTATTGATTGATACAGTCCATAAGCGATTGTTGTTATTGTTGTTGCTGTTGCTGCTGTTACTGCTGTTCCTTTTGCTGTTATTGCTGCTATTGCTTTTTTCGTTATTTGTTGTTGTTGCTGATCTTGTTGTTTATAGGCTCTTGGTCCTGTTGTGTTTATTTGTTATTGAGAGTTGCTGTTGTTGTTGCTGCAATCTAATTTGTTGTTTAAATGATGATGTTGTTGTTGTTGCTGTTGTTGCTGTTGTTGATGTTGTAGTTCCTGTTGTCGCTGTTGTTGCTGCTATTGCTGAGCTGATGTTGTTTTCTTTGTTTTTGTTGATTGTTGTTGTTGTTGTTGATCTTTAAAGGTTCTTGTAGTTGTTGTTATTTATTGTAATTGATCGTAGCGGCTGTTGCTGCAACCTACTTTGCTGTTTAAATGTAGCTGTTGTTGTTAGTTATAGTTTTTGCTGTTATTGTTGTTGCTGCTTTTCCTATTGTTGCTGTTGTTGTTATTGCTGGTGTTGCTTTTATTGTTTTTGTTGGCTGTTGTGTTTTTTTTATCTTGTTCATGCTGTTGTATTCAATTGTTATTGATAGTTGCTGTTGTTGCTGCAACTTAATTTGTTGTTGGTTAAATGGTGATGTTATTATTAACATTATTATTGTTGTTGTTCTTTTGTTGGTTGCTACTACTGTTGCAGCTGTTCGTGTTGCTGGTGTTGCTTTTTTGCTTTTGTTAATAGTTGTTGCTGCTGATATAAGTGTTTATAGGCTGTTGATGCTGTTGCATTTATTGTTATTGATTGCTGGTGTTGTTGTTGCTGCAACTTAATTTGTTGTTTAACTGTTGTTGTTGTTGTTGTTGTTGTTGTTATTTCTGTGGTTGTTCCTGTTGCTGTTGTTGACATTGTTGTTGCTATTGCTCAGCTGTTGTTGCTTCTTTGTTTTTTGTTGATTGTCATTGTTGCTGATCCTGTTGTTTAGAGGTTCTCGATGTATCTTAAAGTAATTGATTGTTGCTGTTGTTATTGCTGCAACTAAACTTGTTGTTTAAGTGTTGTTGTTGTTGTTGTTGTTGTTGTTGTTGTTGTTGTTGTTGTTGTTGTTGTTGTTGTTACAGCTGCTGTTGTTCCTGTTGTTGCTATTGTTGGTCTGACTGTTGCTGTTGTTGTTCTTGTTGTTGCTATTGTTCTGCTGGTGTTATGTTTGTTTTGTTTATTGTTGATTGTCGTTGTTGCTGATCTTGTTCTTTAAATGTTCTTGATGTTGTTGTATTTTATTTGAATAGCTTCAACGGTTATTTTAATAGTTGTTGTTGTTGTTGTTGTTGTTGTTGATGTTGCAGATCTTGTTTTTAAAGGCTCTTGGTGTTGTTGTATTTCGTTGTTATTTATTGTTGATGTTTTGTGTTGTTGTTGTTGTTGTTGTTGTTGTTGTTGTTGTTGTTGTTGTTGCTGATCTTGTTTTTAAAGGCTATTGGTGATTGTTGCTGTTGGTGTTGTAGTTTGTTGTTACTAATTGTTGTAGCTGCTGTTGTCTTTGTTGGTTTTGTTGTTGCTGATTGGTATTGATGCTGTTCGTTTTGTTTAAAGTCTTTTGATGTTGTTATATGTTGTTGTTATCAATTAATTGATTGTTGCTGTCGTTGTTGTTGTTGCTGCTGCTGCTGCTGCTGCTGTTGTTGCTGCTGCTGCAGTTGATGTTGTTACACCCACATCCCTCTCCGCATTTTATCTGAAAGAAGTTTTGAAATACAAAACAGAAAAAGCTGTGATTTATTAACACCACCAATATTTAAGCTCGCAGACATATATACACCTGCACTTAATCAACAATTCAACACATCTATTTTACACTATGCTCCATTTAAGACCCTCCCTAGGAGAGCACTTTCGTGTTGTTGGACACTTTATATAGGCCAGTTGTGAGATCAGCATTATCTCTACGGGATGGCATGATCACAATGGGATTATGCAAATCAGGCTCTTCGCAACGTTAGCAAAGAGCCGTATTAATTTTCGGAATACAATGATCGTAATTCGAGGTTACTTTATATAATTCAGTAAAGACTTTGAGGCGGGTAAAATCATTTACATATTAAGAACAAACGAATTATGTACGTATGAATTAATTGTATTTCCGGTCAATTAGAATGACATCCCTTTCCAGGTCAACAACTATATAGGTGTTAAATAGCATATATATAATTAGGCGCCAATGTAGGCCAGTGCACTAAGTCAAAAAGTTATCAACCCAGAAGTTGCGAGTTCAAACCGCGGTCGGAACAAAAAAAATTAAAATAAATAATTTTTTTTTTTTAAAAAGAAAAAGAATATTTTAGTAGTTTTGACAGTGTTACGCCATATATGAAAAAAAATGTATGTATGAACACGTATTTACTAAATTATACGCACAATGTTCATATCTTATTGATTGATACAGTCCATAAGCGATTGTTGTTATTGTTGTTGCTGTTGCTGCTGTTACTGCTGTTCCTTTTGCTGTTATTGCTGCTATTGCTTTTTTCGTTATTTGTTGTTGTTGCTGATCTTGTTGTTTATAGGCTCTTGGTCCTGTTGTGTTTATTTGTTATTGAGAGTTGCTGTTGTTGTTGCTGCAATCTAATTTGTTGTTTAAATGATGATGTTGTTGTTGTTGCTGTTGTTGATGTTGTAGTTCCTGTTGTCGCTGTTGTTGCTGCTATTGCTGAGCTGATGTTGTTTTCTTTGTTTTTGTTGATTGTTGTTGTTGTTGTTGATCTTTAAAGGTTCTTGTAGTTGTTGTTATTTATTGTAATTGATCGTTGCGGCTGTTGCTGCAACCTACTTTGCTGTTTAAATGTAGCTGTTGTTGTTAGTTATAGTTTTGCTGTTATTGTTGTTGCTGCTTTTCCTATTGTTGCTGTTGTTGTTATTGCTGGTGTTGCTTTTATTGTTTTTGTTGGCTGTTGTGTTTTTTTTATCTTGTTCATGCTGTTGTATTCAATTGTTATTGATAGTTGCTGTTGTTGCTGCAACTTAATTTGTTGTTGGTTAAATGGTGATGTTATTATTAACATTATTATTGTTGTTGTTCTTTTGTTGGTTGCTACTACTGTTGCAGCTGTTCGTGTTGCTGGTGTTGCTTTTTTGCTTTTGTTAATAGTTGTTGCTGCTGATATAAGTGTTTATAGGCTGTTGATGCTGTTGCATTTATTGTTATTGATTGCTGGTGTTGTTGTTGCTGCAACTTAATTTGTTGTTTAACTGTTGTTGTTGTTGTTGTTGTTGTTGTTATTTCTGTGGTTGTTCCTGTTGCTGTTGTTGACATTGTTGTTGCTATTGCTCAGCTGTTGTTGCTTCTTTGTTTTTTGTTGATTGTCATTGTTGCTGATCCTGTTGTTTAGAGGTTCTCGATGTATCTTAAAGTAATTGATTGTTGCTGTTGTTATTGCTGCAACTAAACTTGTTGTTTAAGTGTTGTTGTTGTTGTTGTTGTTGTTATTGTTGTTGTTACTGCTGCTGTTGTTCCTGTTGTTGCTATTGTTGGTCTGACTGTTGCTGTTGTTGTTCTTGTTGTTGCTATTGCTCTGCTGGTGTTATGTTTGTTTTGTTTATTGATGATTGTCGTTGTTGCTGATCTTGTTCTTTAAATGTTCTTGATGTTGTTGGATTTTATTTGAATAGCTTCAACGGTTATTTAAATTGTTGTTGTTGTTGTTGTTGTTGATGTTGCAGATCTTGTTTTTAAAGGCTCTTGGTGTTGTTGTATTTCGTTGTTATTTATTGTTGATGTTGTGTGGTGTTGTTGTTGTTGTTGTTGTTGTTGTTGTTGTTGTTGTTGTTGTTGTTGTTGTTGCTGATCTTGTTTTTAAAGGCTATTGGTGATTGTTGCTGTTGGTGTTGTAGTTTGTTGTTACTAATTGTTGTAGCTGCTGTTGTCTTTGCTGGTTTTGTTGTTGCTGATTGGTATTGATGCTGTTCGTTTTGTTTAAAGTCTTTTGATGTTGTTATATGTTGTTGTTATCAATTAATTGATTGTTGCTGTCGTTGTTGTTGTTGTTGCTGCTGCTGCTGTTGTTGCTGCTGCTGCAGTTGATGTTGTTACACCCACATCCCTCTCCGCATTTTATCTGAAAGAAGTTTTGAAATACAAAACAGAAAAAGCTGTGATTTATTAACACCACCAATATTTAAGCTCGCAGACATATATACACCTGCATTTAATCAACAATTCCACACATCTATTTTACACTATGTTCCATTTAAGAACCTCCCTAGGAGAGCACTTTCGTGTTGTTGGACACTTTATATAGGCCAGTTGTGAGATCAGCATTATCTCTACGGGATGGCATGATCACAATGGGATTATGCAAATCAGGCTCTTCGCAATGTTAGCAAAGAGCCGTATTAATTTTCGGAATACAATGATCGTAATTCGAGGTTACTTTATATAATTCAGTAAAGACTTTGAGGCGGGTAAAATCATTTACATATTAAGAACAAACGAATTATGTACGTATGAATTAATTGTATTTCCGGTCAATTAGAATGACATCCCTTTCCAGGTCAACAACTATATAGGTGTTAAATAGCATATATATAATTAGGCGCCAATGTAGGCCAGTGCGCTAAGTCAAAAAGTTATCAACCCAGAAGTTGCGAGTTCAAACCGCGGTCGGAACAAAAAAAATTAAAATAAATAAAAAAAATTTTTTAAAAAAGAAAAAAGAATATTTTAGTAGTTTTGACAGTGTTACGCCATATATGAAAAAATGTATGTATGAACACGTATTTACTAAATTATACGCACAATGTTCATATCTTATTGATTGATACAGTCCATAAGCGATTGTTGTTATTGTTGTTGCTGTTGCTGCTGTTACTGCTGTTCCTTTTGCTGTTATTGCTGCTATTGCTTTTTTCGTTATTTGTTGTTGTTGCTGATCTTGTTGTTTATAGGCTCTTGGTCCTGTTGTGTTTATTTGTTATTGAGAGTTGCTGTTGTTGTTGCTGCAATCTAATTTGTTGTTTAAATGATGATGTTGTTGTTGTTGCTGTTGTTGCTGTTGTTGATGTTGTAGTTCCTGTTGTCGCTGTTGTTGCTGCTATTGCTGAGCTGATGTTGTTTTCTTTGTTTTTGTTGATTGTTGTTGTTGTTGTTGATCTTTAAAGGTTCTTGTAGTTGTTGTTATTTATTGTAATTGATCGTAGCGGCTGTTGCTGCAACCTACTTTGCTGTTTAAATGTAGCTGTTGTTGTTAGTTATAGTTTTTGCTGTTATTGTTGTTGCTGCTTTTCCTATTGTTGCTGTTGTTGTTATTGCTGGTGTTGCTTTTATTGTTTTTGTTGGCTGTTGTGTTTTTTTTATCTTGTTCATGCTGTTGTATTCAATTGTTATTGATAGTTGCTGTTGTTGCTGCAACTTAATTTGTTGTTGGTTAAATGGTGATGTTATTATTAACATTATTATTGTTGTTCTTCTTTTGTTGGTTGCTACTACTGTTGCAGCTGTTCGTGTTGCTGGTGTTGCTTTTTTGCTTTTGTTAATAGTTGTTGCTGCTGATATAAGTGTTTATAGGCTGTTGATGCTGTTGCATTTATTGTTATTGATTGCTGGTGTTGTTGTTGCTGCAACTTAATTTGTTGTTTAACTGTTGTTGTTGTTGTTGTTGTTGTTATTTCTGTGGTTGTTCCTGTTGCTGTTGTTGACATTGTTGTTGCTATTGCTCAGCTGTTGTTGCTTCTTTGTTTTTTGTTGATTGTCATTGTTGCTGATCCTGTTGTTTAGAGGTTCTCGATGTATCTTAAAGTAATTGATTGTTGCTGTTGTTATTGCTGCAACTAAACTTGTTGTTTAAGTGTTGTTGTTGTTGTTGTTGTTGTTGTTGTTGTTGTTGTTGTTGTTGTTACAGCTGCTGTTGTTCCTGTTGTTGCTATTGTTGGTCTGACTGTTGCTGTTGTTGTTCTTGTTGTTGCTATTGTTCTGCTGGTGTTATGTTTGTTTTGTTTATTGTTGATTGTCGTTGTTGCTGATCTTGTTCTTTAAATGTTCTTGATGTTGTTGTATTTTATTTGAATAGCTTCAACGGTTATTTTAATAGTTGTTGTTGTTGTTGTTGTTGTTGTTGTTGATGTTGCAGATCTTGTTTTTAAAGGCTCTTGGTGTTGTTGTATTTCGTTGTTATTTATTGTTGATGTTGTGTGTTGTTGTTGTTGTTGTTGTTGTTGTTGTTGTTGTTGTTGTTGTTGTTGCTGATCTTGTTTTTAAAGGCTATTGGTGATTGTTGCTGTTGGTGTTGTAGTTTGTTGTTACTAATTGTTGTAGCTGCTGTTGTCTTTGTTGGTTTTGTTGTTGCTGATTGGTATTGATGCTGTTCGTTTTGTTTAAAGTCTTTTGATGTTGTTATATGTTGTTGTTATCAATTAATTGATTGTTGCTGTCGTTGTTGTTGTTGCTGCTGCTGCTGCTGCTGCTGCTGCTGCTGTTGTTGCTGCTGCTGCAGTTGATGTTGTTACACCCACATCCCTCTCCGCATTTTATCTGAAAGAAGTTTTGAAATACAAAACAGAAAAAGCTGTGATTTATTAACACCACCAATATTTAAGCTCGCAGACATATATACACCTGCACTTAATCAACAATTCAACACATCTATTTTACACTATGCTCCATTTAAGACCCTCCCTAGGAGAGCACTTTCGTGTTGTTGGACACTTTATATAGGCCAGTTGTGAGATCAGCATTATCTCTACGGGATGGCATGATCACAATGGGATTATGCAAATCAGGCTCTTCGCAACGTTAGCAAAGAGCCGTATTAATTTTCGGAATACAATGATCGTAATTCGAGGTTACTTTATATAATTCAGTAAAGACTTTGAGGCGGGTAAAATCATTTACATATTAAGAACAAACGAATTATGTACGTATGAATTAATTGTATTTCCGGTCAATTAGAATGACATCCCTTTCCAGGTCAACAACTATATAGGTGTTAAATAGCATATATATAATTAGGCGCCAATGTAGGCCAGTGCACTAAGTCAAAAAGTTATCAACCCAGAAGTTGCGAGTTCAAACCGCGGTCGGAACAAAAAAAATTAAAATAAATAATTTTTTTTTTTTTAAAAAGAAAAAGAATATTTTAGTAGTTTTGACAGTGTTACGCCATATATGAAAAAAAATGTATGTATGAACACGTATTTACTAAATTATACGCACAATGTTCATATCTTATTGATTGATACAGTCCATAAGCGATTGTTGTTATTGTTGTTGCTGTTGCTGCTGTTACTGCTGTTCCTTTTGCTGTTATTGCTGCTATTGCTTTTTTCGTTATTTGTTGTTGTTGCTGATCTTGTTGTTTATAGGCTCTTGGTCCTGTTGTGTTTATTTGTTATTGAGAGTTGCTGTTGTTGTTGCTGCAATCTAATTTGTTGTTTAAATGATGATGTTGTTGTTGTTGCTGTTGTTGCTGTTGTTGATGTTGTAGTTCCTGTTGTCGCTGTTGTTGCTGCTATTGCTGAGCTGATGTTGTTTTCTTTGTTTTTGTTGATTGTTGTTGTTGTTGTTGATCTTTAAAGGTTCTTGTAGTTGTTGTTATTTATTGTAATTGATCGTTGCGGCTGTTGCTGCAACCTACTTTGCTGTTTAAATGTAGCTGTTGTTGTTAGTTATAGTTTTGCTGTTATTGTTGTTGCTGCTTTTCCTATTGTTGCTGTTGTTGTTATTGCTGGTGTTGCTTTTATTGTTTTTGTTGGCTGTTGTGTTTTTTTTATCTTGTTCATGCTGTTGTATTCAATTGTTATTGATAGTTGCTGTTGTTGCTGCAACTTAATTTGTTGTTGGTTAAATGGTGATGTTATTATTAACATTATTATTGTTGTTGTTCTTTTGTTGGTTGCTACTACTGTTGCAGCTGTTCGTGTTGCTGGTGTTGCTTTTTTGCTTTTGTTAATAGTTGTTGCTGCTGATATAAGTGTTTATAGGCTGTTGATGCTGTTGCATTTATTGTTATTGATTGCTGGTGTTGTTGTTGCTGCAACTTAATTTGTTGTTTAACTGTTGTTGTTGTTGTTGTTGTTGTTGTTATTTCTGTGTTTGTTCCTGTTGCTGTTGTTGACATTGTTGTTGCTATTGCTCAGCTGTTGTTGCTTCTTTGTTTTTTGTTGATTGTCATTGTTGCTGATCCTGTTGTTTAGAGGTTCTCGATGTATCTTAAAGTAATTGATTGTTGCTGTTGTTATTGCTGCAACTAAACTTGTTGTTTAAGTGTTGTTGTTGTTGTTGTTGTTGTTGTTATTGTTGTTGTTACTGCTGCTGTTGTTCCTGTTGTTGCTATTGTTGGTCTGACTGTTGCTGTTGTTGTTCTTGTTGTTGCTATTGCTCTGCTGGTGTTATGTTTGTTTTGTTTATTGATGATTGTCGTTGTTGCTGATCTTGTTCTTTAAATGTTCTTGATGTTGTTGGATTTTATTTGAATAGCTTCAACGGTTATTTAAATTGTTGTTGTTGTTGTTGTTGTTTATGTTGCAGATCTTGTTTTTAAAGGCTCTTGGTGTTGTTGTATTTCGTTGTTATTTATTGTTGATGTTGTGTGGTGTTGTTGTTGTTGTTGTTGTTGTTGTTGTTGTTGTTGTTGCTGATCTTGTTTTTAAAGGCTATTGGTGATTGTTGCTGTTGGTGTTGTAGTTTGTTGTTACTAATTGTTGTAGCTGCTGTTGTCTTTGCTGGTTTTGTTGTTGCTGATTGGTATTGATGCTGTTCGTTTTGTTTAAAGTCTTTTGATGTTGTTATATGTTGTTGTTATCAATTAATTGATTGTTGCTGTCGTTGTTGTTGTTGTTGCTGCTGCTGCTGTTGTTGCTGCTGCTGCAGTTGATGTTGTTACACCCACATCCCTCTCCGCATTTTATCTGAAAGAAGTTTTGAAATACAAAACAGAAAAAGCTGTGATTTATTAACACCACCAATATTTAAGCTCGCAGACATATATACACCTGCATTTAATCAACAATTCCACACATCTATTTTACACTATGTTCCATTTAAGAACCTCCCTAGGAGAGCACTTTCGTGTTGTTGGACACTTTATATAGGCCAGTTGTGAGATCAGCATTATCTCTACGGGATGGCATGATCACAATGGGATTATGCAAATCAGGCTCTTCGCAATGTTAGCAAAGAGCCGTATTAATTTTCGGAATACAATGATCGTAATTCGAGGTTACTTTATATAATTCAGTAAAGACTTTGAGGCGGGTAAAATCATTTACATATTAAGAACAAACGAATTATGTACGTATGAATTAATTGTATTTCCGGTCAATTAGAATGACATCCCTTTCCAGGTCAACAACTATATAGGTGTTAAATAGCATATATATAATTAGGCGCCAATGTAGGCCAGTGCGCTAAGTCAAAAAGTTATCAACCCAGAAGTTGCGAGTTCAAACCGCGGTCGGAACAAAAAAAATTAAAATAAATAAAAAAAATTTTTTAAAAAAGAAAAAAGAATATTTTAGTAGTTTTGACAGTGTTACGCCATATATGAAAAAATGTATGTATGAACACGTATTTACTAAATTATACGCACAATGTTCATATCTTATTGATTGATACAGTCCATAAGCGATTGTTGTTATTGTTGTTGCTGTTGCTGCTGTTACTGCTGTTCCTTTTGCTGTTATTGCTGCTATTGCTTTTTTCGTTATTTGTTGTTGTTGCTGATCTTGTTGTTTATAGGCTCTTGGTCCTGTTGTGTTTATTTGTTATTGAGAGTTGCTGTTGTTGTTGCTGCAATCTAATTTGTTGTTTAAATGATGATGTTGTTGTTGTTGCTGTTGTTGCTGTTGTTGATGTTGTAGTTCCTGTTGTCGCTGTTGTTGCTGCTATTGCTGAGCTGATGTTGTTTTCTTTGTTTTTGTTGATTGTTGTTGTTGTTGTTGATCTTTAAAGGTTCTTGTAGTTGTTGTTATTTATTGTAATTGATCGTAGCGGCTGTTGCTGCAACCTACTTTGCTGTTTAAATGTAGCTGTTGTTGTTAGTTATAGTTTTTGCTGTTATTGTTGTTGCTGCTTTTCCTATTGTTGCTGTTGTTGTTATTGCTGGTGTTGCTTTTATTGTTTTTGTTGGCTGTTGTGTTTTTTTTATCTTGTTCATGCTGTTGTATTCAATTGTTATTGATAGTTGCTGTTGTTGCTGCAACTTAATTTGTTGTTGGTTAAATGGTGATGTTATTATTAACATTATTATTGTTGTTGTTCTTTTGTTGGTTGCTACTACTGTTGCAGCTGTTCGTGTTGCTGGTGTTGCTTTTTTGCTTTTGTTAATAGTTGTTGCTGCTGATATAAGTGTTTATAGGCTGTTGATGCTGTTGCATTTATTGTTATTGATTGCTGGTGTTGTTGTTGCTGCAACTTAATTTGTTGTTTAACTGTTGTTGTTGTTGTTGTTGTTGTTGTTGTTGTTGTTGTTATTTCTGTGGTTGTTCCTGTTGCTGTTGTTGACATTGTTGTTGCTATTGCTCAGCTGTTGTTGCTTCTTTGTTTTTTGTTGATTGTCATTGTTGCTGATCCTGTTGTTTAGAGGTTCTCGATGTATCTTAAAGTAACTGATTGTTGCTGTTGTTATTGCTGCAACTAAACTTGTTGTTTAAGTGTTGTTGTTGTTGTTGTTGTTGTTGTTATTGTTGTTACTGCTGCTGTTGTTCCTGTTGTTGCTATTGTTGGTCTGACTGTTGCTGTTGTTGTTCTTGTTGTTGCTATTGTTCTGCTGGTGTTATGTTTGTTTTGTTTATTGTTGATTGTCGTTGTTGCTGATCTTGTTCTTTAAATGTTCTTGATGTTGTTGTATTTTATTTGAATAGCTTCAACGGTTATTTTAATAGTTGTTGTTGTTGTTGTTGTTGTTGATGTTGCAGATCTTGTTTTTAAAGGCTCTTGGTGTTGTTGTATTTCGTTGTTATTTATTGTTGATGTTGTGTGTTGTTGTTGTTGTTGTTGTTGTTGTTGTTGCTGATCTTGTTTTTAAAGGCTATTGGTGATTGTTGCTGTTGGTGTTGTAGTTTGTTGTTACTAATTGTTGTAGCTGCTGTTGTCTTTGTTGGTTTTGTTGTTGCTGATTGGTATTGATGCTGTTCGTTTTGTTTAAAGTCTTTTGATGTTGTTATATGTTGTTGTTATCAATTAATTGATTGTTGCTGTCGTTGTTGTTGTTGCTGCTGCTGCTGCTGCTGCTGCTGCTGTTGCTGCTGCTGCAGTTGATGTTGTTACACCCACATCCCTCTCCGCATTTTATCTGAAAGAAGTTTTGAAATACAAAACAGAAAAAGCTGTGATTTATTAACACCACCAATATTTAAGCTCGCAGACATATATACACCTGCACTTAATCAACAATTCAACACATCTATTTTACACTATGCTCCATTTAAGACCCTCCCTAGGAGAGCACTTTCGTGTTGTTGGACACTTTATATAGGCCAGTTGTGAGATCAGCATTATCTCTACGGGATGGCATGATCACAATGGGATTATGCAAATCAGGCTCTTCGCAACGTTAGCAAAGAGCCGTATTAATTTTCGGAATACAATGATCGTAATTCGAGGTTACTTTATATAATTCAGTAAAGACTTTGAGGCGGGTAAAATCATTTACATATTAAGAACAAACGAATTATGTACGTATGAATTAATTGTATTTCCGGTCAATTAGAATGACATCCCTTTCCAGGTCAACAACTATATAGGTGTTAAATAGCATATATATAATTAGGCGCCAATGTAGGCCAGTGCACTAAGTCAAAAAGTTATCAACCCAGAAGTTGCGAGTTCAAACCGCGGTCGGAACAAAAAAAATTAAAATAAATATTTTTTTTTTTTTTAAAAAGAAAAAAGAATATTTTAGTATTTTTGACAGTGTTACGCCATATATGAAAAAAAATGTATGTATGAACACGTATTTACTAAATTATACGCACAATGTTCATATCTTATTGATTGATACAGTCCATAAGCGATTGTTGTTATTGTTGTTGCTGTTGCTGCTGTTACTGCTGTTCCTTTTGCTGTTATTGCTGCTATTGCTTTTTTCGTTATTTGTTGTTGTTGCTGATCTTGTTGTTTATAGGCTCTTGGTCCTGTTGTGTTTATTTGTTATTGAGAGTTGCTGTTGTTGTTGCTGCAATCTAATTTGTTGTTTAAATGATGATGTTGTTGTTGTTGCTGTTGTTGCTGTTGTTGATGTTGTAGTTCCTGTTGTCGCTGTTGTTGCTGCTATTGCTGAGCTGATGTTGTTTTCTTTGTTTTTGTTGATTGTTGTTGTTGTTGTTGATCTTTAAAGGTTCTTGTAGTTGTTGTTATTTATTGTAATTGATCGTTGCGGCTGTTGCTGCAACCTACTTTGCTGTTTAAATGTAGCTGTTGTTGTTAGTTATAGTTTTGCTGTTATTGTTGTTGCTGCTTTTCCTATTGTTGCTGTTGTTGTTATTGCTGGTGTTGCTTTTATTGTTTTTGTTGGCTGTTGTGTTTTTTTTATCTTGTTCATGCTGTTGTATTCAATTGTTATTGATAGTTGCTGTTGTTGCTGCAACTTAATTTGTTGTTGGTTAAATGGTGATGTTATTATTAACATTATTATTGTTGTTGTTCTTTTGTTGGTTGCTACTACTGTTGCAGCTGTTCGTGTTGCTGGTGTTGCTTTTTTGCTTTTGTTAATAGTTGTTGCTGCTGATATAAGTGTTTATAGGCTGTTGATGCTGTTGCATTTATTGTTATTGATTGCTGGTGTTGTTGTTGCTGCAACTTAATTTGTTGTTTAACTGTTGTTGTTGTTGTTGTTGTTGTTGTTATTTCTGTGGTTGTTCCTGTTGCTGTTGTTGACATTGTTGTTGCTATTGCTCAGCTGTTGTTGCTTCTTTGTTTTTTGTTGATTGTCATTGTTGCTGATCCTGTTGTTTAGAGGTTCTCGATGTATCTTAAAGTAACTGATTGTTGCTGTTGTTATTGCTGCAACTAAACTTGTTGTTTAAGTGTTGTTGTTGTTGTTGTTGTTGTTGTTGTTGTTGTTGTTACTGCTGCTGTTGTTCCTGTTGTTGCTATTGTTGGTCTGACTGTTGCTGTTGTTGTTCTTGTTGTTGCTATTGTTCTGCTGGTGTTATGTTTGTTTTGTTTATTGTTGATTGTCGTTGTTGCTGATCTTGTTCTTTAAATGTTCTTGATGTTGTTGTATTTTATTTGAATAGCTTCAACGGTTATTTTAATAGTTGTTGTTGTTGTTGTTGTTGTTGTTGATGTTGCAGATCTTGTTTTTAAAGGCTCTTGGTGTTGTTGTATTTCGTTGTTATTTATTGTTGATGTTGTGTTGTTGTTGTTGTTGTTGTTGTTGTTGTTGTTGCTGATCTTGTTTTTAAAGGCTATTGGTGATTGTTGCTGTTGGTGTTGTAGTTTGTTGTTACTAATTGTTGTAGCTGCTGTTGTCTTTGTTGGTTTTGTTGTTGCTGATTGGTATTGATGCTGTTCGTTTTGTTTAAAGTCTTTTGATGTTGTTATATGTTGTTGTTATCAATTAATTGATTGTTGCTGTCGTTGTTGTTGTTGCTGCTGCTGCTGCTGCTGCTGCTGCTGCTGTTGTTGCTGCTGCTGCAGTTGATGTTGTTACACCCACATCCCTCTCCGCATTTTATCTGAAAGAAGTTTTGAAATACAAAACAGAAAAAGCTGTGATTTATTAACACCACCAATATTTAAGCTCGCAGACATATATACACCTGCACTTAATCAACAATTCAACACATCTATTTTACACTATGCTCCATTTAAGACCCTCCCTAGGAGAGCACTTTCGTGTTGTTGGACACTTTATATAGGCCAGTTGTGAGATCAGCATTATCTCTACGGGATGGCATGATCACAATGGGATTATGCAAATCAGGCTCTTCGCAACGTTAGCAAAGAGCCGTATTAATTTTCGGAATACAATGATCGTAATTCGAGGTTACTTTATATAATTCAGTAAAGACTTTGAGGCGGGTAAAATCATTTACATATTAAGAACAAACGAATTATGTACGTATGAATTAATTGTATTTCCGGTCAATTAGAATGACATCCCTTTCCAGGTCAACAACTATATAGGTGTTAAATAGCATATATATAATTAGGCGCCAATGTAAGCCAGTGCACTAAGTCAAAAAGTTATCAACCCAGAAGTTGCGAGTTCAAACCGCGGTCGGAACAAAAAAAATTAAAATAAATAATTTTTTTTTTTTTAAAAAGAAAAAAGAATATTTTAGTATTTTTGACAGTGTTACGCCATATATGAAAAAAAATGTATGTATGAACACGTATTTACTAAATTATACGCACAATGTTCATATCTTATTGATTGATACAGTCCATAAGCGATTGTTGTTATTGTTGTTGCTGTTGCTGCTGTTACTGCTGTTCCTTTTGCTGTTATTGCTGCTATTGCTTTTTTCGTTATTTGTTGTTGTTGCTGATCTTGTTGTTTATAGGCTCTTGGTCCTGTTGTGTTTATTTGTTATTGAGAGTTGCTGTTGTTGTTGCTGCAATCTAATTTGTTGTTTAAATGATGATGTTGTTGTTGTTGCTGTTGTTGCTGTTGTTGATGTTGTAGTTCCTGTTGTCGCTGTTGTTGCTGCTATTGCTGAGCTGATGTTGTTTTCTTTGTTTTTGTTGATTGTTGTTGTTGTTGTTGATCTTTAAAGGTTCTTGTAGTTGTTGTTATTTATTGTAATTGATCGTTGCGGCTGTTGCTGCAACCTACTTTGCTGTTTAAATGTAGCTGTTGTTGTTAGTTATAGTTTTGCTGTTATTGTTGTTGCTGCTTTTCCTATTGTTGCTGTTGTTGTTATTGCTGGTGTTGCTTTTATTGTTTTTGTTGGCTGTTGTGTTTTTTTTATCTTGTTCATGCTGTTGTATTCAATTGTTATTGATAGTTGCTGTTGTTGCTGCAACTTAATTTGTTGTTGGTTAAATGGTGATGTTATTATTAACATTATTATTGTTGTTGTTCTTTTGTTGGTTGCTACTACTGTTGCAGCTGTTCGTGTTGCTGGTGTTGCTTTTTTGCTTTTGTTAATAGTTGTTGCTGCTGATATAAGTGTTTATAGGCTGTTGATGCTGTTGCATTTATTGTTATTGATTGCTGGTGTTGTTGTTGCTGCAACTTAATTTGTTGTTTAACTGTTGTTGTTGTTGTTGTTGTTGTTGTTGTTGTTGTTATTTCTGTGGTTGTTCCTGTTGCTGTTGTTGACATTGTTGTTGCTATTGCTCAGCTGTTGTTGCTTCTTTGTTTTTTGTTGATTGTCATTGTTGCTGATCCTGTTGTTTAGAGGTTCTCGATGTATCTTAAAGTAACTGATTGTTGCTGTTGTTATTGCTGCAACTAAACTTGTTGTTTAAGTGTTGTTGTTGTTGTTGTTGTTGTTGTTATTGTTGTTACTGCTGCTGTTGTTCCTGTTGTTGCTATTGTTGGTCTGACTGTTGCTGTTGTTGTTCTTGTTGTTGCTATTGTTCTGCTGGTGTTATGTTTGTTTTGTTTATTGTTGATTGTCGTTGTTGCTGATCTTGTTCTTTAAATGTTCTTGATGTTGTTGTATTTTATTTGAATAGCTTCAACGGTTATTTTAATAGTTGTTGTTGTTGTTGTTGTTGTTGATGTTGCAGATCTTGTTTTTAAAGGCTCTTGGTGTTGTTGTATTTCGTTGTTATTTATTGTTGATGTTGTGTGTTGTTGTTGTTGTTGTTGTTGTTGTTGTTGCTGATCTTGTTTTTAAAGGCTATTGGTGATTGTTGCTGTTGGTGTTGTAGTTTGTTGTTACTAATTGTTGTAGCTGCTGTTGTCTTTGTTGGTTTTGTTGTTGCTGATTGGTATTGATGCTGTTCGTTTTGTTTAAAGTCTTTTGATGTTGTTATATGTTGTTGTTATCAATTAATTGATTGTTGCTGTCGTTGTTGTTGTTGCTGCTGCTGCTGCTGCTGCTGCTGCTGCTGCTGTTGTTGCTGCTGCTGCAGTTGATGTTGTTACACCCACATCCCTCTCCGCATTTTATCTGAAAGAAGTTTTGAAATACAAAACAGAAAAAGCTGTGATTTATTAACACCACCAATATTTAAGCTCGCAGACATATATACACCTGCACTTAATCAACAATTCAACACATCTATTTTACACTATGCTCCATTTAAGGCCCTCCCTAGGAGAGCACTTTCGTGTTGTTGGACACTTTATATAGGCCAGTTGTGAGATCAGCATTATCTCTACGGGATGGCATGATCACAATGGGATTATGCAAATCAGGCTCTTCGCAACGTTAGCAAAGAGCCGTATTAATTTTCGGAATACAATGATCGTAATTCGAGGTTACTTTATATAATTCAGTAAAGACTTTGAGGCGGGTAAAATCATTTACATATTAAGAACAAACGAATTATGTACGTATGAATTAATTGTATTTCCGGTCAATTAGAATGACATCCCTTTCCAGGTCAACAACTATATAGGTGTTAAATAGCATATATATAATTAGGCGCCAATGTAGGCCAGTGCACTAAGTCAAAAAGTTATCAACCCAGAAGTTGCGAGTTCAAACCGCGGTCGGAACAAAAAAAAATAAAATAAATAATTTTTTTTTTTTTTAAAAAGAAAAAAGAATATTTTAGTATTTTTGACAGTGTTACGCCAATATATGAAAAAAAATGTATGTATGAACACGTATTTACTAAATTATACGCACAATGTTCATATCTTATTGATTGATACAGTCCATAAGCGATTGTTGTTATTGTTGTTGCTGTTGCTGCTGTTACTGCTGTTCCTTTTGCTGTTATTGCTGCTATTGCTTTTTTCGTTATTTGTTGTTGTTGCTGATCTTGTTGTTTATAGGCTCTTGGTCCTGTTGTGTTTATTTGTTATTGAGAGTTGCTGTTGTTGTTGCTGCAATCTAATTTGTTGTTTAAATGATGATGTTGTTGTTGTTGCTGTTGTTGATGTTGTAGTTCCTGTTGTCGCTGTTGTTGCTGCTATTGCTGAGCTGATGTTGTTTTCTTTGTTTTTGTTGATTGTTGTTGTTGTTGTTGATCTTTAAAGGTTCTTGTAGTTGTTGTTATTTATTGTAATTGATCGTTGCGGCTGTTGCTGCAACCTACTTTGCTGTTTAAATGTAGCTGTTGTTGTTAGTTATAGTTTTGCTGTTATTGTTGTTGCTGCTTTTCCTATTGTTGCTGTTGTTGTTATTGCTGGTGTTGCTTTTATTGTTTTTGTTGGCTGTTGTGTTTTTTTTATCTTGTTCATGCTGTTGTATTCAATTGTTATTGATAGTTGCTGTTGTTGCTGCAACTTAATTTGTTGTTGGTTAAATGGTGATGTTATTATTAACATTATTATTGTTGTTGTTCTTTTGTTGGTTGCTACTACTGTTGCAGCTGTTCGTGTTGCTGGTGTTGCTTTTTTGCTTTTGTTAATAGTTGTTGCTGCTGATATAAGTGTTTATAGGCTGTTGATGCTGTTGCATTTATTGTTATTGATTGCTGGTGTTGTTGTTGCTGCAACTTAATTTGTTGTTTAACTGTTGTTGTTGTTGTTGTTGTTGTTATTTCTGTGGTTGTTCCTGTTGCTGTTGTTGACATTGTTGTTGCTATTGCTCAGCTGTCGTTGCTTCTTTGTTTTTTGTTGATTGTCATTGTTGCTGATCCTGTTGTTTAGAGGTTCTCGATGTATCTTAAAGTAATTGATTGTTGCTGTTGTTATTGCTGCAACTAAACTTGTTGTTTAAGTGTTGTTGTTGTTGTTGTTATTGTTGTTGTTACTGCTGCTGTTGTTCCTGTTGTTGCTATTGTTGGTCTGACTGTTGCTGTTGTTGTTCTTGTTGTTGCTATTGCTCTGCTGGTGTTATGTTTGTTTTGTTTATTGATGATTGTCGTTGTTGCTGATCTTGTTCTTTAAATGTTCTTGATGTTGTTGGATTTTATTTGAATAGCTTCAACGGTTATTTTAATTGTTGTTGTTGTTGTTGTTGTTGATGTTGCAGATCTTGTTTTTAAAGGCTCTTGGTGTTGTTGTATTTCGTTGTTATTTATTGTTGATGTTGTGTGTTGTTGTTGTTGTTGTTGCTGATCTTGTTTTTAAAGGCTATTGGTGATTGTTGCTGTTGGTGTTGTAGTTTGTTGTTACTAATTGTTGTAGCTGCTGTTGTCTTTGCTGGTTTTGTTGTTGCTGATTGGTATTGATGCTGTTCGTTTTGTTTTAAGTCTTTTGATGTTGTTATATGTTGTTGTTATCAATTAATTGATTGTTGCTGTCGTTGTTGTTGTTGTTGCTGCTGCTGCTGTTGTTGCTGCTGCTGCAGTTGATGTTGTTACACCCACATCCCTCTCCGCATTTTATCTGAAAGAAGTTTTGAAATACAAAACAGAAAAAGCTGTGATTTATTAACACCACCAATATTTAAGCTCGCAGACATATATACACCTGCATTTAATCAACAATTCCACACATCTATTTTACACTATGTTCCATTTAAGAACCTCCCTAGGAGAGCACTTTCGTGTTGTTGGACACTTTATATAGGCCAGTTGTGAGATTAGCATTATCTCTACGGGATGGCATGATCACAATGGGATTATGCAAATCAGGCTCTTCGCAATGTTAGCAAAGAGCCGTATTAATTTTCGGAATACAATGATCGTAATTCGAGGTTACTTTATATAATTCAGTAAAGACTTTGAGGCGGGTAAAATCATTTACATATTAAGAACAAACGAATTATGTACGTATGAATTAATTGTATTTCCGGTCAATTAGAATGACATCCCTTTCCAGGTCAACAACTATATAGGTGTTAAATAGCATATATATAATTAGGCGGCAATGTAGGCCAGTGCGCTAAGTCAAAAAGTTATCAACCCAGAAGTTGCGAGTTCAAACCGCGGTCGGAACAAAAAAAATTAAAATAAATAGTTTTTTTTTTTTAAAAAAAGAAAAAAGAATATTTTAGTATTTTTGACAGTGTTACGCCATATATGAAAAAAATGTATGTATGAACACGTATTTACTAAATTATACGCACAATGTTCATATCTTATTGATTGATACAGTCCATAAGCGATTGTTGTTATTGTTGTTGCTGTTGCTGCTGTTACTGCTGTTCCTTTTGCTGTTATTGCTGCTATTGCTTTTTTCGTTATTTGTTGTTGTTGCTGATCTTGTTGTTTATAGGCTCTTGGTCCTGTTGTGTGTATTTGTTATTGAGAGTTGCTGTTGTTGTTGCTGCAATCTAATTTGTTGTTTAAATGATGATGTTGTTGTTGTTGCTGTTGTTGCTGTTGTTGATGTTGTAGTTCCTGTTGTCGCTGTTGTTGCTGCTATTGCTGAGCTGATGTTGTTTTCTTTGTTTTTGTTGATTGTTGTTGTTGTTGTTGATCTTTAAAGGTTCTTGTAGTTGTTGTTATTTATTGTAATTGATCGTTGCGGCTGTTGCTGCAACCTACTTTGCTGTTTAAATGTAGCTGTTGTTGTTAGTTATAGTTTTTGCTGTTATTGTTGTTGCTGCTTTTCCTATTGTTGCTGTTGTTGTTATTGCTGGTGTTGCTTTTATTGTTTTTGTTGGCTGTTGTGTTTTTTTTATCTTGTTCATGCTGTTGTATTCAATTGTTATTGATAGTTGCTGTTGTTGCTGCAACTTAATTTGTTGTTGGTTAAATGGTGATGTTATTATTAACATTATTATTGTTGTTGTTCTTTTGTTGGTTGCTACTACTGTTGCAGCTGTTCGTGTTGCTGGTGTTGCTTTTTTGCTTTTGTTAATAGTTGTTGCTGCTGATATAAGTGTTTATAGGCTGTTGATGCTGTTGCATTTATTGTTATTGATTGCTGGTGTTGTTGTTGCTGCAACTTAATTTGTTGTTTAACTGTTGTTGTTGTTGTTGTTGTTGTTGTTGTTATTTCTGTGGTTGTTCCTGTTGCTGTTGTTGACATTGTTGTTGCTATTGCTCAGCTGTTGTTGCTTCTTTGTTTTTTGTTGATTGTCATTGTTGCTGATCCTGTTGTTTAGAGGTTCTCGATGTATCTTAAAGTAATTGATTGTTGCTGTTGTTATTGCTGCAACTAAACTTGTTGTTTAAGTGTTGTTGTTGTTGTTGTTGTTGTTGTTGTTGTTGTTGTTGTTGTTGTTGTTGTTGTTGTTACTGCTGCTGTTGTTCCTGTTGTTGCTATTGTTGGTCTGACTGTTGCTGTTGTTGTTCTTGTTGTTGCTATTGTTCTGCTGGTGTTATGTTTGTTTTGTTTATTGTTGATTGTCGTTGTTGCTGATCTTGTTCTTTAAATGTTCTTGATGTTAGTGTATTTTATTTGAATAGCTTCAACGGTTATTTTAATAGTTGTTGTTGTTGTTGTTGTTGTTGTTGATGTTGCAGATCTTGTTTTTAAAGGCTCTTGGTGTTGTTGTATTTCGTTGTTATTTATTGTTGATGTTGTGTGTTGTTGTTGTTGTTGTTGTTGTTGTTGTTGTTGTTGTTGTTGTTGTTGTTGTTGCTGATCTTGTTTTTAAAGGCTATTGGTGATTGTTGCTGTTGGTGTTGTAGTTTGTTGTTACTAATTGTTGTAGCTGCTGTTGTCTTTGTTGGTTTTGTTGTTGCTGATTGGTATTGATGCTGTTCGTTTTGTTTAAAGTCTTTTGATGTTGTTATATGTTGTTGTTATCAATTAATTGATTGTTGCTGTCGTTGTTGTTGTTGCTGCTGCTGCTGCTGCTGCTGCTGCTGTTGCTGCTGCTGCAGTTGATGTTGTTACACCCACATCCCTCTCCGCATTTTATCTGAAAGAAGTTTGGAAATACAAAACAGAAAAAGCTGTGATTTATTAACACCACCAATATTTAAGCTCGCAGACATATATACACCTGCATTTAATCAACAATTCCACACATCTATTTTACACTATGCTCCATTTAAGAACCTTCCTAGGAGAGCACTTTCGTGTTGTTGGACACTTTATATAGGCCAGTTGTGAGATCAGCATTATCTCTACGGGATGGCATGATCACAATGGGATTATGCAAATCAGGCTCTTCGCAACGTTAGCATTGAGCCGTATTAATTTTCGGAATACAATGATCGTAATTCGAGGTTACCTTATATAATTCAGTAAAGACTTTGAGGCGGGTAAAATCATTTACATATTAAGAACAAACGAATTATGTACGTATGAATTAATTGTATTTCCGGTCAATTAGAATGACATCCCTTTCCAGGTCAACAACTATATAGGTGTTAAATAGCATATATATAATTAGGCGCCAATGTAGGCAAGTGCACTAAGTCGAAAAGTTGTCAACCCAGATGTTGCGAGTTCAAACCGCGGTCGGAACAAAAAAAATTAAAATAAATATTTTTTTTTTTTTAAAAAGAAAAAAGAATATTTTAGTATTTTTGACAGTGTTACGCCATATATGAAAAAAAATGTATGTATGAACACGTATTTACTAAATTATACGCACAATGTTCATATCTTATTGATTGATACAGTCCATAAGCGATTGTTGTTATTGTTGTTGCTGTTGCTGCTGTTACTGCTGTTCCTTTTGCTGTTATTGCTGCTATTGCTTTTTTCGTTATTTGTTGTTGTTGCTGATCTTGTTGTTTATAGGCTCTTGGTCCTGTTGTGTTTATTTGTTATTGAGAGTTGCTGTTGTTGTTGCTGCAATCTAATTTGTTGTTTAAATGATGATGTTGTTGTTGTTGCTGTTGTTGCTGTTGTTGATGTTGTAGTTCCTGTTGTCGCTGTTGTTGCTGCTATTGCTGAGCTGATGTTGTTTTCTTTGTTTTTGTTGATTGTTGTTGTTGTTGTTGATCTTTAAAGGTTCTTGTAGTTGTTGTTATTTATTGTAATTGATCGTTGCGGCTGTTGCTGCAACCTACTTTGCTGTTTAAATGTAGCTGTTGTTGTTAGTTATAGTTTTGCTGTTATTGTTGTTGCTGCTTTTCCTATTGTTGCTGTTGTTGTTATTGCTGGTGTTGCTTTTATTGTTTTTGTTGGCTGTTGTGTTTTTTTTATCTTGTTCATGCTGTTGTATTCAATTGTTATTGATAGTTGCTGTTGTTGCTGCAACTTAATTTGTTGTTGGTTAAATGGTGATGTTATTATTAACATTATTATTGTTGTTGTTCTTTTGTTGGTTGCTACTACTGTTGCAGCTGTTCGTGTTGCTGGTGTTGCTTTTTTGCTTTTGTTAATAGTTGTTGCTGCTGATATAAGTGTTTATAGGCTGTTGATGCTGTTGCATTTATTGTTATTGATTGCTGGTGTTGTTGTTGCTGCAACTTAATTTGTTGTTTAACTGTTGTTGTTGTTGTTGTTGTTGTTGTTGTTGTTATTTCTATGGTTGTTCCTGTTGCTGTTGTTGACATTGTTGTTGCTATTGCTCAGCTGTTGTTGCTTCTTTGTTTTTTGTTGATTGTCATTGTTGCTGATCCTGTTGTTTAGAGGTTCTCGATGTATCTTAAAGTAATTGATTGTTGCTGTTGTTATTGCTGCAACTAAACTTGTTGTTTAAGTGTTGTTGTTGTTGTTGTTATTGTTGTTGTTACTGCTGCTGTTGTTCCTGTTGTTGCTATTGTTGGTCTGATTGTTGCTGTTGTTGTTCTTGTTGTTGCTATTGCTCTGCTGGTGTTATGTTTGTTTTGTTTATTGATGATTGTCGTTGTTGCTGATCTTGTTCTTTAAATGTTCTTGATGTTGTTGGATTTTATTTGAATAGCTTCAACGGTTATTTTAATTGTTGTTGTTGTTGTTGTTGTTGATGTTGCAGATCTTGTTTTTAAAGGCTCTTGGTGTTGTTGTATTTCGTTGTCATTTATTGTTGATGTTGTGTGCTGTTGTTGTTGTTGTTGTTGTTGTTGTTGTTGTTGTTGTTGTTGTTGTTGTTATTGTTGCTGATCTTGTTTTTAAAGGCTATTGGTGATTGTTGCTGTTGGTGTTGTAGTTTGTTGTTACTAATTGTTGTAGCTGCTGTTGTCTTTGCTGGTTTTGTTGTTGCTGATTGGTATTGATGCTGTTCGTTTTGTTTAAAGTCTTTTGATGTTGTTATATGTTGTTGTTATCAATTAATTGATTGTTGCTGTCGTTGTTGTTGTTGTTGCTGCTGCTGCTGTTGTTGCTGCTGCTGCAGTTGATGTTGTTACACCCACATCCCTCTCCGCATTTTATCTGAAAGAAGTTTTGAAATACAAAACAGAAAAAGCTGTGATTTATTAACACCACCAATATTTAAGCTCGCAGACATATATACACCTGCATTTAATCAACAATTCCACACATCTATTTTACACTATGCTGCAGTTAAGAATCTCCCTAGGAGAGCACTTTCGTGTTGTTGGACACTTTATATAGGCCAGTTGTGAGATCAGCATTATCTCTACGGGATGGCATGATCACAATGGGATTGTGCAAATCAGGCTCTTCGCAACGTTACCAAAGAGCCGTATTAATTTTCGGAATACAATGATCGTAATTCGAGGTTACTTTATATAATTCAGTAAAGACTTTGAGGCGGGTAAAATCATTTACATATTAAGAACAAACGAATTATGTACGTATGAATTAATTGTATTTCCGGTCAATTAGAATGACATCCCTTTCCAGGTCAACAACTATATAAGTGTTAAAAAGCATATATATAATTAGGCGCCAATGTAGGCCAGAGCACTAAGTCGAAAAGTTGTCAACCCAGAAGTTGCGAGTTCAAACCGCGATCGGAACAAAAAAAATTAAAATAAATAATTTTTTTTTTTTTAAAAAGAAGAAAGAATATTTAATATTTTTGACAGTGTTACGCCATATATGAAAAAAATGTATGTATGAACACGTATTTACTAAATTATACGCACAATGTTCATATCTTATTGATTGATACAGTCCATAAGCGATTGTTGTTATTGTTGTTGCTGTTGCTGCTGTTACTGCTGTTCCTTTTGCTGTTATTGCTGCTATTGCTTTTTTCGTTATTTGTTGTTGTTGCTGATCTTGTTGTTTATAGGCTCTTGGTCCTGTTGTGTTTATTTGTTATTGAGAGTTGCTGTTGTTGTTGCTGCAATCTAATTTGTTGTTTAAATGATGATGTTGTTGTTGTTGCTGTTGTTGCTGTTGTTGATGTTGTAGTTCCTGTTGTCGCTGTTGTTGCTGCTATTGCTGAGCTGATGTTGTTTTCTTTGTTTTTGTTGATTGTTGTTGTTGTTGTTGATCTTTAAAGGTTCTTGTAGTTGTTGTTATTTATTGTAATTGATCGTTGCGGCTGTTGCTGCAACCTACTTTGCTGTTTAAATGTAGCTGTTGTTGTTAGTTATAGTTTTTGCTGTTATTGTTGTTGCTGCTTTTCCTATTGTTGCTGTTGTTGTTATTGCAGGTGTTGCTTTTATTGTTTTTGTTGGCTGTTGTTTTTTTTTATCTTGTTCATGCTGTTGTATTCAATTGTTATTGATAGTTGATGTTGTTGCTGCAACTTAATTTGTTGTTGGTTAAATGGTGATGTTATTATTAACATTATTATTGTTGTTATTCTTTTGTTGGTTGCTACTACTGTTGCAGCTGTTCGTGTTGCTGGTGTTGCTAATTGCTTTTGTTAATAGTTGTTGCTGCTGATATAAGTGTTTATAGGCTGTTGATGCTGTTGAATTTATTGTTATTGATTGCTGGTGTTGTTGTTGCTGCAACTTAATTTGTTGTTTAGTTGTTGTTGTTGTTGTTGTTGTTGTTGTTGTTGTTGTTATTTCTGTGGTTGTTCCTGTTGCTGTTGTTGACATTGTTGTTGGTATTGCTCAGCTGTTGTTGCTTCTTTGTTTTTTGTTGATTGTCGTTGTTACTGATCCTGTTGTTTAGAGGTTCTCGATGTATCTTAAAGTAATTGATTGTTGCTGTTGTTATTGCTGCAACTAAACTTGTTGTTTAAGTGTTGTTGTTGTTGTTATTGTTGTTGTTACTGCTGCTGTTGTTCCTGTTGTTGCTATTGTTGGTCTGACTGTTGCTGTTGTTGTTCTTGTTGTTGCTATTGCTCTGCTGGTGTTATGTTTGTTTTGTTTATTGTTGATTGTCGTTGTTGCTGATCTTGTTCTGTAAATGTTCTTGATGTTGTTGTATTTTATTTGAATAGCTTCAACGGTTATTTTAATTGTTGTTGTTGTTGTTGTTGTTGATGTTGCAGATCTTGTTTTTAAAGGCTCTTGGTGTTGTTGTATTTCGTTGTTATTTATTGTTGATGTTGTGTGTTGTTGTTGTTGTTGTTGTTGTTGTTGTTGTTGTTGTTGTTGTTGTTGTTGTTGCTAATCTTGTTTTTAAAGGCTATTGGTGATTGTTGCTGTTGGTGTTGTAGTTTGTTGTTACTAATTGTTGTAGCTGCTGTTGTCTTTGCTGGTTTTGTTGTTGCTGATTGGTATTGATGCTGTTCGTTTTGTTTAAAGTATTTTGATGTTGTTATATGTTGTTGTTATCAATTAATTGATTGTTGCTGTCGTTGTTGTTGTTGCTGCTGCTGCTGCTGCTGCTGCTGCTGCTGCTGCAGTTGATGTTGTTACACCCACATCCCTCTCCGCATTTTATCTGAAAGAAGTTTTGAAATACAAAACAGAAAAAGCTGTGATTTATTAACACCACCAATATTTAAGCTCGCAGACATATATACACCTGCATTTAATCAACAATTCCACACATCTATTTTACACTATGCTCCATTTAAGACCCTCCCTAGGAGAGCACTTTCGTGTTGTTGGACACTTTATATAGGCCAGTTGTGAGATCAGCATTATCTCTACGGGATGGCATGATCATAATGGGATTATGCAAATCAGGCTCTTCGCAATGTTAGCAAAGAGCCGTATTAATTTTCGGAATACAATGATCGTAATTCGAGGTTACTTTATATAATTCAGTAAAGACTTTAAGGCGGGTAAAATCATTTACATATTAAGAACAAACGAATTATGTACGTATGAATTAATTGTATTTCCGGTCAATTAGAATGACATCCCTTTCCAGGTCAACAACTATATAGGTGTTAAATAGCATATATATAATTAGGCGCCAATGTAGGCCAGTGCACTAAGTCGGAAAGTTGTCAACCCAGAAGTTGCGAGTTCAAACCGCGGTCGGAACAAAAAAAAATTAAAATAAATATTTTTTTTTTTTTAAAAAGAAAAAAAGAATATTTTAGTATTTTTGACAGTGTTACGCCATATATGAAAAAAATGTATGTATGAACACGTATTTACTAAATTATACGCACAATGTTCATATCTTATTGATTGATACAGTCCATAAGCGATTGTTGTTATTGTTGTTGCTGTTGCTGCTGTTACTGCTGTTCCTTTTGCTGTTATTGCTGCTATTGCTTTCTTTCGTTATTTGTTGTTGTTGCTGATCTTGTTGTTTATAGGCTCTTGGTCCTGTTGTGTGTATTTGTTATTGAGAGTTGCTGTTGTTGTTGCTGCAATCTAATTTGTTGTTTAAATGATGATGTTGTTGTTGTTGTTGTTCCTGTTGTCGCTGTTGTTGCTGCTATTGCTGAGTTGATGTTGCTTTCTTTGTTTTAGTTGATTGTTGTTGTTGTTGATCTTTAAAGTTTCTTGATGTTGTTGTATTTTATTGTAATTGATCGTTGCAGTTGTTGCCGCAACCTACTTTGCTGTTTAAATGTAGCTGTTGTTGTTAGTTATAGTTTTTGCTGTTATTGTTATTGTTGCTTTTCCTATTGTTGCTGTTGTTGTTATTGCTGGTGTTGCTTTTATTGTTTTTGTTGACTGTTGTGTTTTTTTTAAGGATGTCAACGAATATTCGGATATTCGAATATTCGGTCATACGTCCGAATATTCGAATGTCATATTGATATTCGAATATTCGCAAAAAAAAAATATTAAAAAAATATAGTAAATTCAAATTGTTTTCTTTATTTATTTTCAATTTCAATTTTTTGCCACAAATGGTTTTGAAAGGTGTTATATCAACACGGTAATTATCGGTGTCAATTGGACGTTGCCAAGGTGATAAGGGGTCCTGGTCGGTAATCCTTTAATTGTTTGCCTTAGGCAATTTTAATCTTCGAGATCAAGTTTGTTTATTTACCAATCTTATACCTAATTGAAGAGCACACTTCTTTGATTTGAAGGCCGTTTATGTACTTGTGAATAATAAATGCGTCAAGTAGTAGACGAATTAACTTATGATTGTGTTACCGGTTTTCGATCACTTAATAATCGCTGCTAAAATATTTCAATGCAAAACGGATTTTGACAGTAAATGCTTGTATACAACGTTAAAATAACTATCAAATAATTATTTTCTACCAAAACAATTACAAATACATGCCCATTGACTTCACCATTCACGTTAGATCATGGTGACCCAGTATACGTTCAATAAAATGGCGGCACCTGATATCGAGCACATGATAGGATGATGTAATGTGTCAAACTAAAATGACACATGGCTTCAAAAGCACAAATAAATGTAAGCAGAGAAAACTGCATAACCTTTAAAATGAATAAATATTTCTGAATAGGTTAATTTCATCATAATATCAATTAACTTAACAGCATGAGGTTTTTAAAAAAATTTACTTTTTATTCATAGTAACCAAATAAAAACACCGATTTAAAATATATATCTTCTTTTTTATTTGCTACTTTATTATTTATTCTTTATATAACCACCTCTTCTTATCCACTTCTTATAACAAACCTTTTCAACTGTTTGCTTGTTTTTATTCTACATTTAAATGTGGTCCTGTACTAATTTCAATCTCATTCTTAAAAAAAAATCTATAAGAAGGTCACTCTTCCGGAACCTCGATAATTTCTGACATGCACAAGCGAAATATTTTATAGCTTTCAACCTTGACCTGTATTGCATCAGTTTTCAGCAGACGTGTATGAAATCGATATTCGTAAACAAACCTAGCATTTGTCGAGGTTTTATGTAAACTGAAAAATGGACCTAGTGAGAAATACATTTTTTTCAGGTCTGTACCATAAAATGACTTTCTCACTTCTATCGGAAGCATTATTTTTGATATTTTTCTTTGCATTCAATGACCACGTGGATACTGTTTGTAAATATTGCCAATAGTGTAGGAAGTTGAAATACGCGTGCGCGATATTCGTAATTCTGGGAAGTGATCGATTTCAGGTGACACTCGAAAACAGGTTACGGCACCATATATATTTTTTTTATGTTTGTTTTTCAATTTCATTTATAAATAGTTAATTACTTATAAACTATACAAATATACGAATTTTTAACTTAGTAAAGCTAATATAACATAGCATTTATTATTATTAATTATGCATCATCGAGTTCCACGTCATGTTGAATCTTGACGACAATGATATTCAAATTGTTTGCTTTTTAGTATTTATACATCAGCACCGTTTCCGCTGAAAGAGAAAGTAACAAATATGGCGAGTAAAAACGTTCGGGATAGAAAGTTGATGATTATTTATTTTTAAGATCTTGACCGAATATATTCGAATATTCGTTCGAAAGAATGACCGAATATTCGAATATCAATATTGCCATTCGTTGCCATCCTTAGTTTTTTTATCTAATTCATGCAGTTGTATTTAATTGTTATTGATAGTTGCTTTTGTTGCTGCAACTTAATTTGTTCTTGGTTAAATGGTGATGTTATTATTAACATTATTATTGTTGTTGTTCTTTTGTTGGTTGCTACTACTGTTGCAGCTGTTCGTGTTGCTGGTGTTGCTTTTTTGCTTTTGTTAATTGTTGTTGCTGCTGATATTGTTGGTTTTAGGCTGTTGATGCTGTTGAATTTATTTTTATTGATTGCTGGTGTTGTTGTTGCTGCAACTTAATTTGTTGTTAAACTGTTGTTGTTGTTGTTGTTGTTGTTATTTCTGTTGTTGTTCCTGTTGCTGTTGTTGACATTGTTGTTGCTATTGCTCAGCTGTTGTTGCTTCTTTGTTTTTTGTTGATTGTCGTTGTTGCTGATCCTGTTGTTTAGAGGTTCTCGGTGTATCTTAAAGTAATTGGTTGTTGCTGTTTTTATTGCTGCAACTTAACTTGTTGTTTAAGTGTTGTTGTTGTTGTTGTTGTTATTGTTGTTGTTATTGCTGCTGTTGTTCATGTTGTTGCTATTGTTAGTGTGACTGTTGCTATTGTTGTTCTTGTTGTTGCTATTGCTCTGCTGGTGTTATGTTTGTTTTGTTTATTGTTGATTGTCGTTGTTGCTGATCTTGTTCTTTAAATGTTCTTGATGTTGTTGCATTTTATTTGAATAGCTTCAACGGTTATTTAAATGATGTTAGGTGGTGATATATTTGAGTTGTTCACTATATAGGTGGGAGTGTGTGAAATACTTTAAGTGATTTGCTCTATTGTTGTAAGGTGGTGATATATTTGAGTTGTTTACTATATAGGTAGGAGTGTGTGAAATACTTTGAGTGATTTGCTCTATTGGTGTGAGGTGGTGATTTATTTGAGTTATTTACTCTATAGGTTGGAGTGTGTGAAATACTTTGAGTGATTTACTCTATTGGTGTAAGGTGGTGATATATTTGAACGGTTTACTATTTAGGTGGGAGTGTGTGAAATACTTTGAGTGATTTGCTCTATTGGTGTAAAATGATGATATATTTGAGCTGTCTACTATACAAGTTTGAGTGTGTGAAATACTTTGAGTGATTAACTCTATTGTTGTAAGGTGGTGATATATTTGAGTGATTTACAATATAGGTTGAAGTGTGTGAAATTCTTTGAGTGATTTGCTCTATTGGTGTAAGGTGGTGATATATTTGAGTGGTTTACTATATAGGTGGGAGTGTGTAAAATACTTTGAATGATTTGCTCTATTGGTGTAAGGTGGTGATATATTTTAGTGGTTTACTATACAGGTTGGAGTGTGTGAAATACTTTGAGTGATTTGTTCTACTGGTGTAAGGTGGTAATATATTTGAGTGGTTTACTATATCTGTTGGAGTGTCTGAAATAATTTTATTGATTTGCTCTATTGGTGTAAGGTGATGATATATTTGAGTGGTTTACTATATAGGTGGGAGTGTGTGAAATACTTTGAGCGATATACTCTATTGGTGTAAGGTGGTAATATATTTGAGTGGTTTACTCTATAGGTGGGAGTGTGTGAAATACTTTGAGCGAGTTGCTTTACTGGTGTAAGGTGGTGATATATTTGAGTGGTTTACTATACTGGTGGGAGTGTGAGTAATACTTTGAGTGATTTGCTCTATTGGTGTATGGTGGTAATATATTTGTGTGGTTTATTATATCTGTTGGAGTGTCTGAAATAATTTTATTGATTTGCTCTATTGGTGTAAGGTGATGATATATTTGAGTGGTTTACTATATAGGTGGGAGTGTGTGAAATACTTTGAGCGATATACTCTATTGGTGTAAGGTGGTAATATATTTGAGTGGTTTACTCTATAGGTGGGAGTGTGTGAAATACTTTGAGCGATTTGTTTTACTGGTGTAAGGTGGTGATATATTTGAGTGGTTTACTATACTGGTGGGAGTGTGAGTAATACTTTGAGTGATTTGCTCTATTGGTGTATGGTGGTAATATATTTGTGTGGTTTACTATATCTGTTGGAGTGTCTGAAATAATTTTATTGATTTGCTCTATTGGTGTAAGGTGGTGATATATTTGAGTGGTTTACTATATAGGTGGGAGTGTGTGAAATACTTTGAGCGATATACTCTATTGGTGTAAGGTGGTAATATATTTGAGTGGTTTACTCTATAGGTGGGAGTGTGTGAAATACTTTGAGCGATTTGTTTTACTGGTGTAAGGTGGTGATATATTTGAGTGGTTTACTATACTGGTGGGAGTGTGAGTAATAATTTGAGTGATTTGCTCTATTGGTGTATGGTGGTAATATATTTGTGTGGTTTACTATATCTGTTGGAGTGTCTGAAATAATTTTATTGATTTGCTCTATTGGTGTAAGGTGGTGATATATTTGAGTGGTTTACTATATAGGTGGGAGTGTGTGAAATACTTTGAGCGATATACTCTATTGGTGTAAGGTGGTAATATATTTGAGTGGTTTACTCTATAGGTGGGAGTGTGTGAAATACTTTGAGCGATTTGCTTTATTGGTGTAAGGTGGTGATATATTTGTGTGGTTTACTATATCTGTTGGAGTGTCTGAAATAATTTTATTGACTTGCTCTATTGGTGTAAGGTGACGATATATTTGAGTGGTTTACTATATAGGTGGGAGTGTGTGAAATACTTTGAGCGATATACTCTATTGGTGTAAGGTGGTAATATATTTGAGTGGTTTACTCTATAGGTGGGAGTGTGTGAAATACTTTGAGCGATTTGCTTTACTGGTGTAAGGTGGTGATATATTTGAGTGGTTTACTATACTGGTGGGAGTGTGAGTAATACTTTGAGTGATTTGCTCTATTGGTGTATGGTGGTAATATATTTGTGTGGTTTACTATATCTGTTGGAGTGTCTGAAATAATTTTATTGATTTGCTCTATTGGTGTAAGGTGGTGATATATATGAGTGGTTTACTATATAGGTGGGAGTGTGTGAAATACTTTGAGCGATATACTCTATTGGTGTAAGGTGGTAATATATTTGAGTGGTTTACTCTTTAGGTGGAAGTGTGTGAAATACTTTGAGCGATTTGCTTTATTGGTGTAAGGTGGTGATATATTTGAGTGGTTTACTATACTGGTGGGAGTGTGATTAATACTTTGAGTGATTTGCTCTATTGGTGTAAGGTGGTGATATATTTGAGCTGTTTACTATACTGGTGGGAGTGTGTGAAATACTTTGAGCGATTTACTCTATTGGTATAAGGTGATGATATATTTGTGTGGTTTACTATATAGGTAAAAGTGTGAAATACTTTGAGTGATTTATTCTATGGTGTAAGGTGGTGATATATTTGAGTGATTTACTATATGTGGGAGTGTTAAAAATACTTTGAATGATTTGTTCTATTGGTGTAAGGTGATAATATATTTGTGTGGTTTACTATATATGTTGGAGTGTGTGAAATAATTTGAGTGATTTACTCTGTTGGTGTAATGTGGTGATATATTTGAGTGGTTTACTATATAGGTGGGAGTTTTGTGAAATACTTCGAGTGATTTGCTCTATTGGTGGGAGTGGGGGAGTGATATATTGTATGTGGCTTACTATATTGGTGGAAGTGGATGTTAAACTGTGAGTAGGTTTTGCTTTTAAAAATAACTATACCGGTGGGGTGGACGATATTCTAAGAGTGGCTGTGCTATAAGGAAGTATTCATTTGGTGTAAATATTTTCAATTTTATAAGAATATCTGTTATTAATTGAGCACAACAGCCTGTGGGGGATTGAAGAAATTGAGAGAAGAGTATGATGGAAATAATGAAATAGATAAGAAACTTTTACATTTGAAATTTGATATACGATATAAAAAGTATGCTCAGATCCAAAAAGTTCAACACTCGAAAAGCACTCATTATAGTATGGTAAACACATATATAAACACACTTAGAACAGAAGATGAAAGATAGAATGATACAGATAGTTATTGTTTAGTTGTGGTTGTATTTTTGACGAATTTGAAACAATGTCTTGTTTATAAACTTTTGGGTGTTAATTTGATTACTTACTAAAAATTGATCTACATATTGCAAATATATGTAAAAAAAGCAGCTAGGAAACTTAATGTTTGATTTAGACTCAGTCATTTTTTAAACCCTCGAAGCAATACCGTGATCTATTAGTCCTTTATCAAATCAAATTTTAACTACTGTCCTCTAGTCTGGCATTTCTGTAGCAAAACAAACACTGAAAAACTAGAAAAACTTCAGCACAGAACCCTCAGGATAACATTTAATGATTTTCTTCTAGTTATGATACCCTATTATGTAGAGATAATATGCCAACTCTGCACCTCAGTAGAATCAGAGGCATTGCATTGGAAACATTTTCTTTCATGTATGAAAATTGCGCAGAAATTCCAACTGTCAAAACTGCTTTGTATGGTAAGAGATCATGTGGGTTCTAAGCGGCTCAGGTTTGGAACAGTCTCCCAAATGAAATCAGGAAAACCGAAAGTGTCAAGGAGTTTGGGCGACTGAACCGCACCTGGACCAATCCAGTCTGCGGATGCTTATGTGTTCATAGATGTGCCTCCTACCATTGCTACAATATTCTCACGCCTACGATATATAACATAAAACATGTGCCTTATTCTCTTAACTTTGCTTTAGTATGCTTTAGTTTATGTAATGACATCTGTTCTTTGACTGCACTGCCTTAGTCAACTGTTCATCTGCCTTTCATGTTAATTTTAACATGCTTTAGTTAGATAGAGTGGGTGTACTGTGTATGTGGATGTACGGGAATAACTGTTGTGTCTGGCACGAGTATTGTAGGTGTGGATGCTGACCATATGTATATGAAAGTGTGGGCAATCTGTATATATGAATGTGTATGCATTTGTGCATATGTATATATAAATAAAATTTCTTGTATCTTGTATCTTGAAAACTGATGCGAAGTGGCGATATTGTTGAATGAACTGTGAGTGAGTGTCCAGTTTGTATTATCACTACATCGTAATAGAATGGCATTTACCAATACCAATATTGTCCTTATTCTGGAATAATTATCAACGATTATCGCAATTGCCAGTTGTGATAGTCTGAATATATCGTAAGATAAATTGATGACGCTTCGTCCTCGTACGTATTCGAGCCTTGGGACAGATACAATTCAGGGCCGTTGTAACCAACGTTACAAGAAAAATCTTAGACCCCAGAATGCATTTTCTGCATTTTTCTGATAACTGAAGAATTAAAAACACATATTGTTGGCACATAATCGTTGTAAATTATGCCTCGACTGGCCAATTCTTTCTCTGTGCACACTTATGTCTACCATTGTTTAGGTAAAAGCTTTATTATATGGCGCTGTAGAAGAAAATGATCGTTTGTTGAAGGCTACTATTATGCCTAGATACTAATAGGACATGTGCATGAAAAGGCATGTTGATGCAAGAATAATTCATATTCATGGGATGTGATGCATGTAATCAACATGACAGTGTGCTTTCTTTTAGCAGTCCCATTTATGTAAAAACAGTATTATTTCAGGCCATATGGAGGGGTGTTCTACACCATGTCATCATATTGATGCCTCCATGGTCCATTACTGGATGAAAACCAGGAGGAAGAGTGGTTGGACCCGGCCAGAGACTGCAAAGCCTTCAGAAACGTGGCTTCTGTTGTCCTTGACAAAATAATGTTGGAAAATGTCCATTAAATTACTGAAATTTCAGGTATGATAAGTGTAATTTCTTTCAATCATCTGTTAGATTCCTGCTTACTGTTATAAGATTTCATCTTGTTAGCCAGATAAAAAAAATCCATATATACTATTAAATTTGTATAATGGAGGAAAGCCATATAGCAATTGGACAATTTGTATTTTCTAAGCATAATACATGTATAAAGAATGCAGGGGACCGTTTCCAAGTGAATTTGTGTTTGAAGCCCATGGAATAGATATTTTTTAAATACATATATTTTTCTGTGGTTTTCAAGTTGTTTAAATTTTAAACATACAGTCAATTTCTGATGAATCATTGTTGATTCCAAAACATTATATTAGTGTATTGCTTGAAAACATATGAAATGCAGTGTGATGTAACCCATTATATACAGAAAAGTTTACCAAATGATGTACATTTCTGAAATATTTACACAATAAGAAACACGCTTTGCCATCAGACAACACTTTTTATAATGTATACATTGAATGGTGGAGTACACCACTAAAGAAGCTAGATATGAAATGATTTGCAAAAATAGTACTCTCTACCAAAAACAGAAAAATGCCAAATTTACCTATTTATATAGGAATGTTTTTTTGTCCGAAAGCTTAAAAATAATAACTTATTCAAAACTAGTATTAACACAGGTGTGAATTAGATATATCCATAATATCATATTTTAGCTGGGCCATAAGTAGAAAAGTACCAACAATGTCTAGATAACTGAAGTGTGAAGAATACAAGACTAATTTCAGGTTTGTAGGCGGTAATACATTTTTCTGAGGAATCTGTGCACTTTAAACTTACTTTTTTATATTTAACTTGTGCTTCTTTTTTTATACATAGTAGATAATGAACATGGTTGTAGATATAGACCAATTTAGATTTCTTGATCTCTATATGACTGATTTCATAACTTCAGGTGCACTGATGACAAAGAAAGATTCCACCAACATAATAATTCTTATGCACTGTGCCAAGAGGTATGCCTATACTATAGCATTAGAAACTTGTTGACGGCATTGGATCACAACGTGAATGTTAACAAAGAACTTCTGATGAATTAAGATGGATAAATTAGGTACCAAGATAATAAGTACTTAACAATTCTTACAAATTAATCTTGTTTTTTAACTGAAACTATACTCTGGTGGTAGTAATGTCAATAAGATGTCCTGCCTGGTTAGTGTTATGGTTCTTGGATTATTACATTTCAGAATGACTTTTAAGAGTGACTTTTTACATTTTACATGTTAATCCGTCCACTTTAGATTATCAACATGCAGTACAAATTTTACAATGAATACTAACAGTTAAGTTCTCTGCATCAGAATATGTAAAACCTCTTCTCAAGACTCAGTAAACCATTGTTGTAGATGCTATAAACATATTACTACTTTAATATGCTAAGTACATCAATATTTTTTTACAAGTTTAAAAAGAGAGAGTTGTCTGTGTATGAAGTTGTCTGTGTATGAAGAAAAGGGGAAAAAGGCTACACATCTGTGGATTCAATTACACAGGATGCTGTTGTACCGAGGGTAAATGACAGAGTTTGAATGAGAAAAAGAGTAATAGATGCAGACAATCATTGCTTACTTTCAAACACCTGGCTCCAATAGAACTTTCTCCCACTAGAAAAATCCTCGCCGCCCAAGTGTCCAGATTCAAATTAACACAGTGATAATTTATTGTTGTGTACAGCGTCATCAATGTTACAAGAACATTAAATGAAAAATGTTGCAAGAACAACATGTGACAACATCGCCCCATGCAACATCATTGGCAACTGTAAAATTACTTACATAAACTTGAGCACATGCGGCTTTTAATTATTCTTAAGTATTCTGAGTTGTAAATCAGCAAATGTGATGCGTGTGTAATGGAAATTTTTTTTTTATTAGATAAAACATTATTTTTGTTTCGATGAGACTTTTGAGATGGGTGATTGTCCGTCTTTCGTCTGTGTGTCAACATTTTGATATGAAACTCTTCCAGATTACCAAAATCAATGTTATCTCATTCCAAGTTATCAAAACCCGTTATCTCTTCTAGGTTACCAAAATCAATGTCATCTCATCCTAGGTTATCAAAACCATGTAATCTCATTCTAGATTATCAGAATCCCTGTAATATCATTCTAAATTATCAAAACCGATGTTATCTTATTCTAGCTTATCAAACCATGTAATCTCTTCTAGGTTACCAAATGCCCTTATAATCTCTTTCTAAGTTACCAAAATCAATGTCATCTCATTCTAGGTTATCATAACCCATGTAATCTCTTCTAGGTTACAAATTGCCATTATAATCTCTTTCTAGGTTACCAAAATCAATGTCATCTCATTGTAGGTTATCAAAAACATGTAATGTCTTTCTAGATTATTAGAACCCCTGTAATCTCATTATAGGTTATTAAAACCCATGTTATTTCATTATAGGTTGTCAAAACCCATGTTACCTCATTCAAGGTTATCAAAAACCAATGTAATCTCTTCTGGGTTATCCCAAGTAATCTTTTAGGTGATCCAAACTTCTGTATTCTCTTCCTAGGTTAATATCAGAACCCATGTTACCTCTTCTAGGTTATCAAAACCCATGCTATCTCTTCTAAGTTATCAAAACCCTTGTAATTTTTTAGGTAACCCAAACCCAAGTAATTTTATTCTAGGTTATCAAAACCCACGATAATATCATCCCAGGACAATAGAACAAGCGTAAGCTTATCTGAGGTATCAACAGTACCAACGCTATCATCACTGCTTTCAACTCGGAGATTATCAGAATTATTGTAATCACATTTCTGATTTATAATATCAACGTCCAGTGTTCTCTTACACTGAGGTATTATTGCTATTGCAAAACAACTGGGGTTGGTTTCACTAAACATCTCAATCTGAGATTTTTCTCAACTCAAATGTTTTTATTTCTTTAAATGATTTCTATAACTAACTACGCTTTAAACAAATTCAAAAAAATAAAGTCACAACAAATATGTACTCATTGGTAAATGATTAAACGCAAAATTATCAATGTAAATGAAGTAATGCCTTTCGTTGATTTGTGTTTGAGGAAATTCTCAAGTTGAGATGTTTAGTGAAACTATGGCTTGTTTACTGAACGTTGAGGAATGAATATTCACAAAACATTCTTATTGTGTGTTCTTGTTTTTGAAAAGGATAAAAAGTAATATTACATGTTATCTTTTTTATTGCTTTTATGTCCATCTTTGCATCATTGGTCATCCTATAAAAATGAAGAAATAGATTTTCTAATTCCTTGACCTGACCGGGCAGAGTGCTAAAACTACATGAAAAGTTGGTGCCGGTAAAATATATTCTGCTCCAAAATAAGGAAAATACTAATAAGGTAGTAAAGGAGTTGCGACATTTTTTAAAAGGTCAATTCCACCATGTCGTTTCAATGTTATCAGAGACACATACTGTGTTATATGTAGGTTATCCTCCACAGTAGTCTGGATGAGAACGAATTTTCTGCCAAATTTCAGATGAGGTCAGGGGCCTATTGATCGGGAGTTTCTATGAGCGAAAGGGCAAATGATAATTAAGGACATACATTCACCAAGAGCTTCATTACATAGCTGATCACGAGATGAAATATCATTTAATCTTGCATATAAACAAACACATTTTTTAAAACAAAGTCTTGTTTATTTACGCACAGCTTCCTAAATATCATATACTGATCTCAATTCTCCATTGACTATTAATGGATTAAAACAAATATAATTAAAAAATCCTTTTAAATACTGGTAATAAAATTTATTTTGAGCTTAGGCAATGTTAAATTGTCCGTCGTTCTTCCGGTTACGTCTTTCTTTTAGACGAGATAGCACTTTCATTTTTTAATTGAATCTTAACCAAACTTACACAGTAGTTATATAACCACAAGATCTCGGACAAGTTCTTGAACCATCGTGATTTAGTCACAAATGTCCCTGCCAAAATAATATATTGTAAAGGGATTTCCAGCTTGGGCTCACCAAGGTTATGACTAAAATTGATTTCATGCAGTTTTTAAGTGATGTCTATTTTTAGAATGGGGATTTATTTTAAAGTCTACCACTCTAATTTGAATATCAATTTTGTCTTATTTTGGTAGCTATTATAATAACTAGATGCTTTTTAACCATTTTAAAAATAGTATATTTTTTAAGGCATTTATTTTATAGCGTTTGGGGGTCCTCCGTGGCCGAGTGGTCTAAGGCGCCGTATCTCTCACCGCTAAGGTCGTATGTTCGAGTCCCGCAAGCTCCATAAACTTTATGTGAGGAAGTTTCCAGTTCCTTGCGGAAGGATCGTGGTTCTTCTCAGTCTGAAGTTTTCCTTCGTCAGTAAATCTGGATATATAACCTGAGATGTGTTGAATATGGCATAAAATCCTATTTAAAAAATATAGCATTATAAATTAATCTTCAAGGTCAAAGAATAGAAAAATTGAAACAGTGGATTACCATCAATAATCCCCGGAGAAATCTATAATTCATTGAAAAGCGTATAATACAAAGTAATACTTTGTTAAAAAGAATTGCTTCAGACAAATACAGATCCATTTTACCGTGCATATCTGAGAAAGAAAAAAAGATTTCGTTGTTTGGGAATTTATTTACTGAATATTAGTGCTAAACTGTTTAACTGTTTAAACAGTACTTTCAATTGGGAAGGTGGACAATTGCCTGCCCTGTTTAAAGCCTAGAAAAATCTAAAAAATTACAAAATTATTCATATGATCGATTGAATATTTGCGTCATTTTATGCCATCGAGGGCTAACAGACGGTCAGTTAACCGAACCACTTTACCTGGAGCCTGGAAGGTTAACCAGTACTCTATCACACTTTCTCTGCAATTAACAGATAACTTTCCCACTTGAATGCTCATTTAGCATAGACATTCATAAAATCTGCCTCTACTGTTTTCATGCTCATTATCCAGATATATAACTTCAAGGTAAAGGCCACAATGTTAAGCAGGTTACCTTTGTAAGGGATTCAATCATGCTAAATAGTAATGTCAGCCACTAATACGCAATATAGACTTGAAGTCCCGATGTTTTGTTGTATTGTTATAGTTGAGACGCGTCCTTGGAATGTTCTACCTTTAATTTAACTATGTGTACATGTGAACAATAAATCTTGGATAAATTGATCAGCTGCAAGAGATATAGATATAAACATAAACCTTGATATAGAGTTTTTAACCTATCATAAGTCACAGTGTGTATGTAATCTACTAGAAGAGAAATGTATGAAAGCAGTCCGGTTAGCTCAGTCGGTAGTCCCGAATTCGAGTCCTAGATCGGCTGCACAAAGACCAGACTTGCTTACATCGACTTGAAGTGTTAATGATTTCTTTAGGTCATAATATAACAAGATACTACCCGGTTGTGTTATAACCTGTTTGACCTTGTTAAAAGTTTCTACCTGAGGTTTGTCCCATGAACATTCAACATCATTTGATAATACCTGTCTCAAAGGACTTGTTATTTCGGCAGATTTGAGCATATCTCGACAGATATGTAACCATCCCTAATATGGTATCTACCTCAGCTTTGTTTGTTGGAGACGGCATTTCTTTAATAGCCTTGACCTTGGCTAGGTCTGCTTTAAGGCCCTCAGGTGTAAGCAAATGTCCGAAGTACTGTACTTCTGTGACACCTACTTGGCGTTTCTCTTCATTAAAGCGGATGCTTCTCTCAAGTGATCGGTCCAATACTGCCTTTAGATAAAGGTTATGTTCTTCTTGCGTTTTCCAATACACAATAATGTCATCGACAATTGCAACTACCCTACTGAGACCCTCAAAGCTTTCGTCGACTTTGTGGATGAATTCGTCACCAGAACATACCATACCAAATGGTAGTCTCAGATAACGATATCTGCCAAATATGGTGGTAAAGGTAGTCAGATAGGAGGATTTTGAAGCTAGTTTGATGGCCCATTAACCGGATCGGGCATCTAGTTTCTTTGCACCAGTGAGCTTGGGCAAAATGTCATCCAAAGTTCTCATAGGGTAATGTGGTCGGATGATATTTGAGTTCTTTGGCAACAATACATACTTTAAGTTTGCCAGAATCTTTCACTGCTACGACCATCGAATTGACCCAGTCAGTAGGCTCATTTATTTTTGCAATGATCCCATCACTCTCCATTCTGGAGAGTTCTCTCTAAGCCTATCATGTAACGCAACCGTGACTTTTCGGGGATGATGAACCACAGGAATAGCTTGGGAATCTAACCGTATGTTGCATTCCCCGGGAAACAGACCGATACTCTGAAATACTTTAGCATGTGTTTCTAACACAGACGATTTTGTGAGTGGTGTTACCTGACGCCTCCCTTCAACAGACTTTGCTAATTTAATTAGTCTGAAATCAATACATGACTGGAGACCAAACAAGGGTTTTGACTTAGTGGCAACAACATAAATTGTCACAGGACCCATGTGAACTGCCGCCGGATGCCTGCACTGTAGTGACACAACCCTTAACCTTAAGCTTACTACCGTCGTATGCAGACAGAGTAGACAGAGGCTTATCTGACTTATTCTTTAGACACAGATTCTGATACACATCAAACGGTATGATATTTACCTGAGCTCCAGTGTCCAGCTTGAATTTAATTCTTTGTTTTGACGGTGCCACGTCTATCTCTGAAAATACCTGGCCATTTGGACTCAACACTATCAATAAAGATGTCTGAGTTATCTGAGTGTCTATTTTCGGCCTCGTGAACCTTGGCGGACTTGCACACTGACATAAAGTGGTTCCATTTTGAACATTTGTGGCGCTGTTTGCCATGTACTGGACACTGCTGCTTTGTTTTGTGCTGTGAGCCACCACAATTATAACACTTTGTTTGTTTTGTCCATTCTGTGTCATTGTTTGTTTTGGTCTTGAACCGACAGGGCCTTTCGATTGTTGGTCACACCCTGGTAAAAATCCCTGGCTGGACCTCACTTGTGCCTTCCTCGCTTTATTCGCGGTCTGTTGATTGTGCTAACGTTATCAGATGGTTGACCACGCTGCATGGACCGTAACAGCTCTTGAGCGTACTCAAACGATTGACATATCTGGAAAGTTCTTTCAGTAGTTAGTTTTTCACCCTCCGTCAATAACTTCTCCCGAATTTTGTTTGACTTAACACCAAACACAATGCGATCTCTAATTAGTTTCTATAATCGACCCTAAAAGTACAATCTAAAGCTAGAGACTTAAGTTTTGATATGAATCGTTCTTTTGTGTTTGTTTCTTGATTTCATTATTAAATTTGAACACGGCATTGGATTAGGACTGCACATGCCACTGGAATGCATTAAATGTAAAGTCTACTGACTTTTTCTGTTCGTCTGACAAGACGAGAGTGTTATATATTTCTCGGCCTGTCTCTCCAATCCAGAGGAGTATATATGTCATTATCACCTCTTCGGTTTGCTTTACCAGGGCTGCCGTAAAAATTAGTTCCGAATGCTCTCGAAAATTCTTGAATTGCTCTGAAAGATTCCCGCTTTCCCAATTCATTGATGGCATCAGCACACAAGTTAATTCCATTTTTGTGTGGATGAGTAGAAATATTCAATATTCCAAATAATTATTTATGAAATTCCGTCAGTTCACTAAGAATGTCCACTAATAATGTTCAGGAATTATTGAAATCCGTAACTTCTGACACCATGTAATGTTGAGGTGCTTCGGGTTTAAATACGAACGATTGATTGATTGATTGAATATTTAGCGTAATTTTTATGCCATCGAGCCAACAGACGATCAGTTAACCTAACCACTGTTTCCTGGAATTAACCAGTACTCGAGAACACCCCATCTCCGCAAGTAACTGATGACTTTCCCCCTTGAATCAGCGGTGAGAGACGAATGATAATGAGACACAATGTCGTATATCAATCATCGCAGAGACTGTTGCCGGGCGGGGATTCGAACTCACGACTCCTGGATTGATAGTCAGACGCGTAACTGACAGAGCTAATCGGGCCCGGCAAATAAGAACGACAAGTATGTGCTCTAACTAATGTATTTATAATGGATTTATTATCTGTAACATTTATACCATACAGACTGCTATTCTAAGATTATTTTATGAAAACAAAATCAAAATGATTAATTGAAAAAAGAGTTTACATATATCATGTATAACATAATTCTCTGAGTTTGTTTTTTTAATTCATTTACAAACTCATCTCTAGTGCTGTCTCCTTGCTTGATATTCCAAAATTCGTATCTTTCTATTACAGTGTTTTTTTCTAGGTTCACAGTAGTCACTGAATTTTGTCTGCACTTTTTCAATATCATCTTTATCACCTTAACGGTCCCATTTGAAATTGTTAAAAATGTCCACACCCTCGTCACCGATACATGTAAGAAACAGAGCAACTTGCACTTTTGTTTCATTTACATTTGACCACTTACTAATAAAAAATAATTGAATTTCAGTTGCCATATTTTATATTCCTCAGACATACTGAAACTAAATGGTTCGGCTGCTTGACTTCGAGAGCCATAGTTTGTTATTAATGAGCGTAATCCAATATATTTCCTTTTTTCTTTTATTGATCATAATCCAATTTATATCTGATAAATTTTATTCTGACACCATGTAATGTTCTTTATTGTGTGGGCGTTAATATAACACAAGAATCAGCAGTGCGTATTTGATGTTTACTACTAAAGGCTAAAACTAAAAACTGATTAAACATGCTATCAAAGTGGCACAATGATTAACAGATAGAGAGGCGCAGCTAATGATTAACGACAGAGCATTATATTACAGGCAATACGCCACTTTAAAATTATTTACGTTCTTATTTTTGAAAGACTAGACATGAAACAGTATATCGGTATATTGTTCAGATAACTGAATGCGTCTTAGTTTTTATGAAGTCCCTGTAATAAGGAAGTTAACAATCATTTTACACATCTATTTAAGAAACATATAACATTTAAAGCGTTAGGTAATATAGCTTCACACTTAAGTAACAATTGTTGAATATTAATATCGACATTAAATTTGAGGAAGACTGGAGTATCATTCTTAAACTTATTCTGTAAAATAACATATTTATATATAATCTGTTTTTGTTATTGTTTTCTCTTTAATTTTTTTTTAAAAAAAAAACTTGGATGTGGACTGTATATGTTTTTGATATTAGCGTCAACCTCTTTTGGCAACCAAATATTCCCAATGTTTTTAATTATCATTATTATCTTCACCTTTCTTTTCTCTTTTTTTTTGATATTATTCGCCCCCATTCTTAATAGAGATCAAGTAATATATATACAATTATAAAGTATTATACATTTACAAAATTGGCTAATTTGAATGAAAGATGAATGAATGTGGTGAATTATTTTATATTCTATTGATATAGATATATCTATTTATTTTGAAATTGTAAGGTGTGAAGGGGGTGGTCCTACCCGACCCCCGCACACCTAGGACGGGGAGAATAAATGGGTCATCCAAATGAGTGACAAAAAAAAATATCGGCAGTAAGTTTTATGACAAATCAGAAACATTTAACTTTGAGGTTATCATAACATATTACATAGTGAGACATGGCTGGATCATACATTAATACTACGATTGGAGGAGACGATTGTAACCAGATAGAACTTCAGGATCAACATACAGAGAAAGAAGACGAAGATTATGATAGTCTGTACTTTGACAATGATGGAAATACTACTATCAGTAAAAAAGAACAGTATATTTGTATAAAGAAAATGCTATTTTGTTAACACTTTGGACGGTCTCGACGCTACCTACCGAAATGATTAAATAATTAAGGTATTAACAATAATTTTAACGTTCTTGAGATATGCTTTTACATGTTCCATATGCAAGGCAGGTGAACCGAATTTCAAGGTAACGTTGCTGGTTAGATCATATCTCATGAAAAGTAATACACCTCTTATAGTTATACATTGGTCACTAACTAGACTGACACCATTATTGTTCAATTTCCACGTATCTAGCACCGATATAATGGTAAAATAGTGATGCATTTAACTCAAAGTAAAATTATTAACGGATTACATAAGTCATGTTTTTCGTACATTAACTGTTACTTCGTGACGTCAGTTGTTTGCAAAATAGTTTTGACGTCATCACATCAATCACACATTTTAGGCTGATTTAATATGCATCCATAAAAGGTTTTGTATCTGTAAGTCTGATCTCATGTTTAACCACGTTGGTGCACCAAGACACAAACCACTCAACATATAGTGTGTGATGAACAATAGATGATCTAGAATAAAGCATAACGTACCTGCTCCTCTTAATATAATAGAGCTGTAAATAAACCCAAACTGTACCTCGTTGCCACTCAACATATAGTGTCTGATGAATAATAGATGATCTAGAAATAAAGCATAATGTACCTGGCCCTCTTGATATAAAGAGCGATTTAGAGCCGTAAACAAACCCAAACTGTACCTCATTGCCACTCAACATATAGTGTATGATAATAAATAGATGATCTAGAAATAGAACATAATGTACCTGGTCCTCTTGATATAAACAGCAACATAGAGCCGTAAACAAACCCAAACTTACCTCATTGCCACTCAACAAACAGTGTCTGATCTAGAAATAAAACATAATGTATCTGATCCTCTTTATATAAACAGCGACATAGAGCTGTAAACAAACCCAAAATGTATCTCATTGACACTCAACATATAGTGTCTGATGATCAATAGATGATCTAGAAATAAAACATAATGTAATTGGTCCTCTTGATATAAGCAGTGACATAGAGCCGTAAACATACCCAAAATGTACCTCATTGCCACTCAACATACAGTGTATGATAATAAATAGATGATCTAGAAATAGAACATAATGTACCTGATCCTCTTGATATAAACAGCGACATAGAGCCGTAAACAAAACCAAACTGTACCTCATTGCCACTCAACATATAGTGTATGATAATAAATAGATGATCTAGAAATAGAACATAATGTACCTGGTCCTCTTGATATAAACAGCAACATAGAGCCGTAAACAAACCCAAACTTACCTCATTGCCACTCAACAAACAGTGTCTGATCTAGAAATAAAACATAATGTATCTGATCCTCTTTATATAAACAGCGACATAGAGCTGTAAACAAACCCAAAATGTATCTCATTGACACTCAACATATAGTGTCTGATGATCAATAGATGATCTAGAAATAAAACATAATGTAATTGGTCCTCTTGATATAAGCAGTGACATAGAGCCGTAAACATACCCAAAATGTACCTCATTGCCACTCAACATACAGTGTATGATAATAAATAGATGATCTAGAAATAGAACATAATGTACCTGATCCTCTTGATATAAACAGCGACATAGAGCCGTAAACAAAACCAAACTGTACCTCATTGCCACTCAACATATAGTATCTGATCTAGAAATAAAACATAATGTACCTGGTCCTCTTGATATAAGCAGCGACATAGAGCCGTAAACAAACCCATACTGTACCTCATTGCCACTCAACATACAGTGTCTGATCTAGAAATAAAACATAATGTACCTGGTCCTCTTTATATAAACAGCGACATAGAGCTGTAAACAAACCCAAAATGTACCTCATTGACACTCAACATATAGTGTCTGATGATCAATAGATGATCTAGAAATAAAACATAATGTAACTGGTCCTCTTAATATTAACAGCGACATAGAGCCGTAAACAAACCCAAAATGTACCTCATTGCCACTCAACATACAGTGTTTGATGATCAATAGTTGATCAAGAAATAAAACATAATGTACCTGGTCCTCATGATATAAGCAGCGACATAGAGCCGTAAACAAACCCAAACTGTTCCTCATTGACACTCAACATACAGTGTCTGATAATAAATAGATGATCTAGAAATAAAACATAATGTACCTGGTCCTCTTGATATAAACAGCGACATAGAGTCGTAAACAAACCCAAACGGTTCCTCATTGACACTTAACATATAGTGTCTGATGATCAATAGTTGATCGAGAAATAAAACATAACGTATCTGGTCCTCTTGATATAAACAGCGACATAGAGCCGTAATAAACCCAAAATCTACTTCATTGACACTCAACATACAGTGTCTAATGATCAATAGTTGATAGAGAAATAAAACATAATGTATCTGGTCCTCTTAATATTAACAACGACATAGAGCAATAAACAAATCCAAACTGTACCTCATCACCATTCATCCTATAATGTCTGATGAGCTAGAAATAAAACATACGGTACCTTGTCCTCTTGATATTTACAGCAAAATAGAGCCGTAAACAAAGCCAAACTGTACCTCATTACCTCTCAACATACAGTGTCTGATGATCAATGGCTGATCGAGAAATAAAACAACTTTTCACATTCCACAGCATGGCAGTGATACAGTATACTATATTGAGCTACTGTTTGACTGCATCAACAAACAACTCTATCTTGGCAGCAAGTTGATCAAGTAATAAACATGTAGCCAATGGTGATAAATGCACGCTATCAGTATTATAAAGCATCATTTGATTGTGGATCCGGATGCTTAATATATTGTCCGCATGCCTTTAACACCATTCATTGCCTCTTTGTTTGTAGAAAAACGTCAGGCCTTTCGTGAAAATATTTCTGACAACATGATCAGACTGTAACATGAGGCTAATCATAATGGATCACTCGATACTGCTGTATGGCAGTATCTTCTTCTTGTGACTTGGCCATGCTGAAAACCGATAGCTTGTTGATCGAACCTTATTCAAATGACAAAACTAGTGATCCTGTAACAAGGTCTAATCTTCAAGTATAATTGCGTGCTCACAAAGTGGTAAGTTGGATCATCCACCTTCCTAATTTTACTGAATCAATCTTCTCCGTTTGATCAGTTTAGACTACCTGATAGTATGGTAGTAACAACCACTTTCCACCTCAGCTTCATTCATGTCCCATCATCTACTGACAAATATTGCCGTAACCCGTATCAATTTACTAAACTGTTAAAACTGGTAACCAGGACCTCATACAAAATGGTAATCAGAGCATCAATATGCAATAGTATTTTTTGGTTGCATAAAGCATCACCCCGCACCGTAGTTTCACGTAACACCGGCACCATACTAAACAATTCTAACGTTTATGTAGTGTGCCAGGTTTGCTTCGGAATAAAAACTGACCATTAAAGACTTCAAAAACTTTACCCACAATAGAGATAATGAAATGGATCCTTTAATTCAGGCATTGTCTCGAAAACCCGACGTGAAATGCTCTGCGGTATCTAATTGGCTGTCCAAAGCACATAATATCACTACCAATTATTCAAATTCTTACGTTTAAAACGATATCAGGCTGGTTTAAAGAACATGTACTTTGTGTTTAGGAATTCGACTAAGCTCGAATAAACAAAATCATGATGATTTGATATTTTCCTGATCTAATGGAATATTCAAACTGTCACAATCCTTATCAAACCATTAACCAAATTCTTAATTGAGAAATCTCTGTATGCCAGCAAATATAAATCATCTACGAAATTATCCAGGCTTTCAATCCAGATATGAATGCTATCATCCAGTTAATATATACGATAAAAAAAACTCATAGAAATTGGAGACCATGTTACATCCCATTGTAAATCATTTACCAGTATATATTAATCCCGTTGGTATATAGATAATAATATTATTGGGAACCGATTGGAAATAGGTGGCAGCTTTTAATGGCCAACCACTCTGATTAGGTCAATCTCATATTGTACCACTCTTTAATACTTTCTACATTAGCAAAAGCGGATTTCAAATATTTTGGAGCAAATTCTGATAGTAAAAGTAAGCCTTATCAAACCTCAAACATTGCATGAACCAACTGGCAATTATGTGCAGAGGTATTACGGTATTTCATCCACTCACACCAATATATTCTCAATCATAACTTTTCGGTTAAACGTGCAATTACCTTTGAACTGTATTCGGCCATACTTTTGTTTTACCTATGTACATACACTAGAAACTCTGGAAACATCGTGCGCTGTAGAATTAAACAATATATAAATACATAAAGGAATTATAAAGCAGTTCATCGGCCGACACTGGTCAGTTGACGTCATTTCGTGGAGGGTTTATACGTAATCAAATATAGCAGTGAGAACAACTGCAATATACAGGTCACCAAACTGCGATAAACGGGTCACCAAACTGCCATATACGGGTCACCAAACTGCCATATACGGGTCACCAAACAAGTATGCACATAATACCATAATTTTGACCAGGCTTAATTTGATGTCAGAGTTGTGCCCCTTAAATTATCGAAAGCATTTTAATTGGTCTGATCTCTTACGCCATATGTTGGTCGATTTAGAACCATCGTGGTCCTCTTGATATAATGAGTAACCCAGTTTTAATCTTATATTTTCCGTTTGTATCTATCTGTATCGTGTGTAACTCGTTTTAGTTTAAACATATTTTATTGCCAAATAAAGACATATTACAATATTGATCATGCATATAAGTCAAATACAATTTAAGGGACTGGCCACAAGTTCGCTCAACATTAGATTCGGTCATTCCCTTAACTCGTATGTCTATTTATGAGTTAAACGTGCTGCTCGAAGATTATGGAGTGCCAGGTTAAACACTTACGTGCAAAATAGCTTGTACTGGCAACATACACTAGCAACAAAGCATTTTCTAATATTCGTATAAACTTTGAGCTTTCTTTGCGGCTTAACTAAATTATTATAAATTAAACAAAGCTATCAATTAAACTCTGACCCTCTGGTAGTAGACCTTTTTATTGTCGAGGTTTCCGATTAAGCAGTGTGCATTGGTGCATTGTGGCAACCCTTAATGTAACAAAAACCCTTAGTGTAACAATCATTTTTTTGTTAAACTAGGGTAGTTAAGTGTCCTGGGTTTAGGGTTAGCAATTTTTTTGGACGGTTGAAAAACAATTGAAAAAAAAATATGTGGGTGTTTCTAGAGACATAAGAACAACTTGTAACTGCCGTTCTTTTCTTACACAAGTTTATTACCGCAACCTTTAGTGTAACAGAACACGTTTTATATGAATGAGATTTGATTAGAAAATCGTATTCCGATGATAAGTATATTTTTCCTACACTAAGGGTTATTTATAAACGCAACCGTTAGTGACATTGACCTTGAAACGAAAATCGTGAAACGCAAACGCATCCGAAGTGCCACTGTTCTGAACATCTGTAACTTGCATCGGATGGAAAATAATGCCGGTAAGCGTTGATAGCGATTTTTATTTTTAGTAACAGTAAAATTGACCTTCACCTGAAAATCGTGACGTATGGAAGAACGAACGGACAGACGGATGGGCGAACGGTATGACCGACGAACATTGATAGCACTATATCCCCTTCAATGTTTGTTACACTAAGGGCTGCGGTGTCACACTACGGTGTTACACTAAGGGTTTTTGTTACACTAAGGGTTGCCGCAGTGCATTTATCCAGCTTTTCTTGCTGTGAAATAGACGATGTCATAAAAAATAAAATATATGCTTTCAGTTATATGTGGATATCAAATAACACTTTATCATAATTTTAGGAATAAATTAACAAAAAAGAAATTGACAACAGGATGTCTTCCTTGTTCGGCAAATGACAGTTATACAACTTTTCATCAAACAGAACAGTCTTTGTTTGGTCCGACACCGTACGATGGATAATTATAGTTCAGGTTTAATTGCTGGCGTATGTGTATTGTTTTTGTTGACCGGATGTTATCATTGTGATAAGCCATGTGATACGCTGGATTTGAAAGCATTATGGGTAAAAACTTTATACTGTTGTTTTATCATTATTAATGTTTAACCATTCATTTTAGCTGTGAAATAAATTTAACGCTATTGTAAATACTTTATCCTAAAAATATCGGACTTATAGGGTATGGTTAAGGAATAAGTGGTCAGTATTTTATTATTATTCGACCTCTTTGGTTCATTTAATATACCAAACAACTTTTATGTTTTAATACACATTATTACGAATGCTTCAAACCGATCAGATAACTATTGGTAAACAACCAGACTTCACATTCAGCCTAGCGATTAATTACGTATTGTAAATTCCCAGGTAAGATGGCAAGCTCTTTCAACGGAAGTTCATGATTTAAAGGACAAAATGATCCAGATAACATCAGGTATGCAAGCACAATTTAAAAATAAGTAGGCATCACAAAGTATTGATAAGTCTTAATTGTATATTCGATAGTGTAAATAGAGTCCACTTTTATTTAAGTCATTCTTAGTGTCTTATGTTCTTGAAATACATAAAATCACCTTAAAATGTATGATTTTTTATCATTTACTTTATTTACTTTTTCGTTGGTCCTGGCTTTGCACTTTCACGGTTTATAAAAATAAAATCTTGCGAGTATTTCAAAGAAATAATTCTAACATCAAGTTAAATATTGCATTTTGGGTGTATTTCACATTGTATAAAAAACTAGTATAAGTTAGTTTCGTTACCTACGCGAGACAAGTTGAGACCATTAAAGTATCTCACATTGTACAAATAACCATTATTAGTAAGTTTCGTTATCTACGCTAAACAAGCTGAGACCAAAAAGGTATCTCCCATTGTGCAAATAATCAGTATCAGTAATGTTTGTTAGCTACGCTAGACAAGCTGAGACCAAAAAAGTATCTCCCATTGTGCAAATAACCAGTATCAGTAAGGTTTGTTAGCTACGCTAGACAAGCTGAGAAAAAAAAGTATCTCCCATTGTGCAAATAACCAGTATCAGTAAGGTTTGTTAGCTACGCTAGACAAGCTGAGACCAAAATAGTATCTCCCATTGTGCAAATAACCAGTATCAGTAAGGTTTGTTAGCTACGCTAGACAAGCTGAGACCAAAAAAGTATCTCCCATTGTGCAAATAACCAGTATCAGTAAGGTTTGTTAGCTACTCTAGACAAGCTGAGACCAAAAAAGTATCTCCCATTGTGCAAATAACCAGTATCAGTAAGGTTTGTTAGCTACGCTAGACAAGCTGAGACCAAAAAAGTATCTTCCATTGTGCAAATAACCAGTATCAGTAAGGTTTGTTAGCTACGCTAGACAAGCTGAGACCAAAAAAGTATCTCCCATTGTGCAAATAACCAGTATCAGTAAGGTTTGTTAGCTACGCTAGACAAACTGAGACCAAAAAAGTATCTCCAATTGTGCAAATAACCAGTATCAGTAAGGTTTGTTAGCTACGATAGACACGCTGAGACCAATAAAATATCTCCCATTGTAAAAATAACCAGTATCAGTAAGGTTTGTTAGCTACGCTAGACAAGCTGAGACCAAAAATGCATCTCCCATTATGCAAATAACCAGTATCAGTAAGGTTTGTTAGCTACGATAGACAAGCTGAGACCAATAAAATATCTCCCATTGTGCAAATAACCAGTATCAGTAAGGTTTGTTAGCTAGGCTAGACAAGCTGAGACCAATAAAATATCTCCAATTGTACAAATAACCAGTATCAGTAAGTCCCGTTAGTTACGCTAGACAAGCTGAGACCAAAAAAGTATCTCCCATTGTGCAAAAAATCAGTATCAGTAAGTTCCGATAGCTACGTTAGACAATCTGAGACCAATAAGTATCTCCGCTTGTACAAATAACTAGTATACGTCAGTTTCGTTACCTAAGACACACAAGCTAAGACCAATAAAGTATTTTCCATTGTACAAATAACCAGTATAAGTCAGTTTCGTTACCTACGCGAGAAAATCTGAGACCAATGAAGTATCTCACATTGTACAAATAACCAGCATAAGTCAGTTTCGTTACCTACGCGAGACAATCTGAGACAAATAAAGTATCTCACATTGTACAAATAACCAGCATACGTCAGTTTCGTTACCTACGCGAGACAATCTGAGACCAATAAAGTAGCTCACATTGTACAAATAACCAGCATAAGTCAGTTTCGTTACTACGCTAGACAATCTGAGACCATTAATGTGTCTCACATTGTACAAATAACCAGTATAAGTCAGTTTCGTTACCTACGCGAGACAATCTGAGACCAATAAAGTATCTCACATTGTACAAATAACCAGCATACGTCAGTTTCGTTACCTACGCGAGACAATCTGAGACCAATAAAGTAGCTCACATTGTACAAATAACCAGCATAAGTCAGTTTCGTTACCTACGCTAGACAATCTGAGACCATAAATGTATCTCACATTGTACAAATAACCAGCATCTGTCAGTTTCGTTACCTACGCGAGACAATCTGAGACCAATAAAGTATCTCACATTGTACAAATAACCAGCATAAGTCAGTTTCGTTACCTACACGAGACACTCTGAGACCAATAAAGTATCTCACATTGTACAAATAACCAGCATAAGTCAGTTTCGTTACCTACGCGAGACAATCTGAGACCATTAATGTGTCTCACATTGTACAAATAACCAGCATAAGTCAGTTTTGTTACCTACGCTAGACAATCTGAGACCATTAATGTGTCACACAAAGTACAAATAACCAGTATAAGTCAGTTTTGTTACCTACGCGAGACAATCTGAGACCAATGAAGTATCTCACATTGTACAAATAACCAGCATAAGTCAGTTTCGTTACCTACGCGAGACAATCTGAGACCAATAAAGTATCTCACATTGTACAAATAACCAGCATAAGTCAGTTTTGTTACCTACGCGAGACAATCTGAGACCATTAATGTGTCTCACATTGTACAAATAACCAGCATAAGTCAGTTTTGTTACCTACGCTAGACAATCTGAGACCATTAATGTGTCTCACATTGTACAAATAACCAGCATAAGTCAGTTTTGTTACCTACGCTAGACAATCTGAGACCATAAATGTATCTCACATTGTACAAATAACCAGCATATGTCAGTTTCGTAACCTACGCGAGACAATCTGAGACCAATAAAGTATCTCACATTGTACAAATAACCAGCATAAGTCAGTTTCGTTACCTACACGAGACACTCTGAGACCAATAAAGTATCTCACATTGTACAAATAACCAGCATAAGTCAGTTTCGTTACCTACGCGAGACAATCTGAGACCAATAAAGTAGCTCACATTGTACAAATAACCAGCATAAGTCAGTTTTGTTACCTACGCGAGAATCTGAGACCAATAAAGTATCTCACATTGTACAAAAAACCAACATACGTCAGTTTTGTTACCTACGCGAGACAATCTGAGACCAATAAAGTAGCTCACATTGTACAAATAACCAGCGTAAGTCAGTTTCGTTACCTACGCTAGACAAGCTGAGACCATTAATGTGTCTCACATTGTACAAATAACCAGTATACGTCAGTTTCGTTACCTACGCGAGACAATCTGAGACCAATAAAGTATCTCACATTGTAAAAATAACCAGCATACGTCAGTTTCGTTACCTACGCGAGACAATCTGAGACCAATAAAGTAGCTCACATTGTACAAATAACCAGCATAAGTCAGTTTCATTACCTACGCTAGACAATCTGAGACCATTAATGTATCTCACATTGTACAAATAACCAGCATAAGTCAGTTTCGTTACCTACGCAAGACAATCTGAGACCAATAAAGTATCTCACATTGTACAAATAACCAGCATAAGTCAGTTTCGTTACTTACACGAGACAATCTGAGACCATTAATGTATCTCACATTGTACAAATAACCAGCATAAGTCAGTTTCGTTACCTACACGAGACAATCTGAGACCAATAAAGTATCTCACATTGTACAAATAACCAGCATAAGTCAGTTTCGTTACCTACGCTAGACAATCTGAGACCATTAATGTGTCTCACATTGTACAAATAACCAGCATAAGTCAGATTCGTTACCTACGCGAGACAATCTGAGACCATTAATGTGTCACACATTGTACAAATAACCAGTATAAGTCAGTATCGTTACCTACGCGAGACAATCTTCAACCATTAAAGTATCTCACATTGTACAAATAACCAGCATACGTCAGTTTCATTACCTACGCGAGACAATCTGAGACCATTAATGTGTCTCACATTGTACAAATAACCAGCATACGTCAGTTTTGTTACCTACGCGAGACAATCTGAGACCAATAAAGTATCTCACATTGTACAAATAACCAGCATAAGTCAGTTTCGATACCTACGGGAGACAATCTGAGACCAATTAAGTGTCTCACATTGTACAAATAACCAGTATAAATCAGTTTCGTTACCTACGCGAGACAATCTGAGACCATAAATGTGTCTCACATTGTACAAATAACCAGCATAAGTCAGTTTTGTTACCTACGCGAGACAATCTGAGACCAATAAAGTATCTTACATTCTACAAATAACCAACATACGTCAGTTTTGTTACCTACGCTAGACAATCTGAGACCAATGAAGTATCTCACATTGTACAAATAACCAGCATACGTCAGTTTTGTTACCTACGCTAGACAATCTGAGACCAATAAAGTAGCTCACATTGTACAAATAACCAGCATAAGTCAGTTTCGTTACCTACGCTAGACAATCTGAGACCATTAATGTATCTCACATTGTACAAATAACCAGCATAAGTCAGTTTCGTTACCTACGCGAGACAATCTGAGACCAATGAAGTATCTCACATTGTACAAATAACCAACATACGTCAGTTTTGTTACCTACGCTAGACAATCTGAGACCAATGAAGTATCTCACATTGTACAAATAACCAGCATACGTCAGTTTTGTTACCTACGCGAGACAATCTGAGACCAATAAAGTATCTCACATTGTACAAATAACTAACATACGTCAGTTTTGTTACCTACGCTAGACAATCTGAGACCAATGAAGTATCTCACATTGTACAAATAACCAGCATACGTCAGTTTTGTTACCTACGCTAGACAATCTGAGACCAATAAAGTAGCTCACATTGTACAAATAACCAGCATAAGTCAGTTTCGTTACCTACGCTAGACAATCTGAGACCATTAATGTATCTCACATTGTTCAAATAACCAGCATACGTCAGTTTCGTTACCTTAGCGAGACAATCTGAGACCATTAATGTGTCACACAAAGTACAAATAACCAGTATAAGTCAGTTTCGTTACCTACGCGAGACAATCTGAGACCAATAAAGTAGCTCACATTGTACAAATAACCAGCATAAGTCAGTTTCGTTACCTACGCTAGACAATCTGAGACCATTAATGTATCTCACATTGTACAAATAACCAGCATCAGTCAGTTTCGTTACCTACGCAAGACAATCTGAGACCAATAAAGTATCTCACATTGTACAAATAACCAGCATAAGTCAGTTTCGTTACCTACACGAGACAATCTGAGACCATTAATGTATCTCACATTGTACAAATAACCAGCATAAGTCAGTTTCGTTACCTACACGAGACAATCTGAGACCAATAAAGTATCTCACATTGTACAAATAACCAGCATAAGTCAGTTTCGTTACCTACGCTAGACAATCTGAGACCATTAATGTGTCTCACATTGTACAAATAACCAGCATAAGTCAGATTCGTTACCTACGCGAGACAATCTGAGACCATTAATGTGTCACACATTGTACAAATAACCAGTATAAGTCAGTATCGTTACCTACGCGAGACAATCTTCAACCAATAAAGTATCTCACATTGTACAAATAACCAGCATACGTCAGTTTCGTTACCTACGCGAGACAATCTGAGACCATTAATGTGTCTCACATTGTACAAATAACCAGCATACGTCAGTTTTGTTACCTACGCGAGACAATCTGAGACCAATAAAGTATCTCACATTGTACAAATAACCAGCATAAGTCAGTTTCGATACCTACGGGAGACAATCTGAGACCAATTAAGTGTCTCACATTGTACAAATAACCAGTATAAATCAGTTTCGTTACCTACGCGAGACAATCTGAGACCATAAATGTGTCTCACATTGTACAAATAACCAGCATAAGTCAGTTTTGTTACCTACGCGAGACAATCTGAGACCAATAAAGTATCTTACATTGTACAAATAACCAACATACGTCAGTTTTGTTACCTACGCTAGACAATCTGAGACCAATGAAGTATCTCACATTGTACAAATAACCAGCATACGTCAGTTTTGTTACCTACGCTAGACAATCTGAGACCAATAAAGTAGCTCACATTGTACAAATAACCAGCATAAGTCAGTTTCGTTACCTACGCTAGACAATCTGAGACCATTAATGTATCTCACATTGTACAAATAACCAGCATAAGTCAGTTTCGTTACCTACGCGAGACAATCTGAGACCAATGAAGTATCTCACATTGTACAAATAACCAACATACGTCAGTTTTGTTACCTACGCTAGACAATCTGAGACCAATGAAGTATCTCACATTGTACAAATAACCAGCATACGTCAGTTTTGTTACCTACGCGAGACAATCTGAGACCAATAAAGTATCTCACATTGTACAAATAACCAGCATAAGTCAGTTTTGTTACCTACGCTAGACAATCTGAGACCAATAAAGTAGCTCACATTGTACAAATAACCAGCATAAGTCAGTTTCGTTACCTACGCTAGACAATCTGAGACCATTAATGTATCTCACATTGTTCAAATAACCAGCATACGTCAGTTTCATTACCTACGCGAGACAATCTGAGACCATTAATGTGTCACACAAAGTACAAATAACCAGTATAAGTCAGTTTCGTTACCTACGCGAGACAATCTGAGACCAATAAAGTAGCTCACATTGTACAAATAACCAGTATAAGTCAGTTTCGTTACCTACGCGAGACAATCTGAGACCAATGAAGTATCTCACATTGTACAAATAACCAGCATAAGTCAATTTCGTTACCTACGCGAGACAATCTGAGACCAATAAAGTATCTCACATTGTACAAATAACCAACATACGTCAGTTTTGTTACCTACGCTAGACAATCTGAGACCAATAAAGTAGCTCACATTGTACAAATAACCAGCATAAGTCAGTTTCGTTACCTACGCTAGACAATCTGAGACCATTAATGTGTCTCACATTGTACAAATAACCAGTATAAGTCAGTTTCGTTACCTACGCCAGACAATCTGAGACCAATAAAGTATCTCACATTGTACAAATAACCAGCATTCGTCAGTTTCGTTACCTACGCGAGACAATCTGAGACCAATAAAGTAGCTCACATTGTACAAATAACCAGCATAAGTCAGTTTCGTTACCTACGCTAGACAATCTGAGACCATTAATGTATCTCACATTGTACAAATAACCAGCATAAGTCAGTTTCGTTACCTACGCGAGACAATCTGAGACCAATAAAGTATATCACATTGTACAAATAACCAGCATAAGTCAGTTTCGTTACCTACATGAGACACTCTGAGACCAGTAAAGTATCTCACATTGTACAAATAACCAGCATGAGTCAGTTTCGTTACCTACGCGAGACAATCTGAGACCATTAATGTGTCTCACATTGTACAAATAACCAGCATGAGTCAGTTTCGTTACCTACGCGAGACAATCTGAGACCAATAAAGTAGCTCACATTGTACAAATAACCAGCATAAGTCAGTTTCGTTACCTACGCGAGACAATCTGAGACCATTAATGTGTCACACATTGTACAAATAACCAGTATAAGTCAGTATCGTTACCTACGCGAGACAATCTTAAACCAATAAAGTATCTCACATTGTACAAATAACCAGCATACGTCAATTTCGTTACCTACGCGAGACAATCTGAGACTATTAATGTGTCTCACATTGTACAAATAACCAGCATACGTCAGTTTCGTTACCTACGCGAGACAATTTGAGACCAATAAAGTATCTCACATTGTACAAATAACCAGCATAAGTCAGTTTCAATACCTACGGGAGACAATCTGAGACCAATTAAGTGTCTCACATTGTACAAATAACCAGTATAAATCAGTTTCGTTACCTACGCGAGACAATCTGAGACCATAAATGTGTCTCACATTGTACAAATAACCAGCAGAAGTCAGTTTTGTTACCTACGCGAGACAATCTGAGACCATTAATGTGTCTCACATTTTACAAATAACCAGCATATGTCAGTTCCGTTACCTACGCGAGACAATCTGAGACCAATAATGTGTTTCACATTGTACAATTAACCAGTATAAGTCAGTTTCGTTACCTACGCGAGACAATCTGAGACCATTAATGTGTCTCACATTGTACAAAAAAACAGCATACGTCAGTTTCGTTACCTACGCCAGACAATCTGAGACCAATAAAGTATCTCACATTGTACAAATAACCAGCATACGTCAGTTTCGTTACCTACGCGAGACAATCTGAGACCATAAATGTGTCTCACATTGTACAAATAACCAGCATAAGTCAGTTTCGTTACTTACGCGAGACAATCTGAGACCATTAATGCGTCTCACATTGTACAAATAAATAGTATTAGTAAGCTTATCATTTGATACACAAAATGTTAAATCCGAAATTTTTTGTTATATTTCATAATTGTTATTGTGAAAATTATGTTCGTTACCTACGCGATACAAGTGGAGGCCAATAAAATATCTCGCAGCGTTATGCGAACATAGTTTCCATTCCCGTAGGTGCAAGTATGTCGTTTATACTATGATAGTCTTTAATATAAGTTTGATAAACTGTATTGGTTTATATTGTATCATTTCAGCTCCTATGGTTGCATTTACCGTGAACAGTCCAACCGGATCCCTGGTGGGAAACACCACCCTGACATTCACAACCATAGTAGAAAATATAGGAGGCGGATACAATACTACAACGGGCGTGTTCACCTGCACACAGCCAGGACTGTACCACTTCTATGTGAATTTATATGAAGTTCAAAACTCAGTATACTGCCACATCTACCATAATACCAAACATGTTGCTCGAGCGTATACGTTTTATCGTTCCGGATCAGCGTCCGCTTACATCCGTCTGTCCGCTGGTGATACTGTTTCTTTACAATGTGAAGGATGGCAGAAATATAATACGAATAACATTACAATGTTCGCGGGCGCTCTTATCACACCGGAATGAACTTCTGACTTTTAAAAATATTAATGTGTTTAACAATATCAGTTATTGAATATGTACATGAGCGCACTAACTGTTATAAAACGCTTGGTATGAACAACGTGGTACAGTTTGGCTATATGTTTTACGTGTAGAACCGTTTTAAAAGTAAAATTGATTAAATAGTTAAGTGTGAAATATAGATTGCTAACATACTGTTTTCATTTAGATATTGCTATTATCATATAATGTTTGCATTATTTGAAAATCTGCAATGAATTACTTTTAAATTAATTAGTTAGACACGAAATAGTTGCATGTGCATATGCGTAGTTTGTATATATTATGGAATAAGATACATATAAATTCACTGTATCCTCATGATCCAACGGGTTTTTAACCCTGTCGTTTATATAGCATGTGAGTAGTCATGAATCCTTAACTGGATCCTACTCATATAAAGCTATCAGTTCATGTATGTAAAGTGTCCGCCCAGTCCAGATATGTTGCACGTAAAGCCATAGTATATAAGTCATGGTTGACACCAAGTTTATTTGGTTTGGCAGAGACCTCGATATTGTGTCTATGGTTTGCATTGTAGCTAGGCGCGCTCGCCATAGTCTGGTCTGTACATTTATGTCTGGTTATTCACAAATGATTATTTCCATATATGTATATATATAATAAAGCTAACTGTATTTTTATATTGAACGGATTTTGATTTTGTGTTTATTCAGGGTATAGGTGCTGTGAAAATCTTAATCTGATGTTGTTGTTGTTGTTGTTGTTGTTGTTGCTGCTGCTGCTGCTGCTGCTGCTGCTGCTGCTGCTGCTGCTGCTGCTGCTGCTGCTGCTGCTGTTGTTGCTGTTAATACGTAATACGTTTTATACGTAAAACTGATTTGATCCCTCCCCTTGTTTTGAGGGAATTTTATGTGTGTATGACTGTACCATGCAACTGTACGTTGTGACATGTAGAGTAAAAGACAGAGATGTTGAACACATGTGTTTACTGTGATGATTCGTTAGCCAATATATAATGATAATATCTGTATTTCCTCCAGTAAGAAGATTACACCATGATAGCATACAGATTGCATAATTTTTATATGATTTTATACTACATATTGTTCAATTATTTGTGATATTTTTAGAAAAATTGACAAACTAGATTTTTTATCATTTTCAATTATTTAACCCTACCCTACGTCAAAAAAAACGTTAAATTCAATGTCGGTTTAGCGCATTTAGCATACGGTTTGAGATAATTAAACAAGTTTCTTCTAACCATTATACTAGTATTTTGTGCGCACTAGTTATATATACTTCTGTTGTTTAGTGACAACTAATTTGTCTATAGCATTTATAAAAGCGTGTGTGTTCGGTACACGTATAAAACCGTAATTCTTATTTCACTTACACGGAACTGGATTCCAAAACAATATTCTCATTTCTGGCTTCCTCCACGACTGCTAGTGAAATGTTGACATCATGGTTGTCAGTTACAAGAACAACACGTCTGGCTTTTCTGAAGTTCGGAGCAAACTGTTACACATTCATAAAATGAGCTTGAAACAATACCCACTATGATTAGCAATGAAAAGCCACGTTCCAGGTATATCGTGATTGAACGTACCCCTCCACCAGGCCCCAATAAATAATATTACTTCTGTTTGTAAAACTGTTTCATTTGCACAAACACACAAGTGGGCAGTCGCGTGGTCAGCTGTTGCTACTTTTGAATAAATACACTTCATAGCGGTTTTGGTCAAATCACCCTTTCGCAGATTTATTACTTTCCAAAACATTAAGTTGTATCAAAGTTAAATCCAATATTAAAACGAAATATGATGGAAATGCACTTAAATTTTTTTTCGAAACAGCGATTAAAATAATACATATTTCGGAGACAAATAATAAGTGATGTTGTAAGGCTCGATGACTCTTTCGGTGATGAATGAACAGACGAGGACTGGTAATCTGTATGGCCATTAACACGATCAAACCCGCGACCTTTGGAGTAAGCGGTCAACACTCTTTCAACTGCGCTGCCACTCTTCTAAGAACGTAATTGTGCTCTTTAAGAGACTCACGCCAATGTTAAATTCCATTTTACTTACCTTTCCGCATCAAACGAATCATTGCATTATGAATGTATTACTATATGAAGATATTAATACTAGTATTTTTTAAAATAACTAGTTTATTTATTTGAATATTAGCGCCATTTTGTGACACCGAGGGCTAATAAACGATCAGTTAATCAAACCAATCTTTCCTGCGATCTTAGAAGATAAGGCAAAAAAAAACATAAGTTTCCGGTTGGTTGACAGTCCTTTATCTTTACTGCCGACCCTATTTTTTTCGCAAATCTAAAAAAATCCAAAACATTACTTTCTTATTGTTATTCATTTTTCATCTAAATCATTTCCGTTACACAGACACTGCATTAAACTTAACAAAATGAAGATTTTGAACATTCTAATGGTGTGCTTAGGACACCAAACATGGCCGCCCAGAGAGACAGAGAATGCTGCCCCGAACAAATGGTTATTTTTTTATTCAGAACAGCACAGTGAATCTTTAATGTACCTATCTCAGTAATATAACTTGGTTAGCATACAACTACAACCAATGATCTGAACATTACTAATACCTCAAGAGTGAAAAAAACAAAAAAAACAATCATTCGTAATCAACACTACTTCATTTTAGGGACTAAGTAGCAACGGGTATATTATTTTGGCCTAAGTAATTTTAGAAATTGCTTTAAGTGAAAATGAGTTAAAATGGCAATGTGTCCTTTTAAAATAATACAATTTTGTAATTTAACTAATATTTTAGATTCACAGCGAAGTGTTCGAATATAAGTGGTGATCGATTTTCTATCGATTTTTGAGATACATGTGCCATCAATTTTTGGGAGAAGAAAAAAAATCACAAACACAAAACGGCCGTGTGTGCAGGCGCTTTTTGTCCTCTTGACACATTTTATCCGCAGAAAAAATAAAATACGTCATATTTTGTAAACATGACGCCTTTTGTCTGCAGAGAATTTAGAACAATAAAGACTTCTGACCGCATCGAGACAAATGTCGACGTATTTTTATTTTTCCTGTGGATTAAAAGTACTGCGATCAAAAAGCGCCAATCGGACAAAAAAGTCACATGCGTGCAAATAGCCGACGTCTATTTAAACATTAATGAAAACGCAGGTTTTCTCCTTACTGATTTTTACATATTACTGGTGATATTTCATAGAAAATAGCAATATGATTGAATTAAAATGTTTTTGGTTGAAGGAAAGACGTAGTATAGCTTCTAGAGCAACTTTTATGTAGAATAAAAAACAAAACAAGGAATGTTAAAAACATCTAAGCAAATAACGATAACCATGATGATGATGAAAACAATGATGATGATGATGATGATTATGATGATGATGATGATGATGATGATGATGATGATGATGACGACGATATTTTGCTTTTTAATACGATGATGTTGATCACGATCTTATAAGGGACCTTTTTTCGGAACGTTTGTCGACTGGCTCAAAATAATATGCCACTAAACATTAGTGCAATAATAGATATAACTAGTGTGCACAAAATACTAGTTTTTGTAGAATGAGGTTTAACGTCATTTTCAACACATTTATAAGGTTATGTATTGCATATCCGGTTTTATTTAATGATCACAAAACCAGCATTTAATGCGCTATACCTACGTTGACGTTTTGCTTTAAAGCAACACATCAACGTTTAAGGAGGAATATACCTTTTAAATTATTTTCGAAATCAGTGGAATATTTGGTATGTAATGAAACTAGAAGTAATTTCCAATTTGAATATGCTTTTTTTTCTGCGGTTAATATAACACTTCTTTACCTATGACGTCGTAAACATGGCCATGTTTGGTCTTTCTGACGTCCCGATTTATAGCAGCAAAATCGCGTATTTGTCGACCTCAGTCAAGTTATACCGAATGTACAGAATCGAAACATATATCACCACGTACAAATTCAACGGATATATGAATTTACAGATGCAATAATTACGACGAACGCCAAATTCTGAAAATATTAGCGAAAAACGGAAATTATTATTTTCTCGATTTTTTCGAAAAAAATGCTTCAAATCAAAATTACCAAAAAACAAACCGAGCGATTTTGGAATAATTTTTATTTGATTTCTAACAATAAGCTTCACAGTGATTGTGAGATTTTTAGAACAATTGACAAACTAGATTTTTTTTTTTTTTTAATTATTTAACCCCACCCTGCGTCAAAAAAGACGTCAACATATTGCATAATTCTACGCGTTTTCCATAAGATTTTTGGCGGTTTATTAAGGTTAAAATATTTTCTAAATCAGTGGTTCAATTAGTATATTATGAAACTAGAAGAAATTTCCAATGTGAATATGTATTTTTTGCAGCGGTCAATAGAATATATATTTATATGTGACGTCGTGAACATGGCCATGTTCAGCCTTTTTGACGTCCCAATGTATAGCAGCCAATCGCATATTTTTCGACCTCAGTTTAGTTATTTCTAATACACAGAATAGAAACATATATCACCATGTACACATTTGACGGATGTATCGATTTACAAATGCAAAAATTACGACGAACCCCACATTTTGAAAATACTAGCGAAAAACGGAAACTATTTTTTTCTCGATTTTTTTCGAAAAACGGCTTCAAATCAAAATTACCACAAAACAAATCAAGCGAATTTTGCATAATTTTTATATGATTTTATACTATATATTGTACAATTATTGTGATTTTTTTTAGAAAAATTGACAAACTAAATTTTTTATGATATTCAATTATTTAACCCTACCCTACGTCAAAAAACGCTTTAAAGCAAACGTCAACGTCGGTATAGCGCATGAGGTATACGTTTTGTGATAATTAAACAAGTTTGTTCTTACCATTATATTAGTATTTTGTACACACAAGTTATATATACTTCTGCTGTTTAGTGGCAACTAATCTGTCTATAGCATTTATGATAGCGTGTCTGTTTGGTGTACGTACAAAACCGAAATAATTTGTGGATTTGGTAATTAAAATCCCACCCTGGATCCGCATTTGCATATACATGTATGTAATTGTGTGTGGTCTTCCTAAACTAATGAATTCAGAGTAATGTTTGATTTAGGGCCTCATGGGAGATTCGACATGTTGAAAATAATAATAATAATAATAATGATAATGATAATGTCTTCACTTAAAGAGGGTAAAACTCATTTAGTTTTATATACAAAATAAATCTTATTTTCAATGAGGCCCTCTGAAAAACACATTTAAAATCAATAATATCAAGATTGCAATGTTTTACATAAAACAATATTTGGAGAAGATACCTCAAATCCATACAATGTTAACAATGACAAAGTACAATATTTCATTTTCATGAGAAAGATGCTTTTGTAATCAGAAATTCTTTTCACACATATTTAAAAGAAGCAACATTATTCAGTTTTCTGATTGATGAATGTATAGTGTTCCAGACTTTCAGAGCAGAATCACCCTGTCCAACGTATACGTTACATAAATGACAAGTACGCCGCATTTACGGTGATAACTAAACACGATAAACCGGTACTTACTGTTATTTTTTTGCACGCGGGCGAACAGTGATTTGGACATCACGGTTGTCAATTATTAGAACAACAGGTCTGGCCTTTCTAAAATTTGGAGCAAACTGTTACACATACATAAAATGGGCTTGAAACAATACCGTCTATGATGAGCAGTGAAAAGCCACGATCCAGGTATATTGTCATTGAACGTACGTAGGAGCATAGGGCTGGGTGGAAGGGTGGCTTTTCACTGCTATAGTGGGTATTGTTTCAAGCTTATTTTATAAATGTGTACTGAACAGTTTGCTCCGAACTTTAGAAAGGCCAGACCTGTTGTTCTAATAATTGACAACCGTGATGTCCAAATTTCACTAGCAGTCGTGGAGCTAGTCAGAAATGAGAATATTGTTTTGGAATCCAGTTCCCTGTAAGTGAAAAAAATGACGGTTTTGTACGTACACCAAACAGACACGCTATCATAAATGCTATAGACAGATTAGTTGCCACTAAACAGCAGAAGTATATATAACTTGTGTGTACAAAATACTAATATAATGGTAAGAACAAACTTGTTTAATTATCACAAAACGTATACCTCATGCGCTATACCGACGTTGACGTTTGCTTTAAAGCGTTTTTTGACGTAGGGTAGGGTTAAATAATTGAATATCATAAAAAATTTAGTTTGTCAATTTTTCTAAAAAAAATCACAATAATTGTACAATATATAGTATAAAATCATATAAAAATTATGCAAAATTCGCTTGATTTGTTTTGTGGTAATTTTGATTTGAAGCCGTTTTTCGAAAAAAATCGAGAAAAAAATAGTTTCCGTTTTTCGCTAGTATTTTCAAAATGTGGGGTTCGTCGTAATTTTTGCATTTGTAAATCGATACATCCGTCAAATGTGTACATGGTGATATATGTTTCTATTCTGTGTATTAGAAATAACTAAACTGAGGTCGAAAAATATGCGATTGGCTGCTATACATTGGGACGTCAAAAAGGCTGAACATGGCCATGTTCACGACGTCACATATAAATATATATTCTATTGACCGCTGCAAAAAATACATATTCACATTGGAAATTTCTTCTAGTTTCATAATATACTAATTGAACCACTGATTTAGAAAATAATTTAACCTTAATCAACTGCCGAAAATCTTATGGAAAACGTGTAGAATTATGCAATATGTGTGACGTCTTTTTTGACGCAGGGTGGGGTTAAATAATTAAAAATAAAAAAAAATCTAGTTTGTCAATTGTTCTAAAAATCTCACAATCACTGTGAAGCATATTGTTAGAAATCAAATAAAAATTATTCCAAAATCGCTCGGTTTGTTTTTTTGGTAATTTTGATTTGAAGCATTTTTTTCGAAAAAATCGAGAAAATGATAATTTCCGTTTTTCGCTAGTATTTTCAAAATGTGGCCTTCGTCGTAATTTTTGCATCTGTAATTTCATATATCCGTTGAAAGTGTTCGTGGTGATATATGTTTCGATTCTGTACATTCGGTATAACTTGACTGAGGTCGACAAATACGCGATTTTGCTGCTATAAATCGGGACGTCAAAAAGACCAAACATGGCCATGTTTACGACGTCATAGGTAAAGAAGTGTTATATTTACCGCAGAAAAAAAAGCATATTCAAATTGGAAATTACTTCTAGTTTCATTACATACCAAATATTCCCTTGATTTCGAAAATAATTTAAAAGGTATATTCCTCCTTAAACTTTTTTTAAAAGTTTTTCAATTGAGTTGTGAGCACATTTCCCATACATAAATATATGGTCAGTGAGCTGTATATGTGCTAACAAACACTATCCAGAACGCTTTAGAATTATAAAAAAGATGTCCAAATTATAAAGCGTGACAAACGCTTTATAAATTATTTTTAAATTGCCGAGGATTCCAACTTGGCTCCAAATTGAATTATGCGAGTCGTATTAAAAAAACTTCACGTTTTAGTGCTTGGTGTACTTTACCTGCCTTGAAAGTCATTTTGACAATTTTTTTGGACTCGGGTGAGTTACACGCTTGTTTTATAAAGTGTTAGTCACGCATTATAATTTGAGCATCATTTTGTTCCGGATTGTGTTTATATGCTCATATACAGCTAATTGATCATATGTTTGTATGGGAAATGTGCTCATAACTCAATTAATTTTTTTTTTTTTTTTAAAAAAGTTCAAACGTGGATGTGTTGCTTTAAAACGTTTTGGGTTTTTTTACGTAGGGTAGGGTTAAATAATTAAATATTATAAAAATTTAGTCATTTTTTTTCTAAAAATATCACAATAACTATACAATATATTGTTAAATCATATAAGAAAGAAGAATGCAAACTTTTTAAAATCAGAGTTGAGACGGAGATTGTCTAATATCAATTTCTAAAGAATTCCATAATGATTCGAGGATTGGATACAAGAATTTTTAAGTAACGCAGTTCGTGTAAGGGGAGGCTCAATATTATTTCTGTTACGTAATGGGTAACGTGTAACATCACCAGCAAGGGGAGGCATAATAGCATCTATATACTTAACTGACTTGAACATAAAGCAACGTTTTTGACTTTCTCTTCTTTGGGAGAGTTTCCCAACCACATTCTTTATATAGAGTATTTAACGAAACGGATCGTGTAAGCCCGCTAACAATACGAACTGCTTTGTTTTTAAGCTTTTCAAGGGATTCAAATGATGCATATACGAGAATAGGTCGAATATATGATAAGTATATTTGATTTAATGCTACTCTGTTAAGAGAAAATTTCAATTTTTGCATTATACCAATTATTCTTGTCGAGGAAATTAAAATTTCTTCTATATGTTGTGTGCATTTTCCATTTCTATTAAATGTAACTCCCAGATGTTTATGGCTTTGTACAAACATTATTTCAGCGTTATCCAAAATCAAATGTGGATGAAGATTATCATTTTTATGGGTAAAGAACATTGCTTCAGTTTCAATTGGATTGAAACTAACCAATCACTGTTTTGACAATTATGTAATTGTTGTTAAATCGTTATTAATTATGCATTCAATGTCTTGAATAAATTATTTACTTATATACAAGAACATAACATGTATACGAGTGTAAGTTACAATGATCATAATATTATACACTTGCATGCAATAACAAGCATGCGTACGGAAACGTTTATCATATTAGATAACCTCAAGTATGTGAACATTAATTATGTGATTTATGAAAGGGTATCACCGCCATAACTCTAAGTTTGCAATTTGTCGTTTGTTCTTTGTGCAATTGGTGTACATGTTTCTTTCTTCTTAGTTCTTTGATGGAAATGAAATATTTCACCTTTGTAACTTTGCTATTTGTCTATCCTACTATATCCTATCATTGTAAAAGTTACATACTTCCTGTAAAATATAACGTGTTCAGCATAGTCGCGTGTTTCAAAAGGATTCGAATTACAAATGTTAAACTTCGCAGTAATCATGTTGTACAACGCACTTAGGCATAATGTAACAATGCGAAATACACAGTTTGCATTGTCAATTATGACGACAGGTGCTGCTAGAGGCATATGAAAGAATAACGACTGGTCCCTAGTGGATTCGGCGTTGCTTTGTTTTCATCGTTGGTGATATGGAACATATGGTCAGCTACCACCATTGAGAGGAGCTCTCTGATCGGCTGAAAAAAGTATAAGGATGTTCAGGGTGTATATTTTTATAGTAAGCTTAATTCTATTTGGATGAAAATGTAAAATTGGCAAATGATCATACTAAAATATTAGTTTACTATGTTTGTGTCAATAAAAAATTAAAATTATGTTTCTGTGATTGACTTAATTCATTTTAGCAAGGAAACCGTGCGGAAAGTAAAATTAATGAAATTTACTTTGTGATGCCCCCCCCCCCCCCCCCCCACCCCAAAAAAAAAAATAATTTGGGTGGCATATAGTAATCGCAGCGTCCATCCGTCCGTCCTTCCGTCCGGTATTTCGTGTCCGGCCTGTATCTTTGTCATGCATAAATGGATTTTGTTGATACTAGCTACAAATGATCAACATAACATGAACACGTGTTGCGAGTAAGACCCACATCCGTACCTCAAAGGTCAAGGTCACAATTTGAGTTTGTTTGACAACGCTTTGAGTTTGTGTGAGATTTCGTGTCCGGCCTTTAACTTTGTCATGCATAGATGGATTTTTTAAATACTTGCTACAAATGATCAACATAACATGACAACATGTTGTGAGTTAGACCCACATCCGTACCTCAAAGGTCAAGGTCACAATTTGAGTTTGTTTGACAACACTTCGAGTTTGTGTGAGATTTCGTGTCCGGTCTGTAACTTTGTCATGCATAGATAGATTTTAATTATACTTGCTCCATTTGATCAACATAACATGACGACGTGTCGCGGGTAAGACCCTCACCCTTACCTCAAAGGTCAAGGTCACACTTTGAGTCTGTGAGATTTCATGTCCGGCCTGCAACTTTGTCATGCATAGATGGATTTTTATAAATACTTGTTATAAATGATCAACATAACATGACGACGTGTTACACTTAATACCCAAACTCCCATTTCAAAGGTCAAGGTCACAATTTAACTTTGTTTGACAACACTTTCAGTCATTTTGACATTTCTTGTCCGGTCTGTCATCTATGGATGAATTTTAAAAACACTTGGCTCAGTTGATCAACATGACATAATTAAGTGTAGCATGTAAGACCCAGAACATTTCCTCAAAGATCAAGGTCACACTTTCAATTTGTTTGATATTGTGTGTCTGGTCTGTAACTTTGCCTTTAACTTGGCTGAATTTATCAAGATGACATGACGACGTGTCATGAGTAAAACTTAAACCCATACCTCAAAGGTCAAGGTCACACTTTTAGTATGTATGACAAACACTTTGAACCTGTTTGAGATTTCAAGTCCTTCCTTTAACTTTATCATACATGGAGGGATTTCAAAAACACTTGGCTCAATTTATCAACAATTGATCTGTAACTTTGTCTTACATTTAGGGATTTTAAAATAGCTTAACACAAGTGAGCAGCATGTCATGATAATGTTTCAGTAGCATTTAACTGTTGAAATATCCAGACCATTACATCAGATGTCAAGGTTACACAAAGGTCAAGGTCACACTTTAATGTAAAAAAACATGGAATTGCATGTCTCGTCATGAAACATCAGTCCATCACTCTTTATATTCATGGATACATCGCTACCTATTATAACATAATTATATTGTTATTTTTCAACGACCATTTGGGGGACATGCGACACTTACCAGGGACATTTCTTGCTTCATGCTGAAAGGGGGGATACCCAACTTCAGGGGGCAAAAAGTGGTAAAAATTGATACTTCTGACCCCATTTGGGGGACATTTTAATTTGATTCTAGGATAATACTTTACTATGATGTAGGACTTTAGGTGAAGCACGTGGTCAAGTGGTAGAGCACCGAACCCATGATTGGAGAATCGAGGGTTCGATCCTCCACCACGGCTCTGTGTGGTGTCCATGAGCAAGACATTTTTTCCGCATATACTTAGTACTGGTTCTAACAAGGAAGACATCCAAGCGTTATTTGCCTAAATTGTAATAACTTGTTTCACAATCGAAGTAAAATAAATAAACACAATGGTGGTGGCTGACCTTAAAGAAACCGCACACTTACCTTTTGGGGTCAGCTACCTCCATTGCGTTTTCCATAGACACATTATAACGTTTGACCTAATTTCACTATTTCTACCATTCGTCGACAAAAAAGTCCTACATCATTTTAAAGTACTATCCTAGACTCAAATTAAAATATTTTAATTGTGATCATATGTGACATTTTCATCCAACCAAAATTAAGCTTACTATAAAAATATATACCCTGAAAATCCCTCTACATGTTTCAGCCGATCAGAGAGTTCCTCGCAATGGTGGTAGTTGACCTTGTGTAAAGCTGTATTTTAGAGTCGCGAATTATGATGACTATTTACAGCAAATATTCCCATTCGCAACTTCTTCAGTTGTTTACTGGGGACCTGTCTGTAATTTTGCAGCGCCATTGAACGTTTTAAGGGGAAGTTGGGATTTATTACGATGATGACGTTCAGCGGCAGCACAGCCGAAATAGTCCGATACCCTGTCCAAATACATTCCCTAAACTCATTATAAAGGGGGTGAACATTGGAATAAAAAGATATTCGTGACTGACTGCAGCCGAAACACATATCGAAACATACATCAAATTCTAAAAATACATTTTACACAGCAAGTAATGTTTAATCGGGCACGAATAGACAAGACGTATGTAACTTTTACAATGATAGGATATAGTAGGATAGACAATAGCAAAGTTACAAAGGTGAAATGTTTCATTTCCCACAAAGAACTAAGAAGAAAGAAACATTTACATCCATTGCACAAAGAACAAACGACAAATTTCAGACTAAGAATTATGGCGGTGATACCCTTCCATACTGATTAGCGCTAACAATGGTTTGCAGTGCATTGTTATCTTCGCGATCGCTCTATTGCATTTATATGAATTCACATTATAACATGTATTATTCAAATTGCAAATTTGCTACATATGACTCTTACCGAAATGAAACATAAGAATCAAACAACGAAAAAGGAGCAACTATTAATGCATGACTTGGTAAATTACTAAAGTAACTAATGTTTCTTGAGACACATATTTTGCCCATGCCCAGTGAGTATGGGGAAATATAAGCCCATCAAAGTCATCATACCTAGATTTTAACACAGTTACAAGTGCCGGGCTTTTAATACCCAAGACTATATTCACCACTGAATTTCTGTCCATATTGGCGATGCACGTGACTGTATCTAGAACCAAAAGTAAGTCTCGACAACACCTGACGTGACGTATTCGTTTCGACACAATCTATTAAAAATGATCTGTCAAACAAACGTTACGAAAAAGATTTTTTTTGCATTTTATACAAATTTCATTAATACGTGTCAAATTGACGAGTTTTACAATAGTTTTACAAACTATTATATGCTTCGGATATTTAAAGGCATGCTGCCAAAATTTGCCGACTTGATATTCGCAATGTACAGATGTGAAACGGTCAAATTCTACTGATGCTATGCATATCTGCCAATCATTGATAACCTGTTGACAAATTTGATTTCTTACGCTTTTCTTCCATTCTAAATAAGATGGAAAAGTACTATTAACATAATTTTTATCAAGATTAAATTTCAAGTTATATTTGTTCAATATATTGGTAATATCAAGAAAGAATCCCATAACACATAAACCTAAATTATAAGAACTTAACCTTAATAAGAACATATGTTTGACAGCGCAATCTTTAGTAAATCTACACAGTTGACCAAGTAAGTTAAGTTTTTTGCGGTCAATTTCAGCTTCAATTGGAAGACACTTTAGCATGCTCAAAGCAATATCAGTACGAGTTCTTATGTGCATACCTTGGATGAGTTTAATGCATAACCTATGTGCTCTTTCTTAACTTATGGTGTCATTATTGGACAAGTTATACAAGCATTGGCTTTCGTGCAACGCTTTTGGGATAACTAAAGCATTGTATATCATTTTACAAGTAATTGGATGCAAACCATTGTTGTGAAAGCCGACAAGCTCAAAATGTTGTTTTTTTTTCTAATTTTATTACTTAACTCTTTCACTATATCTGCAGATTTGTTGATCGCATAGCCATTAACCCCCAAATGTGTATAACTGTCGACTTCTGATAATTTTTCTTTTCCCGTTGTCCATTCTCTGTTTGCGCGTATCGAAGCAACCTTACTTTTCATGAATACCATAACAGCACATTTTTAAGGAGTATATTGATAACGTCACTGGCAAGAATATGAGTGACAAGTATTTATCATAGCTTGGAAACCGTTAGCAGATAATGAAAGTAACAACATGTCATCTCCTACTGTAGGTACGCAAAAGCATTTTTCTCCAATAGAAAAACCCGTTCTCATAGTTACCAGACGTTTGATCAAGTCATCTGTTAGAGAAAAGGTGACCATACACCACCCTGCCTGGTTCCCTGTAAAATAGGAAAACAGCTACAGTTAAACCCAGTATGCATGTTGAACATATATGTTTATTTTCATTCGTTAACCAACAAAAAGAGAAAGATGAACAGTTAATCATCCTGCCAACTATTTGATCGTGAGATGAAGGATCACCGTAACTTTGAGCTGATCCCAAATGTTTGTACTGATCATCAGACTCCTTCATTAAACTGGTTAAAAAATAAAAATCGGTATAAACAGTATATGAAGATATTTTCTATAGTAAAGAAAGAATTCTGTCATCCTCAGTATTAGAACGGTCGCTGGATATTATTATATTATTATTATTATTATTATTATTATTATTATTATTATTATTATTATTATTATTATTATTATTATTATTATTATTATTTTCAAATATATTTTTATTATTATTATTAGTAGTAGTAGTAGTAGTATCATCATCATCATCATCATCATCATCGTCATCATCATCATCACCATCATCATCATCATCATCATTATTATTATTATTTTTACTTTTTTATTATTATTGTTATTACTATTATTATTATTATTATTATTATTGTTATTATTATTATTATTATTAGTAGTAGTAGTAGTAGTAGTAGTAGTAGTAGTAGTAGTAGTAGTAGTAGTATTATATTTTCTGATGTGGACGCCAAATATTGTATTATCCAAATAAAATCATATACACATATATGTTAAGCTTTTTATTAAACTCTAGCTGTTTTAAAAAATTAACAAATCCCGGAAATAAAACAAAAATTAGGTATGAAGATCGTTTCTATTGTTTTTGTGGGGTGTGAGGGGTCCAACAAATTGTGTTGGCGAACTTTTTCTAAGTCAGCCCAAATTGATATCAAATGAATTGTGTTAGAATGTTGTCACGTAGAATATATTGGGATACAAGTTGCGATAATTCCATTTACGAATGTATACGTCGTACACGAAAACTGTAGTGTTGTTTTTTATGTTGTTGTTGTTGTTGTTGTTGTTGTTGTTGTTGTTGTTGTTGTTGTTGTTGTTGTTGTTGTTGTTGTTGTTGTTGTTGTTGTTGTTGTTGTTGTTGTTGTTGTATAAAGATATCACGGACTTAAAACCATTCTTTGATAATATCATTGACTAAATAAATGTTTATATGTCTCTGATAATGTGTAGATTTGTTTTCACGGAAATGTTCACACCGCACTTTTTGGAATACCAATACACAGCTACGTATTAGTGTGGGAAAGAACAATTAAAACTTTCCGCAGACACAATTCAATGTATTACCTAATTTGTTTTTAATTAAACCTATCAAAAGGGTCACCATTCATCTTTAAGTTGACAGTTAACACCTTGAATACGGTCAAATTTCAGTAAAACCATGTATAGATGACAAAAATTGCCGCAGGAAACGGAAGCAATTTTAATTTTAAGCGAGGTTCGGCGGAGAGCTAAGCAATTTTGAATCAAATGTACGCAGGTATATTTTTATATCACGTGTAACCACAAAACTATGTATATGCAGGTCTTTACTATTTGAACCTATTATACAGCTGGAACGATTCTTTCACGGTTCAAGTTATCTTACACTCTATTTTACCTCTGTTCAGACCACAGAATAACTGATTCACACCATGCACATATGAGTTTATAAAAAAATGAACAAAATTACAATCAAACCTTTGTAAGCAGTCACCTCTATAAGCAACCACTTCTCTTAAGCAACCATATTTACTATATCACATGTCTATTCTTTCAGAACAATTAGACTGTATTAAGCAGCAACCTGTCTTAAGCAGCCACTTTTGCTCCATCACATGACTGGCTGCTTAAGACAGGTTTAACAAAGGTATGTATTATTTACATAAGTGAGATACACGTCTTTGTAATGTGTTACAACAGTCATTGACACAAATAAGACCGAAAGACGGATCTAAAAACAAGAAAAACTATCTTATCAACACTTGTAATATTATAAAAAATATCATAAATTGCAGCTGCTTCTCCAAATTCTAAGACCATAACACAGATGAAATTCTAAAATAACATGACTTTTGTCTTCCACTACATAACAAAGGGTACATTTTCTATTTTCTTACTGAAGATTTTTCTATCTACATGTTTCAATTCTTAGTGGAGCAATGCCACAGCAAAAATATATAAGGCAGATCTATGCCTCAAAGGTACTAGACTTTTTCAAACGTATGTAATATTAATGGGAAACGCCTTAAGGAAAAAGCTATAGAAGGGCCTCATTTAAAACCATTTGATCTGTCATTCAGGACCGCCTATCGGCTTCTTCAGGTGTTCCAAAGTAATTAATCATTACAGGATACAATAATATAAACATTAATTTGACAAGAAAATAGTATTAAAACATTTAATTAGTTGACTGATTTTGCCACTTGGAAAATAAACTTTAATATGAACGTTTTGTGCAGAGGTCCGCTATTGTTTTACTACATACGTGATACAGCAATATAGAATTAATTGGATGTTTTGTGTATTTCGTTGTTTTTTTAAAAAAAATGCAATATGTGTATAATTCTTAAAGAAGCTTGGATGGATTAATAGACATTTATTATAGTACAAATATCTTTAAAATAAATGGTGATACCTTCTAGTTTCAACGAACCCATCTACAGGTAGGGCATTTTTATTTTCCAGTTAGAAATAACAGCAACACCTAAGTTGTAACTGTTCTGTATTTACATAACACCGAAAGAGTCTCTAGAACAGGAACACGGAAACAACATAAAAGTAACAGTAAACGGTAACAGTAACATCATATAAGTATCAGTTAAGGGCAACAGTAACAACATAAAGTAACATTACACGGTAACATTAACATCATATAATTAACAATTCACGGTAACAGTTACACCATATAAGTAACAGTATACGGAAACTGTAACAACACATAAGTAACAATTCACGGTAACAGTTGCATCACATAAGTAACACTACACGAAAACTGTAACGATACATAAATAACACTACAAAACAGTACTCGAACATCACAGCCATGATATTATATAGAAAAAGTAAAAACACATAGGTAACATTACGCTGAAACAGTAACAACACATAGGTAACAGTTCACAGAAACAGAAATAATACATAGGTAACAGTACTCAGAAACAGTAACAACACATAGGTAACGTTACACGGACACAGAAACAACACGTAGGTAATAGTTCATGGAGACAGAAACAACACATAAGTAACAGTTCACGTTAACAGTTACATCACATAAGTAACCTTACACGAAAACTGTACTCGAACATCACAGCAATGGTATAACACAGAAAAAGTAAAAACACTTAGGTATCAGTACACGGAAACAGTAACAACACAAAGGTAATAGTTCACAAAACACAGAAAAAAACACATAGGTAACAGTTCAAGGAAACAGATACAACACATAGGTAATAGCTAAAAAACAGAAACAGCACATAGGTAACAGTTCACGGAAACAGTAACATAGGTAAAAGTACACGGAAACAGAAACAACACATAGGTAATCATTCACAAAAAAAACAGAAACAACACATAGGAAACAGTTCACGGAAACAGTAACAACACATAGGTAACAGTACACGGAGACAGAAACAACCCATAGGTAACAGTTCATAAAAAACAGAAACAACACATAGTAACAGTGCACGAGAACAGTTACAACACATAGGTAACAGTCCACGGAAACAGATACAACTAATAATATCAACTTATAAGTAACAGACACAGTAACCTAACCTCACAAAAGTGGCATTATCATCGAGACAGTAACACCAGAGCCGTGACGGTATCACCGAGACAGTAACACCAGAGCAATGACGGTATCATCAAGAAAGTTACACCAGAGCAGATGGTAACACTTGTACAGTAACATTAGAACAGGGACGGTATTACCGAGACAGTAACACCAGAGCAGTGGCGGTATTATCGAGACAGTGACACCAAAATAATGACGGTATCACCGAAACAGTTTTACCAGAGCAGTGACGGTAACACTGAGACAGTAACATTAGAGCAGTGACTGTAACACCGAGACAGTAACACCAGAGCAGTGACGGTATCACTGAGACAGTAACACCAAAGCAGTGACAGTATCACCGAAACAGAAACACCAAAGCAGTGACGGTATCACCGAGACAGTAATACCAGATTAGTGAGGGTACAGCCGAGACAATGACACCATAGTAGTGACGGTATCACCGGAACTGTAACGGGAACTAAAACAGTAGGCAAACTCCATAGCAATAACACAGAAGAAAATGTCACGGACGCAGCAACCTCAGTATAAGACATCACAGCAGATAACCTATAGACTTGTCCACCAAAACAGTAATGTTTAATCTGTATCTCTAGATAAGTCACAAAAAAACGATAAACTGTAACTTACAACGCTTACACATTACCAGACGCAATAATACCACAGCTGTAACACAGAAACAGTAAAATGTAGAAACAATGAGATTACCGAATACTATCGCCAAGGCTGCGACACTCGCGCTGAGCGGGTAACCCCACACTACTTCTCCTCAAACAGTCAGACAAGAGTAGCACTAGAGCAGCAACACTCGCGCTGAGCGGGTAATCCCACACTACTACTCCTCCAACAGTCAGACAAGAGTCACACTAGAGCAGCAACACTCGCGCTGAGCGGGGAATCCCACACTACTTCTCCTCCAACAGTCAGACAAGAGTAACATTAGAGCAGCAACACTCGCGCTGAGCGGGGAATCCCCCACTACTTCTCCTCCAACAGTCAGACAAGAGTAGCACTAGAGCAGCAACACTCGCGCTGAGCGGGGAATCCCACACTACTTCTCCTCCAACAGTCAGACAAGAGTAACATTAGAGCAGCAACACTTGCACTGAGCGGGTAATCCCACACTACTACTCCTCCAACAGTCAGACAAGAGTAGCACTAGAGCAGCAACACTCGCGCTGAGCGGGTAATCCCACACTACTACTCCTCCAACAGTCAGACAAGAGTCACACTAGAGCAGCAACACTCGCGCTGAGCGGGTAATCCCACACTACTACTCCTCCAACAGTCAGACAAGAGTCACACTAGAGCAGCAACACTCGCGCTGAGCGGGTAATCCCACACTACTACTCCTCCAACAGTCAGACAAGAGTCACATTAGAGCAGCAACACTCGAGCTGAGCGGGTAATCCCACACTACTTCTCCTCGAACAGTCAGACAAGAGTCACACTAGAGCAGCAACACTCGCGCTGAGCGGGTAATCCCACACAACTACTCCTCCAACAGTCAGACAAGAGTAACACTAGAGCAGCAACACTCGCGCTGAGCGGGTAATCCCACACTACTACTCCTCCAACAGTCAGACAAGAGTCACACTAGAGCAGCAACACTCGCATTGAGCGGGTAATCCCACACTACTACTCCTCCAACAGTCAGACAAGAGTCACACTAGAGCAGCAACACTCGCGCTGAGCGGGTAATCCCACACTACTTCTCCTCGAACAGTCAGACAAGAGTCACACTAGAGCAGCAACACTCGCGCTGAGCGGGTAATCCCACACTACTACTCCTCCAACAGTCAGACAAGAGTAACACTAGAGCAGCAACACTCGCGCTGAGCGGGTAATCCCACACTACTACTCCTCCAACAGTCAGACAAGAGTAACACTAGAGCAGCAACACTCGCGCTGAGCGGGTAATCCCACACAACTACTCCTCCAACAGTCAGACAAGAGTAGCACTAGAGCAGCAACACTCGCACTGAGCGGGTAATCCCACACTACTACTCCTCCAACAGTCAGACAAGAGTCACACTAGAGCAGCAACACTCGCGCTGAGCGGGTAATCCCACACTACTACTCCTCCAACAGTCAGACAAGAGTCACACTAGAGCAGCAACACTCGCACTGAGCGGGTAATCCCACACTACTTCTCCTCGAACAGTCAGACAAGAGTAACATTAGAGCAGCAACACTCGCACTGAGCGGGTAATCCCACACAACTACTCCTCCAACAGTCAGACAAGAGTAACACTAGAGCAGCAACACTCGCGCTGAGCGGGTAATCCCACACTACTTCTCCTCCAACAGTCAGACAAGAGTCACATTAGAGCAGCAACACTCGCGCTGAGCGGGTAATCCCACACTACTTCTCCTCCAACAGTCAGACAAGAGTCACACTAGAGCAGCAACACTCGCACTGAGCGGGTAATCCCACACTACTACTCCTCCAACAGTCAGACAAGAGTAACACTAGAGCAGTAACAGTAGTATCGAGACAGTAACACAACATTGGCAACAATCACATCGACACGGTAACACCATTATAGCGTAACAGTAACATTTAAACAGTAAAACCCAGCGACGTATATTACGTAAGGTTCCATGCGTCACTGGGACAACCGGGACTTTTATTCACCAACAGTTCTTACGAATATTCTTAGACTTGAACTCAAGAATTTTTTCAGACCAAAATTTGCAGGCATGTAGGGACATCTTATATATAGTCAAATAAACACTCACAATTATTCTATATCCCATGATAAACTAGACATCTGAGGTTGAAATTTGGATTTTCAAGTTCAAATCTAAAGCCTCATTAAACTTCCGAAATGCACACTTTTTTTATAATAACAAAAATGATTGTAATCAAATGTGTTTATAGTATTGCTAAAACAATTCATGTAGACCCATTAGTGACTTTTTTTAAAAAGGCGAGAAAATAAATAACTTCGATCGAAATGTGTATTTTTCAGACGAGCGGACCGAACTTTTAACTGTAATGACTCGGATACTCTCCGACTGTACCTCCGCTAGTGTTCGGAAGTACACAAATGAATACTGCAGTGGTAGTGTGCGGACCGTTAGAAAAGGGGTTCATCAACAAGATTAGAAACGTTATGGCTTCACTTATGTCATGTATCGTTATTGGGTTTTCTTTTTTTCTTTAATATATTGATGTCTGCAATAAAACTGTATCAAACGTAGTAGGCATTATTTTATTTATATTCACTGAAAAACAGCGAGTACGGAATACAAGTTTGGTCTAGTAACTCTTGCTCAGGATCCTCCCTTGCATATACGCGTTATAAATACTATCGCACGCGCTATTACGTCACAAATCATTTTACCTCAGTCAATATTGAGAGGCTACCAGGGTGTTTTGTTTAGTACAGTTATTAAAAAAGTAATTTTACTTTTAATTTTATATGGACGTTTCGTCGCTTACGTGCATTGAATTAGCTTGTGCGTTCAAGTGTTAATTAATACACTTGGTGGGGGGGGGGGGGGGGGGATAAAAGGGATGTTCTTAAAAACTATATAACCGCAAGCGATTATTTGATTTTTAACCGCATCCCCTACAGTTCCCATTACTATGTTTCTCTTTGAAGTGAATTGATCATAAATTACCGACCGACGCGTTTCCGAACAAGCTTCGCAACTCCCCGTTTTCTGCCGAAGGTGTTACGAACATTAATTTGTAAACAAAACCCGTTCTTAATTATGTACTAATAATGTGCTTTATATTTATTTTTTTGTTTGCAAAGTCTCTCAGTGATCAAATAAATATTCTATCATCTTGAAGAGTAAAACTGACTTAATTTAAAACGAAAAACGACCGTTAAAATCATTTGTCTCTCACGGCTGATTCGAGTGGTAAAATTATCAGTTACTTGCGGTTGTTGGGTGTGCTCGAGTACTGGTTAACCTTTGCAGGAAACAGTGGTTAGGTTAACTGAACATCTGAACAGTAAACCCTCGATGACAAAAAATGATGCTAAATATTCAGTCAACCATTAATTGTTCATAAACTCATTTGATTAATTTTATAATCAATAGGCAATTTAGTTTATTGATATATGGCTTTTTCACAGTCAACTAGGTCATTATTCTTGAATAGACATTTGAACTACCTCAACTTCGCAATGAAAAAAGATAAAGTAAAACCTTTGTTCCTTTATTTATTCATTAATACATGAAAAGTTTTTTTTACTGTTAAAATAGTGTTCTGGTATACAATTTATGAAAAATATTCATAAAATCATATAACTTAATTTTTTTACTTGTAAGTTAAACTTTGCATTAATATTGAAACCCTAATTAACTGAAAATGTTTAAATTAGTAATAAGGCATAATACTGTGTGATATAACATCCTGTCATAAACCTTGGGGTCATTAAACCTGGGGTGATCACGCTTATTAGGGTACAATATGCACAATGTGGCAGGGTATTTCTCATTACCACATGGTGTGAATGTGGTGTTGGTGAATTATGAAAGCTCAGCAGGGTGCCAGTAGCTGGACAGTAACATACACTTTGTGCATTATGCCTGTAGACATTATATTCCATATGACACTCCCTATAAGGAGACACATTCATATATGTTCAGAGAACTGGTAGAATAGATAATCATCATATATCAAATTGGGTAGTAACACCATTTGAATAACCAAAAGACAGTGCCAATTATGTAAAACAACACAAAAAAAAAAACTCATTCATGCTTCATCTAAATTTACTAAAAAGGATATGAAATCAAAATTTTATCAGCCATTTTTCAGTACGCAACAATGGCCGCACCAGCTAAACACGATAAGAAAAGAGATATAATATTATTTCTTATTCTCTCTTAGACAGGTAAATATATGTAACAAAACATTTTCCCTTAATTCCATTCTTGGTCTAATTAGTGTTTTTTTTTGATAATGTATTGACTGAGTAGCAAACAGTATAAACCCTGATAGTACAGCATGAATGTGCAGGCTCGTCTGGATCTACATCAACACTGACGGCAATAATTACTTTTTTTTATCAAGCTAAGGGTAATTTTACTATTTTGAAAAATTCAATCATCAATGTCAGGCTACATGATAAGATGTCAGAGTTGTGATTGATGGGTTTCGGGTTTGATCTCTGGTTCATGATCGGTGTGACTGTTTAACAGTGATCATCTTTTTGGGTGAAAACTTCATAAGACATTGCTGTGACATCTCTGTATTATTTCTGTGATACATTCTAAATCTTCTGAATTTCCAATAGTGTGAAATTGCATCTGCAGCACGTATTTTCGTCAGACGAAAGCATCATTACACTGTTTTTGCAGCTGCAAAAATCTTTCACGTGTGTGAACAACTGTGCCGTCTCACTATTTCTCTCGTCTTCTAATTCATTTAACTCTGCTTCTGAAAATTCTGGTTCAAAGTTGTAGGCAAAAAGTCCTTCTCCGTTACTAAAATCCATTTTATAAGTCTTGCGAGTACTTTTGCCGGTGACTATAATTGCACGTTTCTACATCTGCTGTAGCGTATAAATCAATTATGTTTTAAACCGGAAGTGCAGTTATGACGTCACGCAGGTATCCAATATGGCGACTTCCACCATAAAGTCGATGTGCGAAAATGACCGTTACAAAACGAGCTGATATATCTTTATGGACTCGAATTTATGCATAATAATACTATTAATAGAAAGCTGAACTCATAGCTATTCATATTATCCTGTTTTATACACAGGGTTGCGTTCCCCTTTAATGAGTCTGAATATTCTCAAGAATGGTTGGTGAATACGACCCCTGGACAGTAGCTGTAGGTTTATATTGAAAAAGTATCAACAAGCAATAACAATAAAACGAACACCCTATTAAAAACTCGTTTAAGATACATATCCCTATAAGTCACTGAACACACTTCAAGGCAGTTTGGGGTTTAACGGGAGCGTGTGACTCATTATGAATTTCGTGTCTCATTTTTAGACTTGTTAGTAGTTTCTGTACATCAGACTCCAATTTGCTCATGGTCTGGGAAACGATTGCTTGCCATTTTTAGAACGTTTTAAGAGTTCGATGCAATATTGCAGAAAGGTCATGTAGTTTTTGCTCTTTTTAACATGGTAATAGAGCAATTTAACGATTCGATGGTAACTCTATTCGTCATTTATTTAAATATTTATACAATTCCTATGTAAGTTAATATGCAGGTGTGGTGAATTATTGTTGCGAAATACAAGATGTTTATGTAAGCAGGTAAGCATGCTGTTGTAGTTTTCGGTTATGTTTGTATGTTACCATTGCAATAACTTTTGTGGCATAGATGTCAGAATTTAGTTATAATCATATGTATGTAGTTCATGTCTGTTCAAGAGTTTATTTATACTTATTTATTTTACCTAAACTGTGAAACAAGTTCTTACAACTTAAATATATCGTGCTCGATGTCTGTCTGGGTCACATGCAGTAGGTAGAACCAGTACTAAGAATATGCAGATAAAGTATCTTGCTCAACGACAACACACAAAGCTGTGGTAGAGGATCAAACTCATGACCCTCCAGTCCTGGATCAAATGCTCTACCACTGGACCACCCTCTTCTATATACTGATTCCATGAAATTCTCCTTTCCAAGGATCATCCCATTATGGAATTCCCTTCCATGTGAGACTGTGTCTTTATAGACTATTAATGAGTTCATGTCTACGTTCTAGACTTTAACTGGGTATGCTCTCAATTCTTTTTTCTGACAGCTACTCCTTACCCATTGTATATATTTTTACTTTTTATAGTGACTTTGTAAGTTGCCATCACCCCACCTGCCGTGATGCTCAACATTGAGCATGTGCAGAATCTATAGATAGATAGCTCCAAGAGCAGATATTATTTGTTAATGTTTGTCTTGCTTACTTAAAGTTTACTTACTTACTCATGTTTGTTTTGAGGTTTTAAGCACATGTTTGATCACATGTTAAGTCTAACTGGCCTAAAAACAACATCCAATCTGGAACACAAGACTCGTTAATTCATAAAAGTTTTCATTTTACTTTGCAACCAAGCATAACATAGTATAAACAATTAACTATTTTATGACTGTACATGTCAAGAAAGTAAAAGAAAGCCACTCGTACAAATCATACAAATCAGCAGAAATGATATTACTATATACTTTATATGATAGGTGTCACTTATAAAGTTATATCTATATTTATTGTAAGTATTGATTCTATACAAGAAAACATCAAATGTAATTTGTATATACAAGAGCCTTTTTCATAATCTATGTTAAATATATAATGATTATTTAGTTTTAACATATAAATGAATGACACAGAATGATTGTTTTAAGAATCCATTTGATGACAAACCAAATAAACATGACATTGTAACACCACACTATATAATCAGTTTTGTTTTATAATTTACAGGAGATTTCTGCTTCTACAAGACAAGTTCCAGATTAAAACACAGTTCCGGACTTACAGTGTCAATAGCATGTCAATAATCTGTAATAAGTTAAATTCCAAAACTTATTTGCATTAACATCTGTGAGAATAAGATCCAAAATTTCAGAAAAATGAGTGCTAGAAAGTTATTGACTACCTTACAGACAAAAGGTTCATATCCCTCTTGTTTACAGTGTCACCATCGCCAAACAAATCCACTCAAAACTCACGTGTATAATCATGTGACTAGAAACTCTTCAGCAATAAATGTAGTGAAGTCTAGATTGTCAAAGACAAAAAAATGTTTGTACAGTCTAGGAGTGCTGTCTGCAGTGGCAGGTGGAACATACCTGTGTCTACAGGAACCTCAGAAAAGGAAAGTTCGAGTCACAATAGGCGGTTTTGTTAGATTTTTTCGGTAAGTAATTTTCGATCTTGATCAGTTATTCTATATTTTACAGTGTTCAACCTAGAATGAAATTTGGTGGGATCATTGACACTTTGGTGTCGGTATAATGTAGGGATGTCATTGATAGAAATGATATCCATACATTATTGATTCTCACAAGTGTTTCAAGGTCATGCTTTGGTGACGGTCATGCTTTGAGTTTGTTCACGACAACACTTTGAGTCAGTATGAGATTTCGTGTCCTGCCTGTAACTTTGTCATGCATAGATGGATTTTATTAATACTTGCTACAAATGATCAACGTAATATGACAACATGTTGGGCATAACAGTCAGACTCCTACTGCAAAAGTCAAGGTCACAATTTAACTTTGTTTGACGACACTTTCAGTCAGTTTGAGATTTTGTGTCTGGTCTGTAAATTTGTCACCTATGGATAAATTTCAAAAAACACCTGGCTCAATTCATCAGCATGACATGATGCATGTCGCACATAAGAATCACACCCATACTTCAACGGTCAAGGTCACTTTGAGTTTGTTTGACAACACTTTGAGTCTGTGTGAGATTTCTTTTCCGGCCTGTAACTTTGTCATGCATATATGGATTTTATAAATACTTGCTGTAAATGATTAATGTAACTTGATAACGTGTCACGCCCAACACCCAGACTCCTACTTCAACAGTCAAGGTCACAATTTATCTTTGTTTGACAACACTTTGAGTTTCAGTCTGATTGAGATTTTGTGTCCAGTCTGTAACTTTGTCACCTATGGATGGATTTCAAAAAAATTTGGCTCAGTTGATCAACATGATATGGTGTAGTGTCACATGTAAGACCCAGAACCTTTCTTCAAAGTTCAAGGTCACACATTCAACTCATCAGCATGACATGATGTTGTGTCGCACATAAGACCCACATCCATACCTCAAAGGTCACACTTTGAGTCTGTTTGAAATATGTCACACTTAAATGTAAAAAAAAACAGATGAAATTGTGTGTCTAGTTTGAAACATCAGTCCATAACTCTTGATATTCATGGATACATCGCTGCCTATTATAAAATATTTAGTTATTTTCACAGACTGTTTGGGGGGCATATGACGCTTATTTTAAAATTAATTTTTACCATTTAGAAATGTTGCTGTGTTGATTTAAAATAATGCAACTTTGTAAATGTTTTAAGTCTTTTTATTGTTTACTTCTACCATTTATGAGGGAAAAACTCGAAATTTAGTAGCCTTTATGGTTTTATACTATAGCAGAAATGATCTGTGTGTGTGTGTGTGTGTGTGTGTGTGTGTGTGTGTGTGTGTGTGTGTGTGTGTGTGTGTGTGTGTAAGTGTGTGTGTGTGTGAGTTGGTAATGTGCATAACCAGGGCCTCTTTTTACACCTTTTTTTCTTTTAAATTGGATTTAACTTCATTTTACACACATATAGAATATATGGCTTGTATCACATTTTATTGGTAGAAGAACTGCAGAATGAATCTAAGTAGAGGTACTGGTAAATACTCTCATATAACATGTTTTGACTGAGCTGGGCTCGAACCCTCAACCTTCGAAAACAATTGACCACATTTGAAAACAATTGACAACATTTGAAAACAATTGACCACATTTGAAAACAATTGACAACATTTGAAAACAATTGACAACATTTGAAAATTATTAACCACATTTGAAGATAAAAGTTGAAATCATCTTAAATGGATTGTTTTGATTATGCTGAGAAGATAAATTCTATACTATTATCAGTCTATACCCTTATACAGTTTTATTGTTTTTTCTAGATCTGCTGTAATTGGTTTATCAGTCTCTGTTGATTACAAATGGTCACTATGGCGACTGGAGGAAGATTCTGTAGAGTACGACAAGATGATCAAATTGTGTCACAAACGCTCTGCAGAAAAGCTCCTGATGGGATGTCTCAACAATGGCGGATTGTACGTCAAGTTGGGACAAGGGCTTGTGTCCATGAATCATATACTGCCGAAGGAGTACGTCGACACCCTGGTTATACTGCAAGACAAAGCACTGTCCATGGAACCACAAGAGGTCAGTTATACAACCTAGTTCTTGGGTTTTAAGAAGTTAGGGCATTAAGTGATACCCCTGTCTGCACACACAAGTAGGTAATATACCGGGTATTTAAGGATCTAGATAGAGTTAAGGATTAGTGGTCTTTTTGGAAAGGTTGAAAAAAATCATGTAGCTGTTTCTAGACACTTTAAACAGCTTTTATGTGGCTAAAAAAAAGCCTCTTAAATACCCATTTGTTAGAACATCCGTTCATCCATCTGTCAGCAAATTTTACTGGAGTAATGGCCCCTTTTAGACTTAATTCTTGGTTAAATGCACTAACATACAGTGAGGTCATCCATGTCCTATGGGCACATTTCTAGTTTAAAAATTTTCATAAACAGTTTTATAAAAAAAGTATTTTAGGCATTTTCTGATTTAATCCAATAAAAACAGTCTAATAAAATATTGTACCTCAAAAGAAGAAAATAATTTAAAAAGACCCAGACACACGAAATATAAACCAAAACTTTTGTCTGAAACAGATGCCCCAAACAATAGGTGTTTACATTGCTTTTCTGTCAGGTACCTTTATCACTATCTTATCCAATTACATTATACTAAATGTACCATTCAACACGTTACAGACGGAGGAGTTATTTATAGAAGATTTCGGAGAATCCCCACATACATTGTTTAAGGAGTTTGATGAGGAACCAATAGCGGCTGCCAGTCTAGCGCAGGTTCACCGTGCTGTCACGAAGGACGGCAAAGATGTGGCTGTCAAGGTATATATTCATATCGACATTACTTACCTGTACATCATAGTTCCATCACAGGTTTTAAAAATCAAAAAGCACTGATGAGAACCTGACACTTGGAAAATGGATAGAGAGTAATGTGTGGAAGTGCAGAGTGAAAGAATCATAACTCTATCTTTAATAATGACATAATTATCTCCATTTTGTACTTTAATTTTGGTTATTTATGCTTGTCCAGAGCATATTTTCAAAAGTATGTAAGGGAATCCATCCGACTTGAAACATCAATAGTGGGCAATGCGAGAAAGTGCAGTCAGTGAAAACATATCTCTGTATTGAATTATGACACAATTATCTCTCCTTATTTACTTTATTTTGGTTATTTTTGCTTGTCCGGAGCAGTTCTTAAAAGTATGAAGGGAATTCGACACAACTTGGAATATGGATAGCGGGCAGTGTGAGAAAGTGTAGCATACATGTATAATGTTTAGTCTGGGAAACCCTGTAATTCAGAAAGTATTATCATCTTTATACATCTGTGATGCCTGTCATTTTTACAGACTGAACAGAATGTATTCTCTTTATACACCTGTAATGATGATGTCTGTCATTTTAATTTTAAGACTGTTTCAACACTTTTATTCACAAACATGATATAATACATGTATAAATTTCAGTCAGTTTGACATTTGATTTTCTGTTTCCTGGTTTGAACTAATTTGTGTAAAATAGCTGCAGGCATGAGATAAGGAGTGGCGTGAATGCTCCTTTCAGCAGACGGTAGTGTAGTATTACACTGTATGATGTTGTGTTGTAGAAGAAATAAACAAAATAGTTACAATCCTTGACCAATTAGGTGTCTCACTTTCTTTAAGAATGAAATCAGGTCCACCATGGTCAAGTGGTCTAAGGCGCCATTTCCAGATCATTTACCTCTCACCGCTAAGGTCATAATTATGTTTGAGTCAGGCTCGCTCCAAAAACTTTGTGAGAAAGTTTCCAGTTACTTGCTGAAGGACAGTGGTTCAACTCAGTCTGAGGTCTTCATCAACCAGTAAAACATGTATAAGTTATAACCTGAAATGTGTTGAAAATGGCGTTAAACCCCATTCAAAAAAAGAATGAAATCACCAAGTTTTAAAAAAAAAATACATGCATATCTTATTGATATCTTAAATAATTCTGGATGATGAATTCATCCTTACACAAGTTTACAAATGTTTAGTACAATACTGTTATCAGTATTATGTTCCTTCTATATGGCATTTTTTTAGCTCGATATTTAATGGTCAAGTTAAAGTGACCTTGTCAGAAAGGGATATAAATTACATTATTTGTCAAAAATGGGTATAATTAATCCTCATTTGTCAGATAGGGAAGTACATGAGCATTATTTGTAGGATGTTACTAATCTTCTTGCACCATTATTACATTTCCCATAGGGCTCCATTGTAACATTTACCTCTCACACCACTATTACATTTCCCATAGGGCTCCATTGTAACATTAAACTGTCACACCACTATTACCTTTCCCATAGGACTCCATTGTAACATTTATGTCCAAAACACAGTGAAAAAACAAAATCTGCAACATGTGCCTGGTTCAAGATATGCAAATAAAAGGGAAAAAAAGTATGCCTTGACCAGGTTGTTTTGTTTTACAATTCAATGCTTTTGTGATGCCTTAGTATCAATTTCCAGAGTAATAATATGTAAACTTTTCGCCCATTATGTGATTCGAACTAACAATTCTGAAATGACACAGAATTGCCCAGAAATCATGTATCGGCATCCAATATTCAGTGGTGAGTTCTAATATACACATGGTAGGAAAAAATCAATCACTGTAATACAAAGCCCTGAAAAAAAGAAGAAAGAGATAACTAAAGTTTTATTTCTACCTCCTTCATCTGTAGGTCTGGAGTTCTCAAGGGAGATAATAGTGGTGTGAGTCCTGGTGAAATTTGTCAGAAACAGAATAAGCTGGCTCCTAAAAACATAATTTCAAGAATGGTATTAACAATGTCACTTATCTTTTCACAAGTTGTAAGACATATTTTGTTGTCTCGTGTATAAATTTGCATAAATTTATTCATTATATGAATAGAACTAATGCGGGATGGTATTGTAGTGGATAGAGTGTTAGCACTCACACCAGAGGTTGCAAGTTTGATGCTAAAAGAACAATACTCAGTACCGGTTCTACTCAGGAAGTGAACTCGAGAGTAGTTAATATCAGCTCCGAGCTTTCTTCACAATCAAACTAAAATAAGTTGGTATACTGTTAGTATAATGACTTGTTAAATATAATGTGCAGGTGCAGTACATAGACTTACAGGACAGGTTTGCCGGGGATATAAAGACATGTGAAATACTGTGCAGGGCGATTGGCTGGATGCATCCCAAGTTCAACTTTGCATGGGTGTTACAGGTAATTTTACTTTTTCAAATTATATATGACACTCTTTCAGTTTTAGTCATGTCTATACTTAAGTCTAGGTTGGTGGTGGGTACTTTGACTGCAGTGGATGTCTAGTGATAAATCACGGGTGCTATACCCACCGGTGCATATCAAGTTATTGATTGATTGAATATTTAGCATCATTTTTATGCCATCGAGAGCTAACAGACAATCAGTTTACCTAACCACTGTTTCATGGGATCCTAAAAGGTTAACCAGAACTCGAGCACACCCTATCTCTGCAAGTAATTGATAACTTTCCCACTTGAATCAGTGGTGAGAGACGAATGATAATCAATCGTGTATCAGTCGTCACAGAGACTGTTGCCAGGTGGGGATTCAAACTCACAATCCTGGGATTGATAGTCAGAGGTTTTACCGACTGAGCTAATCAGGCCCGGTATATCAAAGACTTGAAATATAGTACTAGAAACTTTTGGTCTAGGCTGGGTTCTTCTAGAGGATCAATCTCTCCCAGGGTGCTCTGCGCAATTCCATTATTTTACATCTGTCAATGTCTCAAAATTTGTAAGATTCTTTTAATAATAAACTAACATATCACTCACACATCAAACAAAATTAAGACTTGGTGATTTTAGTGCATTCCGCTCTAATCAAATATGCATTTTTACTTAAAAAATTTTTTGGAACATGATGATGGTTTACTTACCTGTACTTTGATTCAGAGTAATCCAACATATAAACTTAGTTAAAAAAGTTATATTTTAGCAACAGTGAAGGTATAAAACAATGCTGATTTGGTATGAAAAATGTCATGATCTTGTCAATTGTGAGAGTAAATTTGAAATTGCAAGAATCTTGCAAAAATAGGGGCATTTGCAGAGATTAATGGAGTGTAGTGCAATGCACCCTGGGTGAGATAGCCCTTGGATTGGTCAGCCTGAAGTCAGTATAATGCAACTGCTTGGGTTATCACACCATATGTCAGCGGCATGATAGTTTTGTGTTGCCATTGCAAGTACTGCCACTACTTACAAGGTATAATACTGTCTGCAGCAGACAACAATGTGATGAAAAATGAAATAAACAAATATATTTTAAAATGTTACTATATTTAGAAATGATTTTAACTGAAATAAATCGAAAGTGAGTTTTTCAATTTGGCAATGGCAATTAGTTATAATTTACCCACATCTTGGAAAATTTATAAGCACACGTAAAATATTTGCCCTCTTTTCAAATTATTTTCTTATCAAAAGAATTATTTGTTGCCGTGCATTTGGTTTTTGATAGTCATTTAAAAGAAATATTCTAGAAAAAAAACAAATCATATTATATTTCTGTGTTTGCAGGACATGAAAGGAACATTAGCTCAGGAACTGGATTTTGTAAATGAAGGCAGAAACTCAGAGAAGTGTCAAAATGACTTAAAGCATCTTGACTATGTTTACGTTCCTAGTGTACACTGGGATAAAACCAGCACAGTAAGTTACTGCGATATTGACTTTTCTGACTTTCTTGTGAATGAGGATTCTTTATGCATCTTGCGTATTTGTTGTGTATTGCACAGGTACTGTATATCTGTATGACTGGCTTTAGTCAGGATTAGTGCCAGTGGTAATTGTACCTCACTCTCCTATTACTAAAGATATTTCAAGCTTCAGGTAGTGTTTTATTATAACCACAATCTAACACAATATTATATCTATTATGTTAGAACACCGCAGCTGTGGTCTAGGACCAGAGCATCCACTTCACATACGAAAGTTCCTGATGGTCAGTACCTAGTCGGGTCATACCAAAGATTTGAAAAATTGTACTAGAAGCTCCCTCACTTGGCGCTCAGCATTAAGAGAAAAGTTCTAGGTCTGGTCAGCCCGGTGTCAGTATAATGTCACTGGGTGGTGTATCATACCATGTGTCTGCGGCATGATACTCCAGTGTGGCAGTGCTACGAATACTGTCTCATGTAGACACTATTGCATATAACTGAAAAATTGTTGAAAGTGACATTAAACACCATACAACAACAACATTATGCTAGCTCTTGGTTATAATCAAAGACCAAGGGAAGAATTCCTCATATAGAAAAAACAGGCTTTATTTTAATTCTTCAGTGTCATACTTTCATTAGAAATATGTGCTTACTGAATTCTGGGAAATAACAGATATATTTTGGTCACTGTAACTAGAGTTGATCATATCTTCCTGTAGCAAAGGTTGCAATCCCCATGGTGTTATTAATGATATATACAGTTCTTGCGGTGTTATTAATGTATTTTGATTTTTAACACCATATAAATACAAGTATTTAACTGTTTTCGTTTTTTCTACAGAGGGTATTAACGGCAGAGTACATAGATGGGTGCAAGGTTAGTGACATACAGGGAATCAGCAAGCTGGGTCTATCGTTACATGATGTAAGTACCAGACCAGTACATAATTTATATTCATTATACCCATGAAATTGAAATTTCTTCCTAATTAACAAGATCTTTATAAGAATTTTGAAGTGATTTTTAAATATTAATGTTTCATTTTATAAATGCATTAAAATGAGAAAATATATCCAAAGAAAAGACAAAGATTTCAAGAAAAATAAGATTGTTTAAGATTCCAAACACTATTGGCATGTACCATTTCTGATATTCAGGTGCTCGGTGCCCCTGTGCAGTCTGGTAATACGCAGTTTAAAGTCTACAGATTTTACAAGTACCCTTGTAGGTTTAAAAATGGATTTGATTAAGTGAACATAAGTAAAATTCAATGAAAAAAGATTGCCTAGTGTCTCCATAAAGACTGCATGTGTTCAATACTGTATCTATATTACACGAACCTTAAATATTCATTTATCTACAAAGATTGAAGTAATTGCAGCCTTTCATTAATAAGTTGTAAATGCCTATACTCCCAAGGTTGACCAGAAGTTGGTACGATGTTTCTCTGACCAGATCTTCCTCACGGGGTTTGTTCATGCGGACCCCCACCCAGGCAATGGTGAGTTATGTACTGGTTCTTGTTTCACCAACATGTACTTAATAAGCAGCCAGTGATTATGATTTTAGACTGGTTCCAGTTACAATGCATATTGTTTCATTGATATTGATTATACAGTAGATTAATAACCAGTCAAAAGTAAGTGTTTAAGTATCTAAGTAAAATGTTGGCGAAACAGAAACTGTATAATAATCATAGAATTTTCCCACTACCAGGATTGACAGTGATATTCAGATTTGTGCCAATTGGTTATATCAAGCAATATCAACTTCATTTCAATATAGGATGCTCTGTGGCTGAGTGGTCTAAGGCGCCGTCTAAAGATCACATACCTCTCACTGCTAAGGTCATAGGTTCGAGTCTCGCTTGCTCCAAAAAATTTGTGTGAGAATGTTTCCAGTTAATTGCAGAAGGACGGTAGTTCTACTCAGTGTGTCTCATTCTGAGGTGTTCCTCCACCAGTAAAACTTGATATGCCATATATAACCTGAAATGTGTTGAAAATAGTATTAAAACACGTTCAAAAAAGATTTTCATTTCTAAATGAATGTCATACCAGTAGCAGATATCAGATGGTGCTTTCATCTTAATTTTATGAAAATACATTAGATATATAAATGATACAGTGGTTTGTCTTCTTTAAAAAAAAAAAAAGCTTTTACATACTGTATGATGTGGGGCCTCTGTGTCTATTATTCTCTTATTCTAGCATACCAGATAAGGATTTTCGCATATTTCTACCGGGTACGGAATTTTCATTCTACACCCCCTCCACAGGATCATCCTATCCTGCTGTGAAGTTGGAGCAATTTATGAAGTGACTTATCAAAACATATGACATAGTTATCTTATTTGATGTCTAAAAAGCCATTGTGGTGAAATATTAATAATAATAATATCAATTAAGATAAGTATTCAATGTGTTTGGTATGCAAGAAAAATAATCTCACATGGCTTTTTCAGTTCAGATAGAAAATTTCGTCCCTTGGGATGACTGTTTTGGAGGGAATACGCAGAGTTTCTGCACAAACAGTTATCCATCGGGACAGAATTCTCTGTCTGAACCTCCAACCCATGTGACATTCTTGTAAGTTATTTTATTTTCTTGACGACAATTTCCAATCAAATTTAAATTGTTGTATAAATATATTTCCATAAACTTGGTTGAAAAGAATGCTCATTGTTTATATAAATCTCTCTCTCTATGTCCCTGGGTAGAACCAGTGCTGAGAGTTGTTTTCGAGAAGTCACCGGGTAACACCTGGGATCAGACCTATGACTTCTGGTACAGGTGACCAAAACCACAACCACATTACCATTGCTCCGCTTAAATCAAATTTTTAATCCAACTGGCAATGACTGCATCAATGCATATACATTATTTTTACATGTTATTTAATGAATTAATATAATTATGATGCATGTTGCCATTTTCAGTGTTTGTTCGATGTGGCAAGGATGGCAAGGCCGAGATCGTGTTGTTAGACCACGGTCTGTATGACTTCCTGAAGCCTGCCCACCGAGAGTACCTGTGTAACCTGTACAAGGCAATCATCATGAGGAACGAAGATGACATGGAAAAATACTCACATCTACTTGGTGTTAAAGGTTTGTGGTAGCACAATACACAATATTACTATACTTTTTAAGTCGGTCCCAGTTAGCTCAGTCGGCAGATATTGAATTAAATTTTACTGTCAATTAAATCTCACTGTCAATTAAATCTCACTGTCAATTAAATTTTACTTGTGAATAGTGACGTTGTCATGCTCAACCATAACCTGGTCACTCATGACCATTGCAGTGCTCGACCAATAAAGTAAAAATGATATATCACTATAATATGCCACCATTCCCAATATTGATTTTTAACTTTCAACATTGTAGCAAGTTACAGTTTTACATGCCAACTGAGTGTGATAACTGGAGCAAATCACACAATACAAGGGGTGTTACCTAAATAATGCGGTATTGGTACTTGAATTCTTACTACTATAAAGCAATGTCAGTGAATGTTTGACACAGATGTTTACCTATGACACGCACCAATGATCACTCCAACAATAAGAAATTATTTCCTTAATATACTGGATGATTTCCAAGAAATAATACAGCTAAGTTACATTATTTATGGAACACCCCACATATCAACACGAAGTACATTATTTATAGTTTATCTGTCACGTTTGATTGATCAGTTCATCTTCGTGACACTTTCTAATACAATGCACACGAATGAAGGAGAAAAAACTACTGTTATATAAAATTGATCATGTGTAGCTCATTGTTACCTTTAGACTACCAGATATTTGCAAGTCTCGTGAAACAAGGACCGGTGAAGTTCCAGAGGGCGCCATCACTGTTCCGTCATCGTCCAGTCAACATGAAAGACTTTCGTAAACTGCCAAAGTCAGTTCAAGCTGAACTGAAAGAAGATTTTGAAATTCTCCATGATAGAATTTTTAGAGTGATGCGAGATATGCCCAGTTCCTTACTTTTGATTTTTAGGTAAAACTCCAGATGGACTTTGTTATTGATTTCATATGTATAATACTGACATAACAATTAATGCACGCATTTTGAAAATTTATGACAGCCTATTTTATCCATATTTCTGGTATATCCTATATTACTTTATTAGATTTTAAGATTTATAAGTTTTATTCAAATTACTTTTGGAACTTGTTCCTGTGAGGAAATTGGGTAAAGTGAATTGTACATTTTGAAAGTTTGTGACAACTCAAACCCAAAATCAATGAAACTGCTTTGTAAAGTTTATTATAACAAGTGCATTGATTTTTAAGTCAGTATATTGTACTTGGTACTGTGGAAGGGTCTTTTTACATGTTGTATAGTTTCTTCGTAGTTGCATGCATCTGGTATAAAACGTTTTGTTATGACCATTTATATTATTTTCTCAGTTTGATAAGTTCTTTTTCATGTTTTCACTTTGTTGTATGTCGCATGCCTAGTGTTAACTCCTGGTATTCATCATTCAGTTATGGTTGTTGTTTGGACAAAAAAAAACTTTTTATGCATGTTAAAGAATGCTGATTGCAGCACAAATTATACACACATCGAAGGGCATTTTCATGAATTAGTTAATACTAGTTTATTTGAGCTTGATTGCGAATAAATGTCAAAGCTGATATGAACCGCTCTCGAGTCCGCTTTCTGGGGTAGAAACAGTACCAAATGATCTTTAGGGCATCAAGGTCTAGCTAGACTTCGAACACGCAATCTCTTGTGTGAGCAGCCAATACTCTATCCACTGCACTACCGCTCACTTCGTGAATTAATTAGTTACTCGGCAATCTTTACACATGCATAAAAGTCTTATTATTTAAGTTTCTATAGCACATGTCTTTATAATGGTAAGATTTAATACTTAGGTATTGAAGTTATATGCGTGCAGACAGACACATGAGCTATGTCTAATTCAATTGTGGTAGTAAAGGAAATTACAATCAAACCTGTCCTAAGCAGCCACTCAAGGGAAAGGCCAAGAGTGACCCCTTAAGGCAGGTTAATTAAAACTAAAATTACAGAAATGGTGAATAGAAACTGACTGTTTAAGACAAGTGATTACTTTATAGAGGTGACCACTAATACAGGTTTCACTGTACGGTGAAGTTACATGTACAGTGTTTTACTACATTCGTGTCTTCTAAATTAGAAGATGAGGGAACACAACGTCATTATCTAAATGTATTATATAAATTGAAATTATTTTTACAGATTTTGTCTCTACTGATTGTTTTGAAGGCCACAGGTCAAGGTCATATACCACAATTTTGGTAAATTTTTGGTAAATAAAAAATGGTGACATGTTTTAAGACACATAAGTGGAATAAAACTAAATTGACTTGACTATATCCTAAAACAAGAGAAAAAATTAGTGTAGATTGGTACACTGGTTAGTCATGGAAATAGATCAAAGGTGAACACCTGTGAAATGCTTTTGCAACAGAATAATGTTTACTTGATATAGAACATGTAATTCAACATGAGGTGATGATTGGTTACAATCAAATCTGTATCTTGTTTCAAATAATGTTTTGGAGGATTTACACTGAGTTTAAAAGTTGCCTTTTTGCCAATTTTTAAAGAATTTTGATACTGGAGACTTTCAAGTTGTGTACCAAGATTTACTTAGAAGTAAAGAAAAACAAGTGTAGCTACAATTTATGGATGAAAGATGAAAAATTAGCTTAAATGTGGTTATTCTTGTTAATTTATTTTGTTATAGTTGCGATGAGGCCATCTGCAACATTCCCTCATCTAGATGAGTCCATCTGCAACTTTCCCGCGTTGCGATGAGTCCATCTGCAACTTTTTTAACTGAGATATATAATACTAACAGTCATTTGTTGTAACTTTTGGGTAATGAAAAAGCTATTTTTCATAAAATGTAGGGTGTCTGAAAATGTATGTTGTCGGTGCAGCAAACTGCGTGCCCAAAATCTACAGCTTTAGCACATTGGTCTCCCAATATAATGTTTTGTGTGTTACAAAAATCTGAACTACCCATAGGTTCCTTTATCTCTTGATCAAACTAGGATTTTGACACTTTATGAAATTAGTTATTAAAATAGTATACATTGTAAAGGTGTAGAAGTGCAAAGGTTATAGTGTTTGGCCGCTCATGCGAGAGGTCATGAGTTTGATCCCAGACTTGACTTGATAGCTTTTCAAAAACAACAATCAGTACTGGTTGTACCCAGGAATTGGACCCAAGCGGGATTCATATAAGATTTGAGCTTTCCCAACATACTTAAGGTTAAAATAAATGAGGTCAAGGTCGTGATGTTACTTTTCCTGCAGATTATTATTCAAATGTTGCTTTGCTTTCTTCTGTAGAAACAGTTTTGGTTTCTTATTAAATTGTGTTGATTTTCTTTTATTGGCTTTCTGTTACTTTAGTAATGTATTATGTTGCAGCTTGCTTTACAGTTCAGTTTGATTAGTGTTATTTAAACATAATTTATTCACCAGTTGTATGTGATTACATTGAAAAATATCACATGTTAGTTAACACGTGTTGTATACAATTATGAAAGGGATTCAGAAGAAAGCTTACAGCTTTTATGAATCTGTCTCCCTGGAATGTTGTTTAGCTATTAAAGGTGTAAAAATCATTTACAGAACAAAAACCTTCCATGACCAAGTCAACATGTCTAACATCTAATGAAGTTTTTGTTTTTTTACCAGGTATTGTTGATCCTTGTGTAATAGAAGATTTTTGTGTGTTTTGTTTCTTGGAGAAAGGAAAAAGCAGGATGATGTTTGTCTGGTTTAAAGAGGCCTCATATATGTCCATAAAAATATCCAATAACTGTACACCAATGAATAATCCCCCCTCCCCCCACATCCACCCACCCCTTATAAAGCGCCTTCCCCACATTTTTACAGAAAATTAAACCATCTGGAAACTAGTCTTTAATCAAAAAAAATACACTTAGGTTTAAAGTCTGGTATATACGTATATGACGCATTGTGTGTTTTATGGCATTTTACCCTCACAAGTTTGTATTTCTATGACCCAAATAAATGTCCACTATTTGCAAAATGCATTGCCCCTGTGGGTGTTTATTCAGGGGTGTACAGTGAATGTAATCGGAAGAAATTATTGTGATGTTTTACAGCCACACGTGTAACTTTCTAGAAAAGTTTGTCTATAAACAGTTGCATTTGTAATTGTCTGTAATGCAAACAGTTCTGATTTTTTTCTAACACTCCTAGCTTATTTCTGTAAATCCGAAATTGTTTTTTTTTTCTTGTCTTTAATCAGAGCTCCAGATAAGATGCATATCTGCATATATGACGCATTAAAAATTTGTGGATATGCACCAGATTTGTTTTACGACCGTATCAATCATGCATAAGCAACGAGTTTTACACTAAAATCAATTTCTATATGCGTAAATAAGTTTACATTCTCTGAAAATCGACATTCACTGCACTTATCTTTGAACTTATCCACGTAAATAAATAACTGAATAGTTTCAATTAAACTTGCTTCAGTGATAAATTTTACTGGTTATAATGGTCACCCAGTTTGTGCAATTAATAAACAATGTCGCTAAGTTGTTTCTTGACGGGACAAAACTTTCGAAAGCTGAGTGTTCCAGCGGGATACCTGTTATTCCCAGAGCTGTTTCAATATTTTTGGTATATCCCTGGTTGAAAATTCTATTCAACAACATATATTGAGGTTATTTTTATATAATATACGCTCACTCGTCGGGTTAAATCATAAATGACTGTCACGCCATGACAATTTTATTTTGTAATTTGAAGAAAACATCTTTGAAAAAAAATGTACACTGCAGCAATATTACTAATATATACCCGGTTTTAGGTTGTTGGTATATGAAGATGAAATGTGCAAATCATGAAACTTTGTTTAAAAAGTCATGACATTGTTATCTTATTGTTTAAAATGTACAGACGATATACTCTGAGAAACTTTTTATTTTTAATGTCTTATTTTGTTTTGTAAGGTATCGAGACGCACATGCGCTACTTTCTAATACCAGTTTAAACATTGGCTGGTCTATGTTTCTACAGCGCCCTTTTTGGTCTTCCCGGCGCCAATTATTTTTCTTTAACAGATGTTAAAAGGTTATGGAAAAAAGAAATTAACGTTTAGAAAATTATGTTAATTTTGAAAGCAAATTATGCTAAAAAAATGATAACTTAATTTGGGAAATAATTAACAATTGAAAAGTTCATGGCCCTGTGGCCATGTTCATAAAAAAATCATGTCATATACTGCATTAAATGACTTCCATATTGTGCAGTGTGTATGCTTAAACTATATGTTTTTACTTATTCTGATTGCATTTTGGTCAGTTATGACATACATGCCAAATACAAATAAGCAGCAGAAAACTTGCTAATTTTGTGTACAAATAAGTCAATATAATTATTCCACTGTACAATGTCTTGTTCCTATTTTTCTACAACATTGGTGTACCATTTATTTTACATCCAAACAGTCATTTAACTATTCAGCAATGGTCTGTAAGAAATCCAAAGATTGAGCAGTAATATGACTGATATAAGATAAAAGGCAAAATGGAAAGTTTGATGTCCATTTGAACAGCTAAACACAAAATATTGTAGTAATTTAACAGGAGTTTGCAATTTTCTCTGTTACGCAGCCTCTTGTGTTAAGCAGCCAAATATATAAGTTTTATATTTACAGCCAAACTTGGTCTGTATTCAACAACCACATGCTCTAAAGGGCCATTATAGTACCTCCCCACTGTATGCTGCAACTTAACACAGGTTTGGTTGTATATCATATGCGCATTACTCATTACTATTCTGAAAAACTCAAGAATACTCATCTACGCTGATTTTGATGAGTAATTACTCATCGGCTTAAAAAATTTTCTGGAGCTCTGCTTTATACATTCAGTGGACAGTGATTTGATAAATTTATATGGATGATGTTGGGGAAGCCATAAAGTACACAATAACAACACTTTACTGTCTGATGGCAAAGTCCATATAACAAAAGCAGAAAAAAACATGTTTTATAACAAAATTTCATTAAAAAGCTTTAGCTTTGTTAATATTTATCAATACAAACATTTTATCGTAAAAAATATTGATTTTACAGGTGACGCCTCTTTAGCCAACCATTGTAATTTTCATTAAATTTATATAAATCTGCAGATTTTTTTGTTCCTGAAGCCGGGTCATTCCATAGAATATTGTTTACTTCAAATGTTATCCAGGTTGGACTCCATATCTTGGCATCAATGGAGAGAGCATAAATTAGTTTGACAGATGTTTTTCTTTTACTTCAATAGTACACACACATATATATACATGTATATACAAGTTTTCATTATTGATGAGCATATCACATATAAGCTGGTCCATAAAAGATAGATATTTGTAACTTATTTCAAAATACATGTAACAACGTAACTTGTGCATTTCGTTGCCAACAGATAAAGTGGGAGTATTTTGTGAAATTCTTGTGCAAAGGCCCTTGTTCAACAGAGCGTCAATAAGTTTGCCAAGTCATCTAACCCCGGAAGATATTGAGCATATGAAGGTCATGGCACAGAAACATTTTGATAAAATCATGGAAGTGCTAAAAGAAATGCCGCGAGAAATGTTGCTTATTATCAGGTGTGTGTGTGTGTTGGAAATTCATAGTTTGTGTGTCTGTCTGCACAATATCTTCATAGAGATTAACACATGTAGTCACTTTTTATGCCCCACCGCCCCTCTCAATTTATTGAGGTGGGGTTAGTGGGTGTAGAGTTGCCCTTGTTCGTACATCTGTATATTACACTTGTCTATTTGCACGTATCATCATTGCATTCCAGACCATTGACTTTTGGCAGAGTTCTTACCGTATATTTTTAATGGTAACTCTTGTCAGATTTACATCTCAACTTCTCAACCTGTTTTTTCCAAGCTTGATAGGGAGTATTAGTACGAAGTCCGGCTATGTATACCATCATTGTGTTTTGTCCATATTTGTGAAAAATCATCACACTTTGGTTTATCAGATCTTTTGAAATTTTTATACAAAATTTCTAATGGCAAAACACAGGCAAGATTGATTTTTCGGGGTTGTGACTTTTGGCAAGTTATGCCCCTTTAATTTGCGAAAAATTGTCTGTCCGTTTGTCACACTTTTATTGGGTTGTGAATTAAATTGAAAATGCCTGAATCAAATATTTTGTAATTTTAGTACAATGTTTATAATGATAAAACACTTGCTAAGTTTGATTTTAGAGTTTGTGGCATTTGTTGTTATACAGTTATGCCCCTTTAAATTGTGAAAATTCATATATTTGGGGGGTTTCCGTGCAATAACTAAAGAATGCCTGAATCAAATTTTTTGAAAAAAGTAGGGGACATAAATTCACTGAATTTGCTTGTTGTCACTATTCTAAACTCATTACTCAAATAGCATTGCTTCATTAAGGCTACAGGCACAGCATTTGTACCATCTGGCACATTTCTATATTGTTTACTTTCTGTCAACTTTATGACATTTTTTGTCACATTTATGGTTAAACAAGCCTCATCTGTCTGTCTGTCTGTCTGTCTGTCTGTCTGTCTGTCTGTCTGTCTGTCTGTCTGTCTGTCTGTCTGTCTGTCTGTCTGTCTGTCCTGTCCTGTCCTGTCCTGTCCTGTCCTGTCTGTCTGTCTGTCTGTCTGTGCATGTTCTTCTTACTTACTAATTAGTTTTGGTGTTAGAATAAGGTGGTGTTCGATGTCATAACTAGAAACTGTGCATGTCTTTATGATTTTTTCAGGAAACGTGTTCAATAAATTTTATGGAATATAATTTGTTCAAACTTGTGTTTATGTTCTGCACTAATTCAATGGGAAAAAAAGGAGAAATACTTTTATGCAGATTCAGTTTATAATGTTTCAGTTTATAGAGTTATCTTCCACAGTGCCTTCAAAGAAGAGATTTTATTGACAAAAAATAAATATTGATTATACCTCTTTTCATATTCCCTTATTCACAAAGTACCTTAAGTAATACATGCTACTTGGAAAATGTTTTTTTGCACACTGGATAAGGATATGCATTTTTACTGGGGTAAGGTATTTCTATTTCACCCTAGGGCCGAGATAAAATTCTCGAGCTGTTATGTTTGAACCATCTAGATGACGTAGTATGTATAAAATATATGACGTTATTCATATACATGTAATAAAACATCTTAAAGCAGTCATTGTAAAATTTATAAGGATAAATTAAGTTAAAATAATTATTCAGTATGTTTGGTTTGTGAGAAAAAGAATCATTAATGGCTACCTCAAACCCATGTAAGATTCTTATAGTCTTTATATTTATGTTAAATTTTATATTTTATTTTATTAATAAGATCAATTTTGTTTATTTCAAGGTATCACAACATGGACCCAAAAACTGAATAAATTAACACAACTTTGTTTCGAAAAATGATTTAAATTTTAAGCTAATTATTAGAACATTGATTATTATCTGGAAATTTACATCACTGGGTAATTCATCTTCAGGAATTATGTAATATGCTGTCATACCTGTATTTAGCAGTCACCTGTAGGGAGAGACCCACCATAACCTGTAGTTAAAAGTGAACAAATCACCAAATTGTGTAAGAAGAATATTATATAAGCCATTTTTATGTGCAATGTTCATAAAATAGTACTGATACCCATAGTTATGGAACTATATTTATTTTGTTGTTAAGCAAAAATGTTTTATTTTTTATAATATATGGATGGCAGTCTTTAATGATTAGCCGTGTTTGGCAGACAAATAGATGTGAAGAAAATGACATTCACAATCATGTTATTTAAATAAAGTTAGTTTTCATCACGGTGGTGGCGAGTGTAATATTTCAAAACTAAAAGACAGTGAATTATTCTAAAAGTTTCAGAAAGTTGTATACATATATATTATATATATAATATTATTGATATAATATGTATATACTATATACATTCTTTGTGTAATGATTGGTTTGATATGTGAACATTTTAATATAGATCTAACCTACTGTATAACTACAATCATGGGTAGAAAAGAAAACTACTTTAAACTGGTGGGTGCTAAACACAGGTGACCTCTAACACAAGGTTGTGTGTACTCTTTGCCTACCAGAAATAAAGACTAATTATTTATCATATATCACCAGAAATATGAACACAATACGAGCAATAACCAGAGAGCATGGCCATCCTGTAGACAGATACGGAATTATGGCGAAAAGGTAAGAAATTAAGCATTTTTGACCTTCTGGCTTCTGTTTCATCAACGTAATATATATATATAAGTTTCTTGTTATCTCAAACTCTGTTCTGTCTACAGGATATCTGTAATTAAAAATTATGTTTCCTTCGTTTGTTAAAATCACACTGTTTATCTCCAACTACTGGTTATCTCAAAGTATTTTCTAATTCCCTGGACTAGAGTCAGCTGTATATACATCATCCTTTAAAATTTTAAATCTTAAGAAAAGCATTCGGGTGATCATAATTTTAGACTAGTTCCAGTATTTTAAATCTAAGAAAAGCATTCAGGTGATTATGATTTTAGACTCGTTCCAGTACAGCTGCATATGGTTTTATGGAAATTTATTAAAATATATAACCAGTCAAAATCCAGTTACGTTTATAAGTATTTAAGGAAAACTTATGAAAAAATTGTGAAACAAAATCCTGTTCTCCATCACAATCATACAAAGGTAGAGCATGGACGTCTCATCCAATATTGTAGTGAAAACAGTTGTATCAAACCTGTATTTACGTATCAAAATGGATATATTCCCTTTAGACAGTGCCTTATTTCATATTACCTGATTGTGTACATATTTTTAATTCTGTAACGTGTTCATGTCTACATACTAATATTATTAATACATTATCTTATAAAACTGACATATTTTCAGTGCTATTACTGGTACATACAGAAAGGAATCGCAGAGTTTCAGTTACATCGGCCGTGCCCAGGCTTGGTGGGAGAGATTTGTGTTCGACTACAGGGTAAAAGCCGAGGGCTGGAAACTTTGGCTAGCGTTTGCATACCTCCGTCTGCTGCAGGTACTTGGGCGTGCACCACCTATGGATAAAGTTAAAAGTTTCATGGAAAAAGAAGAAAAAAGGTATTTAAAGTAAAATTATCCAACAAATCGTATCAACAAAAAAATCTTAAGTATTGGACATAATTTTAAGCAGCCATGTAATGAATGAGCCTTTTAGGACTTGTTGTCGCTTAAAACAAGTTATTTTGCTCTGAAAGCATATAAATGAGAAACACCAAACGTGACTGCTCAATATTTTTACTAATATATCATTTAATACAAGTAACTATCAAGTCTTAAAATATAACAATCAAACACTGATTGGTGTTGTACATGTCACATCAGTTGATAAATTTATCGTTTATGACTGGTCATTTTGAAGTTACTATACACTGATTGTTGTATCAAAACTGAATGAACTTGTATTCATTTAAAATTATTTGGTTCATTTATTTGCTATTGAATACCTTTGTGTTACGAAAATATAATTTAACCCTTTACTTCATATAAACGCCTTTGGACAACTCTAATATTGAAAGCATTAATTCACCACATATCAGCAATGGGTGAATTATGTTTATATTAACTGACAGAGTGGAAAACAGTGCAGGAAATGTTCATATTGCTCGTTAGGAGCAATCTGAACTTTTCCTGCACTGTTTTCAAAGACCTTCTGTGATTGGTGCGGGAAAACTATAGAGTAAAGGGTTAAAATATTTTAAAAATACACATTACAACTGTTGTATGTAGTTTTACATACCTGTAATATACCTGTAACAAACCTTTATATACCTGTAACAAACCTCTGATTCCTGTAACATAACACTGCATACCTGTAACATAGCTCATCTGTACCAGTATTTGTATTATCATTCATCGTCATCAGATCATTGTCATTTCATTTCATATTCATCATATTTCTATTCATTCATCCACAGTTATAACTAACTTATATATCTTCGTTTTATCGTGCTTTGTAATATCATTGTGTTCTGTTCATTTATATTCTGTTCCATGTTAACATCATTTACTCATTCAGTTTTCATTCATGCAGTTCTGTGCCAAATTTCAGGAAGATCAAATTTCTGCCAATCAGTTCAAAAGTTTGGCAGGAAGTCCTTGAAAAATACAGTGAGGATTCTTTCTATGGCCGTTGCCAGGAATATTTCATATTGGGGCAAAGTTTCTGGTTCATGAGATACAAAATGGCTGTTTACTTGAATACGGTTGGTCAGATTATGGTAGAATAAAAAACGGAAAACTGAAGAATTGCTTGAGCTTAAGTATTTGTTTGTTTGTTTGAATATTCAGCGTAATGTTTATGCCATCGAGGGCTGACAGAAGATCAATTAAACTAGCCACTCTTTCCTGGGATTCTTGAAAGTTAACCAGAACCAGAACTCGAGCAGACCCATCTCTGCATATAACTGATAATTTTCCACTTGATTTAGCAGTGAGAGACGAATGACAATGAGACATGGTGCTGTATATCAGTCATCATGGAAGCTGAGGCTGGGTGGCAATTCAAACTCACGACCACTTAATTGATGGTCAGACACACTAGCACCTGAGCCAACCCCGGGCCTGGCTAGGCTAAAGGAACACTCAAATTTGTAAATATGATGATGATGTATAATTGGTGTAAAACAATTGTTTATTTCGTCCGTCAGTTTGATATATATATGATGAGTCATAACATTCTCACCTGAGCAAGTTAAAGAAATATTGAAATATTTTCACTACACAGGGTAGTCCTGGGTTGTTTTGATTATTTATCTCTGTCCTGGGTTCTAGATCATGTAATTGTGACAGTTGACATGGTTTTATATGACTCATTACCAGGTATTAACTGTTAATTATAATTTAGTTTATTACTTTCCATAACTGACCATACTGAATTTTGTGAACAGCCATGAATTATACGTACATTTGGTGCCTGGTGACATTATGAAGCAAACAACAAAGAAATGTTTGGTGTTTTTGGGCCAGTTTCAATAAATATCTCGAGCTAAGATATTTCTCATCTCAATTTCTCTAAACAACTACTTGAAAATTGTTGCCAAATAAACAATCACACAGAATTGAAGTTCGAATAAATCTTTACTCATTGGTAAAGGATAACAAGTAAACTGATCAATGTAAATGAAGTTATAGTTGAGATGAGAAAAAATCTCAAGTGGAGATGTTTAGCGAAACTTGGTCATGTTTAATATCCTCAGAAATGCAAATTATTTGAAGTGGTTCAATTGGTGGTGTGTGTTGGGGGGGGGGGGGAATCTTGGTTGAACAGATGGAGAAGAAATTGTTCTCGATAAAGTGATCAAGATTTGTATATGAATTTATGAATCCAGTCACAGGCACCAAGTGTATGACATCTTGAAAGAGAAAGTCAATGACATGTATAAGATATTACTAACAAACTTAGGAGAAAAAACAAAACAGGGTAAATAAAGTATATAGAAATAGGTCTCATTTGATATGGTTTGGAAGCACTTTTTCAGAAAATGATGTGAAATGTTGTCTCCTGGAGACAGCACCTTAGATCTGCTTGACCACAGAGTGTTGGAAATCACATTCGTATCTTTGGCATTTACAAAATTTACAAGATAGTAAGATGTTCGGTAGATGAAAAAAAAAAAAAAAAAGTAATATTTTTTAATTATAATTTTAAATATTCAAGTTTGCATATTGCATGAATTTGTAAAAGTCTACAGTTGGTTAAATAGAAAGGATAAATACTGTAAGGATGAAAACAGTGTTTTCTCCTATCAAAATGACTGATGTTGTGTGAATGTTAGTTTATAAATTTTGATGAGTTCAAAGGTCATGTTAAAATTATGACTGACATGACATTGTTCAGCCAATATAGGAAAAAAAAATAAAAATCTATTAAAAGTGCATATTGAATCAAAATGGGATAAAGAACTAGTTTTTTTACTATTTTACCTTGTTTTCACTGTTCTAACATTTTAACTTGTGCACTCATAATGTTAATTTATGATTTTTTAAAAATTCTAATACATGTATATATTGCAATTTTATTTCACATTTGAAAAGGGTATGGCCAGGATTTAACTTCTTTGTGCATGAAATACAATGTAATGGTAAAATTTTCAGATCAAAGGATGCAGGGAACGGAATTTTTTTTGTCTTTTGTTCATTTTAATGTAAAATTATTGTCCTGAAAATTGCTTTAATTCAGCAACGTGTTTTTTATATATGTCATTTTATTTATGTTTCCAATTAATTAAGTCAACTAATTAATTATCTCTTTCTAACTAAAGTAAATTGTGATATAATAACTCTTTGTTCATAGAGCCTGTTTGTTATCTAATTAGTAAAATGCCTGTTTTAATGTCATTATTTTAGTTACAATCAAACTTTTAACTCCTATATTTACTATTATATCTTGCTGATTTCTTTTTGTTCCATTTTCTGTACGACAGCTTTCTCATATGACCTGACAAAAATCTGGGACTAAACCAATTTTTGTAATCTATTTCCTTATCCACAAATCATAATCACGTTTTCACGAAAATATTTTAAAACTTTATTTTTTTGTAGCATCAATGACGTCACCATTTATATTTATTACGTCTGGCCTACCTAAAAGAACAAGTTAAGGTTAAAAATTATATTTGAGGTGAATTAATAAAACAAACTCTGTGCTGTAATTTCTGGGTTATATTTAGTATGTACTTTAAAATATCAATTTCTTCATATATATGTGAAATTTGAGGCATTAAACATGTATTTAAAAAGTAAAATATTTTTGTGATGATGGCCATTATGAGGGTCTGTCATTTGACTGAGCTGAATGGGAGAAATAACGTAAGAATCAATCACGAGTTCACCCATGTTGGATAAAAAAATCTCACCTGTTGTCTTTCATTTCTTTTCTTTAGTTTAAGTTATTGCATTGTTGTGTAATTAATCTAATATCAAAAACTTGGACTCAGTCTCAATATCATCATTTTTTTATTGCTGGAAAATAGCATTTTTTTATCTGAGATTTTGAGTTAAAGATTTAGACTGAAACCTTTGATTTGGGCCCAGTATTCCTGATTGGCTGGTTCCCATATTAATCATTGGTTCAATGCAACACTGCTCTATTTCCCTATTTGTTTATATACAGATAGAATTATGTTAAACACATTTGCTATAAATTGATATATTTCACTTCAGGTACGAGACTTTGTGAAGAAGGTGTACTGTGATTGGTCCAAGCTTCATCTGTGATCGTCAAAAACTTCTGTCCGATATTATGCCGAGAGTAGTTGGAAAGGTCATCAGTCTGTAGAGGTTATTTCTCTACTGTCAACATTCTCAGGATTTTGTAATGGATCTTGGCTGGGACAGAATGTTTGGTTACAAATATGGTGGGAAAAATATGGATGTATTTTTACCCATCACTGCAAAATCAAAACAAGAGTTGGATTGTAAATTTATGGGTTATCAACTCATTATGTATACAGTATTTTAAGAGACACTATTAGAAAGGATGGACAGATATCTTACTTTTGTATTGTGTAGATTTCTATGTTTCTTTAATGTGCTCAATGGATGGGCCTTGTTTTGTGTAGTCTTTACAAGTATTAAAATATCATTTTGATAAATTTTCACTTAGGGCCATAATAAATTAATTCCTAGATAAGTTATCGTCCAAATTTTTCTTTAAAATGGGGAAGGCATGAGGATTTTATTTTTATTCAATTTTTTAAACTTTTGATGTTTTTTTTAATGAAAAAAAATAATAATTTTTAAAAAAAAAAAAAAATTATGAAAATAAAAATGGTCGGGTGGCATGAAAATAAGGAGGAGGGCAGGGATGATAATCTAGCAATTAATTTATTATGGCCTAATGTTATGTAAGAAAGTTATCTATCTGGACAATAAAACTGTAAAATTGAAATATTTAAGTATGTATATAGACACATACGTGTAATTGTGTAAAGCATATTTCATTTTTGCCCGAGATTTATATGGATTTCTAGGCGAAATGATAGTGACATTTCCTAGTGGTAATTATTTCTCTCGGGCCAGATTTTAGGAAATACTTTTTTTTTTCTAATTAATTGTTTGTTCTTGACATATCAATATAATTATGTTTATTAAGAATTTTAACATATAGATAAATGAACATTTGTTTCGTATAATGGGATATAATGAGGGCACTCTGTTTTTACCAGATACCAGAACTACCCCCGAGAATTTTTCTCATAATAGTAAACAAACGTTTATTAAGGCCATTATTAATTAATTGATAGATTATCATTCAAATATTTCTTAAAAACTGGGAGGGCTGGAGGATTTTAGTTTTTATTTTTATTTTTAAAATTTTAATATTAATTTTTTTTTTTTTTTATGAAAATAAAAAGGGTTGGGGCAGCATGAAAATTAGGGAGTGGGCGGGGATGATAATCTAGCAATTAATTCATTATGGTCTAACCTCAAATTTATATATTTTGGGAACGGAAATAATAATGATATGTAACTGGACCAGAAAAATATGCGATTCAAATTCCTCAACTTTTGCTTATATGGCTAATGTTTTACCAACTGAGCTAACTGGACTGCTGACATATGTTTCTCTTCTTACAGGAAATGTACACACTGTTACATATTCCCTCACAAATTTGGAATTTGTTCCCTAATTATTTCTTTTCAATAAAGACCAGAAAATCTTGTAAATGTTTTCTCAGATTATATATAAGCCACAGTCCCTCGTTGGGTGCCAATGTAACAGAATGAGAAAAATATGCAGCCAGTCCGAGACTCGAGTCCAGGACCTTACGCTTGCAGGGTTACGTACACACTGTGACATATAATTCAAAAATAAATAAATTAAGTAAATAATTGAAGAAAATTCTATTTTGCTTCAATTGTCTGTGATATTAAGAATCCCCATATGTTTCAATTCCGTATGATATAAAACATAATCATATTAATTACCGGTAATAATTTGTATTTTTCAAAGTGGTTTTAAAAAGTAGCACAACACCACCAGTTTTATAAAAAAACTATTACTGGTAATAGTTTTTTTAATATGTAATTTTTCTTAAGCAATATTTTAATATTAAGAACTCTGTATGGTTTTTTCCAGACACATTCTTCTAGCATGTCAATGCCGGGATATACCAGTTTTGTTGAAATATACCAGTTTTGTTGAGATATACCAGTTTTGCTGGGATATACCAATTTTGTTGAGATATACCAGTTTTGCTGAGGTATATCAGTGTTGCCGGGATATACCAGTTTTTCTGGGATATACCAGTTTTGTTGGGTTATACCAGTTTTGCTGAGATATACCAGTGTTGCTGGGATATACCAGTTTTGCCGGGATATACCAGTTTTGCTTGGATATATTAGTTTTGCCAGGATATGCCAGTGTTGCCAGGATATACCAGTTTTTCCAGGATATACCAGTTTTGTTGGGTTATACCAGTTTTGCTGAGATATACCAGTGTTGCTGGGATATACCAGTTTTGCCGGGATATACCAGTTTTACTTGGATATATTAGTTTTGCCAGGATATACCAGTGTTGCCGGGATATACCAGTTTTGCTGGATATACTAGTGTTGGTAGGATATACCAGTTTTGCCTAGAAACATTGTTGAAATTAAAATCAGTGCTCTCTATATTATCTATTTATTGTGTTATTAATATTTAATCTATTCTTCTCTCTTTCTCTTTTTTGCTATGGATGTGTTTGGTATTTTTAAACTAAATTTATTTAATTGTAAACTAAACATTATTAATTTGTACATACCACTATGCTGCTGATTTTACTAGGAGCCGGTCTCCACTAGATTGTGTTATAAATGATGTCCTGATAGTAGTTTTGGACATAAGTTTAATGTTTATTCAGGCTATGTGCTTTCTATTTTATTATTACGCTACAAGAAATTGAAGAGTAGGTTTTGAATTTCTGTGGAACCCATATTCAAATGATGAGGTCAGAAAAACTTTTATTTATCTGTTTGTCTGTCCTGAAATGGTTCCCATTCCATAACTAAAATTTTATTTTCTTTAAGATCTTTAAAAAACACTAATTTTGGTTACTTACATCAAAAAGGAAGCTTGGTATTTGTTTTAAGCTAAATTTGGTCAAGTTCAAGGTCGCTGTTACTAAAATTAGAAAACTGGTTTCTGCTTAATAACATTTTCTTTTAGATTTTTTAGACGAAATTTTGTGGTTTTGTTCCTAACAGAAAAAGGAAGTTTAGGGTTGCTTTTTAACCAAATCAAGCTGAAGTCTAGGTTGCCATTGCTTTAACCCATAGATATGCATTTTCCCGCACCAATCACAGAAGGCCTTTGAAAACAGTGCAGAAAGAGTTCAGATTGCTCTGAACACTTCCTGCACTGTTTTCCACTCTGTCAGCTAATATAAACATAATAATCCAATAATTCAAAAGCCTTCTATATTAGATATCCAAAGGCGTCTATACGAAGTTAACGGTTAAGTAGAAAAATGGTCTGATTCATTGTTCAGAAATGGTCAAAACAAAGATAATTTTTCTAGGTGTATAATATTTTAAAAAGTCTTGCCTTCAAAACTTTGGTGAAACTAAAATCAGTGCTGCCTGCTTAGGCCATCCTTTAAAAGATGTTTGTTTGCTGTGCTTTGGACCAGTATCTTTTATATGGGTAGATTGGTAGCTAATTTATTTTTTTGGTCAGATTCTGATTTCTTGTCATTTTGAACAAAATGTGGTCAGAAATAATGAAAAATTCAAAGTATATAAAAACGTTTGAGTAGCTGCAATTTGAATGTGTAGGTAGGAGCACGGCAAACAGTTTTTTTTTAATAATGGCTTCATAGTGTTATTAATCTATTTATAAAATGCATATATACATCACCTATATATAAATGTATTTCTTCTCTTTTTAGTCCGTGTGGTTCCGGCTAAGAATTTTATCATTTTTTGTCATGTTCACTATTGTGGTTAAATTATCAACCTCTGTGTGGTTCCAGGGAGCTATATGAGTGATGGCAAGAATAGGATCACTGTGGCATATGCAAATTGTAAGAAGCGACAATTTGAGTAATACTACAGAATTTGTTGAAACTCTGCAGTTTTGCAGGTATCAAGGTTCTAGGTTCATTCTGCATATCCATTTGTTGATGTATTGTTTTTAATCTGTATGTTAATTTGTTGTTTATGTACATGTAGAGTGAACCTGGAATCTTCCTTCCTGTTGTCATCGAATAACGTATAATGTGTTGCTACGCCGTAAAACCCTATTCACTCATTCCTTATTAAATGTTAATTTATTTGTACATATCACTTTGCTGCAGATTTTATTCAATATTAGGAGCTGGTCTCTATTTAGTATCATTAATATAAATGAACAGAACTGACGGTAGTCTTGGAAGGTTGTGCATTGTTTGATTGTGAATTCAAGTCAAGCCTTGTGCTGTCTATTTTATTATTGAGAGAAATGAGCATTAATTTTTTGTGTTTCATAGAAAGTTTTGTTTTAAGCTCATATCCCAGTAACTACAAGCCATACATCAATGAAACAGCATAGGTGCCTTCAGTTTAATTAAGGGGACTTTACTGTACAAATGATAACTGTTGTTTTTAATTTAGAAAGCATTATGTCTTCTTTTACGCTTGAAAATTTCATAAAAGTTCCATGAACGACACAAGAAAGATAACTCTGTTTAAGGCAGTTTTATTGCCCCTTTTAAACTTGAAATTTTGATTTAAGTTATTTAAAAAGCTTTTTTGAATTTTTTTTATTGAAAATGAATAGCTGTGTTCATATACTAGTATATACCTTTTAATACTAGAAAATTGTGTTAAATTTTGGTCTTATCTCATTAACCCTAGTCTTACCGTGCGTTGAGTTCTTGAGACAGGCTCCATTATTATGTTCATTTCTCTATGATCTGATAACTGTCATTTTTGAGACAGAAAAAGCTTTCAAAAGTAAAGAATGCCGCCCTCTGACAGCTCATGTTATGCTAACATAGCAACTTCCACAAATGGCATAAAATGAAATAAGCTTTGGATCAATAACACCAATAGCAGCACAATACTGTAAATACATCTTTCCCATCTTATCAACGTTGTTGCTGAAGCAAAGGATATGTGTCGTTAGTCCACTGTCCCATATATTGCAGCTATTTATCGCTAGTTTTACTGTGCACAAACAATGCTTAACTCATTTTACCACATACAATTTCTCAAGCACTGCTAAAAGGATACTGTTGCAACAAAATAACAAGGCCATCCTTAAAAAACAAATTTGTTTGCTGTGATTGGACCCAGAATTTTTAGGTAGATTGCATTTTAATCTTTATATTTTTCTGCAGACTTTGATGTTTTATTGTCATTTTAAACAAAAGTGGACAGAAGTCATGAAAAAATTATCTTCAAAGTCAATAAAAATGTTTGGGTAGCTGCAATTTGAGTAGGTAGGAGTACGGCAAGCAAATATTCCCAAAGAGAATATAGTAACTAGCTACAACTTCCCAGATGACCATCAGTACTGTCAGACTTTATACATGTGACATGGATCAGATTTAGTTTATACTTATTTATTTTAGCTTGATTGCAATGAAAGCTCAGAGCTTATTTGAACTGTTCTCGAGTCTGCTTCCTGGGTAGAACCAGTACTGAGTGTTGTCTTATGAGAGGCATCGGGTCAAGCTGGGGATGGAACCCGCAACTTCTGGTGTGAGCAAACAACACTCTATCCTTTACGCTACCACTCTGCTTTAAATTGTAGATTTTTTTCTTGTAGTAACATATTTCACATAAACTTGTTTTTATCTTTCTGTGATTTCTAATTCTATTTTGTTTAAGTATGAAGATTAGATATATGTATACAGTCATACCTGTCTTAAGCAGCCAGTTAAGGGAAGGAGAAAAAATGACCTTTAAAAACAGGTTGATGCTTAATACAGATTAATTTGTTCTGAAAACATAGAAATGGAAAATAGCAAATATGGCTTCTTAAGACAAGTGGCTGCTTAAAAGAGGTGGCCATTTACACAGGTTTTACTGTATGTAGAATTATCAAACTGTTGATGAATTTATGGGGCTTATGTCAATGTTTTGTTATATGAAATTGATTTTGAAGCTAGTTCTCTCTACTTGTATAAATCTCAGTTAATACTTTCCTGGGTAGAAACAGTATCAAGCAGTGGTTTAAGTGACTGTCTTCTTGCATACTGGATAAGGATATTGGCAGTTTAACCAGGGTTAGGTATTTCTACTTTCTATTTGGAACCATCTGGATAACATTACATAGAAACTATGACATAAATCATTTGATCAAAAAGAATCATTCATGTTTTTTCTGTTCCGGTAGAAAATTCCGTCCCTTGGGATAACTGTTTTCACAGGCACTCGGAAGAGTCTCATTCCCGCCAAAACAATTATCCCTCTGGACGGAGTCTTCTCTCAGAGTCTCAAGCCCATGTCAGATTCTTGTAATCTAATGAGTTGACCACTTACCTGTTACTGCCAAAGTCGTGGGTTCAAGCCCAGCCCTGTCAAAAAAAACATGTGAGAATGATTGAAAGTTATTACTTGCGGAAAGGATGGTGGTTATACTCAGATTAATGATGAAGTTTTCCTCGACCAATAAAACGGGAATTACCATATATATGGTGACCTGTTGTGTGTAAAATATGGCATTAAATCTCGGTTTAAAAAAATACCAAGCAGATATGACTAAAGGGCCTCCTCACTGGAGGACATGCCAGATGTGGGGGATTGATCAAGGGCTCACTGAACCTAGGTAGGACTCTTGTGTCTAAAACATGTGTTTTGTGTGTTGTAGCTAACATTGTAACATGACAGTATTTCAGGGTTTTTAACCATGTATTAATATTTTTTAAATTCATTCAAAATCTGAACACGTGCACAGAACATAAATGGTCAAGTATGACTGCAGAATATATTACTTCAGACTTCATACATGTACACATGTGTAAAACCCAGTTATGTGAACTACGTTCATTAGGTATTTCTTATAGAGTTATGAAAGGTCATTTTTGATAGTATTATGCATTGAACTGACACATTCACTTTTTAATATAATAAAAACCATGCTCACACATAAAAACATTTTTAAATGTTATGTTTATTTTGTATAAAGTATATAACTTATGATTCATGTCTGTTAGGCTGTTATATAGTTGTTTATTCGCATATATGTACATGATGAACTAATTTTGAAAACTGTTCATAAAATATAAAATACAACATAATCCTGAATGTTTCTGTTATTTCATTCTTTCCATAAATTGAGGTGAATTTGGACGTTTAGTTTATACTAATTTATTTTAGCTTGATTGCGATGAAAGCTCAGAACTCATATGAATTGCTCTCGAGTCCACTTCCTGGATAGAACCAGTACTGAGTGTTGTTTAATGAGAGGCATTGGGTCGAACTGGGGATCGAACCCACAACCTCTGGCTTGAGCAGCCAACACTATCCATTACACTTCCACCCTCACTTGATTTGGACGTTTACCAATATGTATCGCTTACTTTTCACATTGCGTGAAATAGTGATGAAAGCTGCTACATATACCTGACCATAGATATCCTAAAACTGTTGTAACGGGGACAGGTTAGCTCATTCAGTAGCACACCTGACTATCAATCCAGGGTCATGAGTTTGAATCCCTGCCCAGCCACAATCTCTGTGATGCATCTTATCGTCCTAAAACTGTTGTAACGGGGACAGATTAGCTCATTTAGAAGTGCGTCTGATTTTTTAATCCAGGGTTGTGAATTTGAATCCCTGCCTGGCCATAGTCTCTGTGATGATTGATATACCACATTGCGTTTTATCGTCATTTGTCTCTCAATGATAATTCAAATGAGAAAGTCATCAGTTACTTTGTGAAGACGGCTGTTCTCAAGCACTGGTTAACCTTCCAGGAAAGAGTGGTAAGGTTAATTGTTCAGCTGTTAGCCCTTGATTAATTGTTCAGCTGTTAGCCCTTGATTACAAATTGACACTAAATATTCATACCAGACAAAAAGACTTCTAAAACGTTAAAATCTCTTCAGGAGCAAATCAGATTTGTATATAAGAATTTTAAAAAAATTTACCTCTTTAGATGGTAATCTGCCAATATTGTAACTTTGCAAAATCTAAAAAATGAATAAAGTAAAGAAAAAATTATCAATGAAGTTTTTTAAATAACCACAAATACCTTAATTCAAGTACATTTCTACAATAATGTTCTTAACACAAGTACCTTAGTTCAAGTACATTTCTACAATAAAGTTATTAGCACAAACAACTTAGTACAAGTTCATTTCTATAATAACGTTATTAGCACAATCAACTTAGTTCAAATTCATTCTTACAATATCCCTTTAAGCACAAACAATTTAGTTCAAGTACATTTTTACAATTACTTTCTTAGCACAAGTACCTTAGCTCAGGTACATTTCTACAATAACCTTTTCAGCACAAACAACTTAGTTCAAGTACATTTGTTCACTAACGTTATTAGCACAAATACCTTAGTTCAAGTACATTTCTATAATAATCTTAGCACAAATACTTTAGTTCAAGTACATTTCTAAAGTAACTTTCTTAGCACACATATCTTAGTTCAAGTACATTTCTACAATAACGTTATTAGCACAAACAAGTAAGTTCAAGTACATTTCTACAATATCCTTTTAAGCACAAACAACTAAGTTCAAGTACATTTCTACAATTACCTTCTTAGCACAAGTACCTTAGCTCAGGTGCATTTCTACAATAACCTTTTAAGCACAAACAACTTAATTCAAGTACATTTGTTCACTAACGTTATTAGCAAAAATACCTTAGTTCAAGTACATTTCTACAGTAACCTTAGCACAAATACTTTAGTTCAAGTACATGTGTACAATACCCTTCTTAGCACAAATGCTTCAATTCAAGTACATTTGTACAGTAACCTTCTTATTCAGATATCACCAGATGCCACTATTTTAAATAGTACAAAATTCTCAAAATAATGTCAGGGGAGACCCCCGACCACCACCCCCACCACAATAGAGAGGGTTGTCTTTGTCACGTACTCTCCCCCGCTTGGACCGGGGCACTCCGCCTGCGCATACAGCTTTGGTTTCACCTTCACTAAATTCGTGGCTAAGCTTCTTGGCTTTTATTGAGCCTCTTCATAAAAGTAATAATTCTATTTACTTTATTTATATCATCGTATATATCAGCAGTACGTGTGACCAAGGAATTATATAGAGAAGGAAATGCAACTGATTGACAGTTTGTGAACGCTCGCGTATACAAGTCCTTGGTGTGACACAGATACATGAATTAGTTTGTTAACAGTTTTATTATACTTATTCATTAATCTACATTTGTTAACTCGATCACTCTAGTGGTACAAGAAGATACCCAGAAAATGAAGAATAATTGTGTCCAAGTATTCCTTCTCCCGCCTTTCGAACCTGCACTGATACGTCATCTCCGGCATTGAGTTTTAATATCGCAGATTGCGAGCCCTGGTCCTCACGAATTGTACCATGGGTAAAAACATTGGCAATATGGCGTCCATTTACGGCAATGCTGGCTTGCAATTCTGTATTAACCCATGACGTCAACGAGGTCGTGAAGAGATAAAGTCCACCCATCGGGGCAATGAAAACGCCGTGATTAGAGTTGTAGGCAGAGCCCATGTTGGTCTCCACGTGATCGAAGACGATATCTTGATTTGCGCCAAATGTCAGGTGCTCCGGTGAGACGAATGCGGAAAATGCTACTGGCAGTTCTGCAGTAGTCCGAATAGTTTTGTGACCTTTAAAATGGAAAGAAAACATAAGTTACCATCTCTGACCATTCTTTAGGTGCAGATTATCACACGTCTTAATTGTTATTTATTTTAAAGGTATTACATAATATATATGCCAACTAATCAAAATAGCAACTTATTCATTTACAACACTGACTAGTAACAATACATTACTGTATGCTAATACATTTGAAAGGCATTATATACCGGCCTATTCTTTAGTGTGTACGACATACCTGATTTATAGTCTCCGTGTTTCTTCGGTTCAATCACGTCTGTTTCTGTAGCGACTTCTGACAGATTGTCAACATCATCAGATAAAGCTGTTTCTTTATTTAAAGCTGCGACCTGTATCTTAATTTGTGTGTTTTCAAGTTTCAGTTCGGTGAGTTCACGATTCTGTATCACGATGGTCGTCTGCATTGTCAGTACCTTGGTTTCTAGTTGCTCCACACGCGCCAACAACCGAAGAATTGCATCCTCGCCCTGATATTGTTCCGACATCACTCTCGCTGCAAATGTCCACACTAACGTCAAAAATATCGTGCATGTATCCATATTTTACTTCTTGGAGTGCTTAATAGTATTTGTACAGTAATTTCAATTTTAACGTTTCGTTCTTCTGTTTCTTTATCACTGATAAGATAAGCGGTGGGAATGTTAATATATTCAGTCCATGGACCTGTTTTTGTTATCAATGCATTAATTATGTGTCTCTGTCCTTGTATATGTAAACTGAATTTCATGTATAACAGTAATGCAACCTGTGGCGACCAGACTGCAGAAACGGCAGCAACTCTCCTCGCCAATGACCGTTACATAGCACTGGTAGCATTTATGCCGATGGTGTTGTTTGTAATTTTTTAAATCTATTAAATCGTTTGGAAACTTATTCCAAGTACGTATAGTCCTGTGACTGAAGATATGCTTGCTTGTGTCCGCGCGAACTCTTATTTGTTTAAGACCGCAGCGTGGTGTAATGGTAGAGCGTCCGCCTCGCACGCGGAAGATCGTGGGTTCCCCGATCGGATCATACCAAAGATTTTAAAAATGGTACTAGAAGCTTCCTTGTTTGACGCTCAGCATTTAGAGGAGAGTTCTAGGGCTGGTCGGCCCGGTGTCAGTATAATGTGACTAGGTGGGGTATCATACCATGTGTCTGCGACACGATACTCCAGTGTGACAGCGCTCAAAATACTGTCTCAAGTAGACACCGTCGTGATATGATTGAAAAAATGTTAAAAGCGACGCCAAACACCATACAACAACAACTTATTTGTTTAAACGGACTTAATCGGGAGAGTTGGGTACGTTCTACAGACTATGAATAAAAATGACTAACTGGAACTTCCTATTTCAAAGTTCTTAACATGTTTCATAAAACTAGTTATGTCTCGTTAGCTTTGAAAATAACGGTAAAATTAATTAAAAAAAACAAACTACTACTTCCTTGGATTATTGCTGCCATACCGATAAAAACTAATGAAAATGAAATATGTGTTACACTTTATCCTCATATGTGGCCACGAATATGCGAAACAAAAAGTTGTAGTAGATATGCAAGCCCGTGTTATCCTCTAGCAGGCATGCGAGCGTCGCCGCTTTGGAGGAATCTGTCTACTCCTGGAACAGCCCGTGTTGTCTTCTAGATGATATGCGAGCGTCGTAGCTTTTGGGGAATCTGTCTACTCCTGGAACAGCCCGTGTTGTCCTCTCGTAGATATGCGAGCGTCGCCGCTTTGGAGGAATCTGTCTACTCCTGGAACAGCCCGTGTTGTCTTCTAGAAGACATGCGAGCATCGCCGCTTTGGAGGAATCTGTCTACTCTTGGAACAGTCTACTCCTAAAACAGCCCGTGTTGTCCTCTAGTAGACATGCGAGCGTCGTAGCTTTGGGGGAATCTGTCTACTCCTGGAACAGCCCGTGTTGTCCTCTAGTAGATATGCGAGCGTCGCCGCTTTGGAGGAATCTGTCTACTCTTGGAACAGTCTACTCCTGGAACAGCCCGTGTTGTCCTCTAGTAGACATGCAGGCGTCGCCGCTTTGGGGGAACCTGTCTTCTCCTGAAACAGGCCGTGTTGTCCTCTAGTAGACATGCGAGCGTCGCCGCTTTGGAGGAATCTGTCTACTCCTGGAACAGTCTACTCCTGGAACAACCCGTGTTGTCCTCTAGTAGACATGCAGGCGTCGCCGCTTTGGGGGAACCTGTCTATTCCTGGAACAGACCGTGTTGTCCTCTAGTAGACATGCGAGCGTCGCCGCTTTGGAGGAATCTGTCTACTCCTGGAACAGCCCGTGATGTCCTCTAGTAAACATGCGAACGTCGCCGCTTTGGAGGAATCTGTCTACTACTGGAACAGCCCGTGTTGTCCTCTAGTATACATGCAGGCGTCGCCGCTTTGGAGGAATATGTCTTCTCCTGGAACAGCCCGTGTTGTCCTCTAGTAGATATGCGAGCGACGCCGCTTTGGAGGAACCTGTCTACTCCTGGAACAGCCCGTGTTGTCCTCTAGTAGACATGCGAGCGTCGCCGCTTTGGAGGAATCTGTCTACTCCTGGAACAGCCCGTGTTGTCCTCTAGTAGACATGCGCGCGTCGCCGCTTTGGAGGAACCTGTCTACTCCTGGAACAGCCCGTGTTGTCCTCTAGTTGACATGCAGGCGTCGCCGCTTTGGAGGAATCTGTCTACTCCTGGAACAGCCCGTGTTGTCCGCTAGTAAACATGCGAGCGTCGCCGTTTTGGAGGAATCTGTATACCCCTGGAACAGCCCGTGTTGTCCTCTAGATGATATGTGAGCGCCGCCGCTTTGGAGGAATATATCTACTCTTGGAACAGCCCGTGTTGTCTTCTAGATGATATGTGAGTGCCGCCGCTTTGGAGGAATCTGTCTACTCCTGGAACAGCCCGTGTTGTCCTCTAGTAGATATGCGAGCGTCGCCGCTTTGGAGGAATCTGTCTACTCCTGGAACAGCCCGTGTTGTCCTATAGTAGACATGCGAGCGTCGCCGCTTTGGAGGAATCTGTTTACTCCTGAAACAGCCCGTGTTGTCCTCTAGTTGACATGCAGGCGTCGCCGCTTTGGAGGAATCTGTTTACTCCTGAAACAGCCCGTGTTGTCCTCTAGTAGACATGCGAGCTACCTAAAAGGCCCAAAAGCCCGGGCCAGCATATACTTTTGAGAGGCATTTTTTTTTGGACAATGTTTCATTTTATGTAATTTATAACAATGCAATGGTTTAAAGAGTTAAAGGGGCATTAACTGACACTTATAAATTATTAATATATTACACTGTAAATTAGGTTCAAAATATGTTTAATCGTGTCTCAAATATTTATCAAAACGCACCAGAGCCATTCTAAAAAAAATCCAGGCTGTGGGGTGGGGGCATTTCCCCCTTACGCCCCTAGTTTGGACCTGCACCTAACCTTTAGGTTAACTCCTGGAGATGCAACATTGATTATTCGTAGAATAATCGTTAAAAGAGATATATATATATACTCACCTGTCATGTGTTAAAATTCGTAAAGATAATCGGTTGAACTAGAAGTGAACTTTGTGGTGTTCTAGCCTGTGACAGTTTGTTTTAGCTCCAAGATCTATTCTGTACCATGTTGAAACTTTTGTGTTTTAGGACAGTATTACCTGCGCGAAATAAGTGTATACCTTTCTTTGGATTTGGTAATTAAAATCCCACCCTGGATCCGCATTTGCATATACATGTATGTAATTGTGTGTGGTCTTCCTAAACTAATGAATTCAGAGTAATGTTTGATTTAGGGCCTCATGGGAGATTCGACATGTTGAAAATAATAATAATAATGATAATGTCTTCACTTAAAGAGGGTAAAACTCATTTAGTTTTATATACAAAATAAATCTTATTTTCAATGAGGCCCTCTGAATAACACATTTAAAATCAATAATATCAAGATTGCAATGTTTTACATAAAACAATATTTGGAGAAGATACCTAAAATCCATACAATGTTAACAATGACAAAGTACAATATTTCATTTTCACGAGAAAGGTGCTTTTGTAATCAGAAATTCTTTTCACACATATTTAAAAGAAGCAACATTATTCAGTTTTCTGATTGATGAATGTATAGTGTTCCAGACTTTCAGATTAGAATCACCCTGTCCAACGTATACGTTACATAAATGACAAGTACGCTGCATTTACGGTGATAACTAAACACGATAAAGCGGTACTTACTTTTATGTTTGTGCACGCGGGCGAACAGTGAGGTAAGAAAATCCCTTTATTTTCATATTATTATTTCGTTTTTAAATCAAATATATAGCCGATACGAGCGGCTTTCTGTTTATGTTTCAAGCGGATGGGAACATGACCGTTTCTTCAAACATTCCAGAAAAGTGACGGATTGAACCATTTTCAGATGGAAAACAGCTCAATATATTACTTCGGAAGCATGTACTTTATGTGTTTTACATTTGTTTTATGTATCAATATACCAAATTATATCAGTAAGATTACAAGCTGATTTTATAAGACTGCTAAACGCCAAAATACGCTAACTACGTAGCATAAATGCCTCTTATATTGTACACTACATAAGCCGGTGTATTGTGTCATATAGCGGTATTCTAATAACATGAAATACTACTACTATCCAACTTTTTCAGTGTTGTTTTTAAGTTGTATCGTTGTTTACACTTCACAAATAAACTAAATATTTTTTTCCGTTTTGTATGACAAATCGCAGCTGTTTCAGACCCGCAAACCATAACATGTTCTTCATGTAATACATGTACAATATTTACATTGTACTATTCCTTTATTAGCCCCCGATGCATAAACTCACTCTAAATATTCAAACAAAACATTGTTCTAAGAATCTTTCTTTTAGCGGTTAAGAGTTGAAGATTATAATTATATATTAGCCACACCGAGGCAGACGGAGGCACTTGCCTCCTGTATAATTTGTGGAGTTTCACATGTTTATTAGTGTTTTTTTGTAAAAATAATAGTTTTCTCAAAATATGAATTACTTTTGCAAAAATATGACATATCCTTCACATATAATATATGCAGTATGAATGTATCATAATACCCAGCAAATACTTGTCTTACAGTGTATTACTAAGAATTGATATGTCGGGTCTAAAAAGCCACCAATATGTAGTATGTGTCTTTGAGGTAAAAGTGTAAAAAACGGGCAAATGCATACAATCTAGTTTGTGTTATAGATTTGAACGGCTTAAATATCTGAAATATCAGAAAAAAATGCAGGAAATGCATGCCACGAGCTAAATATCTTTTCGTGGCAGCATGCCCTCGGACACCCCTAGAAAAGTTGTTATTGTGCTTCCTGTAAAATCAAAAGAGGACATGTTATGTTCATGGTATAAATCATATCGAATGATTTAAATTGAAGCAAAGGTGAACGTGGAGAAGGTGGTATACATAATCTTAATAATATTCAAAAGTCATGTCCGAAAGCAAATATAATGCAACATGATCTTACCAACCATAAATACTGTAATTGAAAATGCATGTGAATCATATATATATGGCTATTTTTTTTATTTGAAAAGCTTTAAGTATAAAAGTACTAAGTTGTTTTTTTATTGCACTGTTGTTTTCTGAATTTAACAAATTGATTAACTTAGACATGTTTGGTCTTTCCCAATAATATTTATTTACATAAACCGTTTTCAAATCGGAATATAACACATATTCAATAATGAAATGATATTCATTCTTTTATTTATTAATCCTTTTATGTTTTACATACTCTGCACTTTCGTTCGTCAAATGGTGTTCTAGTTGATCGTATCCAACGGCCTACCTCTACTTCTAATCGATGCGACGAGAGTCGTAACTAAGCAAAAGCTTTAATGAACCTATCAAGTTTGATACAATTTAAATATGGTTGAAATCTACAATTAATAATGCTATAATTGTAAAAGACTGCGCGAATTGATTCAGTTAAACAACTATGTCAGTTTTTAATAAATTGATCACTAATACGTTGTTTAACTGTTAAAATAAATAGTTCCCGTGATCCGGCACCTTGGTGTAGCCACACATCATTAAAGCCTAAATTTGATAAAAGATTTTTCAATAAAGAAACCAAAGGAGTCTTGTTTTGATATACCTCTATTTAAATCAGTTAAAGGCATATTAAAAACAATTCTAATGTATTTTGAATCGTTTGTATTCAGTATTTTTAACCAATATTTAATAATAGTTGTATATCGTTGACAAATAAGAGATAGTCTGCCAAATTCACCATGTACAAAATCATTCTGCGTTGATTTTTAACACCTATTATTCTTTTTAAAAACTGTAAATGTACTCTTTCAACGGGTAAACCATCATTAAATCCCCATAAAACAAATATAATACGCATAAAATTGTCCCAGTATGTCTTCCGAAGTGATGAATGGATCTTTAAATTACGTGTTTTCAATATGAATGTGGTTCATTCCATTTTTTTTCATGTTCCCATTCAAAAGCACATGCACGCTTGTAACTTAAATATAATGCCGCTGGTGTTGGCTATATCTTTGATTTAAGAACGAAATAATACTACGAACATAAAAGGTTTTTCCCCACCACACTGCCCAACCGCGTGCACAAAAATAACAGGAAGTACCGGTTTACCGTGTGTAGTTATCACCGTAAATGCGGCGTAGTTACCGTTTATGTAACGTATACGTTGGATGGGGTGAGACTACAGCCCGTGTGGTTCCGGCTAAGAATAGACTCACTGTCGATATATGCAGAGGGGTAGGAATCCTCCTAATGGGTGTCATGTTCATTTTATCATTTTTGTCATGTTCATTATTGTGGTTTAAATACCAACCCCTCTGTGTATCCCAGGTAATATGAGTGATGGTAAGAATAAGATCATAGTGGCTCATGCATGTCGTAAGAAGTGACAATTTGATTATACGATAGAATTTGCTGAAACTCTGCAGTTTTGCAGGTATCAGGGTTCTAGGTCCATTCTGCATATTCATTTGTTGAAGTGTTGTTTGTTTGTTTTTAGTCGGTATGTTAATTTGTTGTGTGTTTTTTTGTACATATATAGAGTGAACGTGTAGTATTCCTTCCTGTTGGCGTCGAATAGTCTATGATGTGTTGGTACGCCGTAAAACTCCATTCATTCATTCATTCATTCATTCATTCATTGTATAGCAGAAAAAAAATGCACGTTTGAGAAGTTCAGTTTTAGCCTTTGGATGCATGATGTCCTTATGTTTATATGTCTCTGGTAAAATATACCGTGGTCGATAACTTATGGAAATTTCAATTAAATTAGATTTTTTCTGAAAAAAAGGGGTGCAGGCCCGGGGCTGCAAAGCTACTCCATTGACTATAAATTAATACTCTGTATCGAGGTGTGACAACTAAATCGTAGTCCAATTTTTTTGTGAATTATTTATTACAGGTCTCATAATTTCTTTTTTATAACCAACAAATTAACTAGGTTCATGTTGCGCCAAAAATATATGGCGATAAAAATTACAAAAAATCATGTGCGTCGGCCGGGAATCGAACCCGGATCGACTGCTTGGAAGGCAACCATGCTGACCGTTACACCACCGACGCCGCTTGTTAACTTGGACAGAAAAATGTTTTATATATAAAAAAAATACAATCCAAGTCGCCCTCTCAACATTATGTGTATTTATTTAATTATAAATTCAGATTTATGTTATGTTAGTCTTTATATTTATTTTACTTTATATTTATATCTTAATTTCAATCATGCTAATTAATTGTTACCAATAACGGAAATAAAAGAGTTGACTTCCTGTGTTTAAACATGGCTTCCAATTTCACCGATGAAAGCGAAGACATGGAACAAACTGGTTAGATATTCGTTACTTCTTTATGAATGTGTTAAAATACTTTGTTGGTTATGCTATTGAGTTTTAAATTACACTCTTTCTGAGTTAAGTCACAATATGTGCCATAATTATCAACCGAATGAATACTAAACTTCAAATTATGAAAAAAGAAGGATAGTTATTTCCCTTTGACTAGGAATGCCGAAATGTATACAAAAGATGTTTGGTTTCTGTTTCGTCTGATTTGTATAGGGCATTTTTAAAATTTTTATTTTTAGCAAAAGTTACATTTCGTCCAAAAATATGTGAAATACAGACAGGTAAATGACATAAACAAAAAAATGGTAAGACGCGAGTGTGTTTATCTCGCCACTAATTCTACCGACACGAACGATAACTTGAACGAGAACTTGTTCCAACACGACTACACAAAAACATCGTTCCTAAATTGACATTGTAGATCATTAATATTATATTTTCTTGGACTGTAAACATTAAGCTGTGTTCTAGTTGCAGAATGACTTCAATGTGTGTTAGATACAGTAAGTGTTTTACCTTTCAATTATTATAATTATTTAGATATATATTTTAGGTGGAAAATAAAAAGATCTCTTCTGGAAAAGTTTGTTGATATAAAACTAGAAGAATGAAATAGTGAAACGGCTTTTAATGTTAATACTAACATGATGACTTATACATGTTTGTTATATTACATGTGTAAGTGATTTGCTTAAAGAAACAGGTTTTCATACTAGTTGCAAATTACATTTGAATCTTGAACATAATCATTCTTGAAGTGTTTCCCCACCCACCTATTTGATGAAAAAAGATACTGAGGTGTTATGTGTGGACACAGTTTGCTCTGTTTCCATGCATAAAGCTATTATGAACAACAGTTTCCACACGTGTACTCCAAAGGAGTATCAAATATTGTAATCAGAAAAGGAATTCTATCATTCATACCTGCGGTTACCTTACAATGTCTTCTTGAGTAGAACCAGTGCTAAGTGGCATGCTCAAGGACATCAAACATGGCCTGGTGGAAGATTGAGTCCACAACCCTTTGCTCATAAAAGTTCTTATAAATGCTACTTGTGATCCATGTCAAACATTTTTTATTGAATACTTAAAAACAAAGAAATAGTAAGGTTGTTCCCTAAATGTTACTTGTTCTGACCAATTTGTTCACAAGTAACATACCTTGGACAGAAGCAATACACATGGTATCATCAATTGTAAGCATTTCATTCTGTTTCAGATGACATGGAAGTTATGGACCTTAATTTTGAAGAAGAAGATTTAGCTATATCAAGGTAAAATTTTACACTTGAATTTTCTAAGCAATAATTGTATTTTTCAAAATATATCAAGGCATTAGCCTTAAGGCATTTTGATATTGACAACAATTACTTTCACCAAAATGAAAAAAGACTATTGCATGTGGCAAGTAAGTGCAAATACAAGTTTCCAAGGTTTTGAAATAAACTAATATAAAATTGAAAATGACTATGAGGAAAGATTCGCAATTTAAAATTTATTTTAACCCTTTACTTTATAGAGACGCCTTTGGACACCTCTAATATAAACGCCTATGGACACCTCTAATACAGAAGGCTTTTGAATTATTGGGTGAATTATGTTTATATTAACTGACAGAGTGGAAAACAGTGCAGGATGTGTTCAGATTGCTCGTTACGAGCAATCTGAACTCTTCCTTCACTGTTTTCAAAGGCCTTCTGTGATTGGTGCGGGAAAACGTGTATCTGTGGAGTAATGGGTTAAATGGAACAGTTTACCTAAATCAAAAATTCTTTTGGGCTGTATATTAATTGTGTTTGATTAAAGTTGCAGTATCATCACGGCTATACCTAACTTATTATGAAAAAAAGTTCCATTTTGAGCTTGTGTGAAACACAAATATTGCTACTTTTCATTTGATTGTGTTGAATGATAATTTTGAAAATTGAGCTTAAATACAACACAAGTTTTCTTTCCTCAGCATAAAACTCTCTTTAAATCTCTATTCCAGTAGCTCAAAGATTAGATATTTAATCGAAAAGGTATAAAAAGATTATATATTTTTTGATTAAATGGTTTTAACAACATTCATGTTGTAACTCGAATATTTGACATTTACTTAATAATGTTTCTTATGATTTCAGTTCCAGTATCTCAGACACAAAGTTTGATTATATCATAGGACACATAGAAGACATTATCATGGGTAAGTTAAGCAAGTAACAAGGTGTGAAAAATAAGTTTTTAACAAATCTGAAATGTTTGACATTGTAAACAGAAGGCTACTTAAAGGTCTTTATACATGAACTTGCTTGTTCTTATCCAAGGTTGCAATTAATCTGGTAGATTTTCAAGTTATTTGGACATACAACCTACAGTTTATTTGGTACCCTGAGCGCGGTTGTTTTACTATTTCTTCATCACTCAAATATTGTATCTTTTTACTCTTAAAAATGCCTTTTTTGTACTAAAATAAATTTTCACCGTCATTCCCTCAAATTGCCACCTCCTTGATCAGACCTTAATATTGGATGCTTTTTTAAAGCCCTAACTTTTGTCCAGACCCATCAGTGCTTAAAAAATACCCATTTATTTCAATTGGACCTAAAAATAGACTCATATCAATAAAGGCCCACTAATAAATAATTGTGTTCCACAGTTAACCAATAGAAAACTGTATGAAATTGATGTTCGTTGAATTTAAACAATGAGTACTCGTTTACTTTGACTTAAATGGATACTATTGGTAGTATGAGATATTGTACTTGTCAGGATGGCCACATTGAGAGAAAATGAGATGATTGGTAGTGAAACTCCAATGTACAGTTATAGAGTGTCGCACTGCACCAGACAATGTAAACACAAAGGGCACTGACTGTTTGACCAAATTTATCAGTATTTGACCAGAAAAACTCCATTATGCTGCGGTTGCATATCCAAATTGTGCCCTGACGTATTTGTTACATTATAGATAAATACTGATAATGGTGCACTTTCAAAATAATCAAAAGCTATTTTTCTTTTGTTGTTGTTGTTGTATGGTGTTTTCAACAATTTTTTAGTCACATCACGATGCTGTCTACTTGAGACAATATTCTGAGGGCTGTCACACTGGAGTATCATGCTGCAGACACATGGTATGATACCCACCCAGTCACATTATACTGACACCGGCCCGACCTGACCTAGAACTCTCCTCAAAATGCTGAGCGTCAAGCAAGGAAGCTTCTAGTACCATTTTTTACCAAGTCTTTGATATGACCCGGTCGGGAATCAAACCCACAACCTTCCGCATGTGAGGCGGAGGCTCTAACACTAGACCAGTCCGCGGTCATTTTTCTTTTGTACAGTATTTGATAATAATGAAATTAATTTCCATTTGGTTTATAATATATTGCAGAGGAGGAATTCCAGACGTTACAGCAAAACTTCTTAGAAAAATATTATAGTGAATTCGAAGACACGGAAGAGAACAAATTTATATACACAGATATCCATAGAGAATATGTAAGTTAATTGTTTGTAAGTTAATTGGTTTTGTAAATCTGTTGTGTTTAGTTTGAAAGTGATATTTTGATTGTGATAGTAATGTAGACTATTTTTAAGAGGTTAAAAAATCAGGTATACCTGGTCTGGACTGTAGGATAAACCAGCTCTCCTGGCTGGATTCGTCACGTAGCAGTGAGATTTGAGCATGTTGATTGGTCAGTTGCTTCAGCGACAGTTGAATGATGTTGTTATTTAGAAAGCGTAAAAGTATCATGAATTGTTGAACAGGTGTAGAATTCCCTGTTTTTTGTTTGGGTTTAACAGACCTGATTCTGGAGATATAAGGGACTGAATTGACCTGGTCTGGAGATATAAGGGACTGAATTGACTATACCTGGTCTGATTTACACAAAAACATAGGTCAACTTAGCTAAAACAGACCTGATTATGGAGATACAAGGGACTGAATTGACTATACCTGGTCTGATTTACACGAAAACATAGATCAACTTAGCTAAAACAGACCTGATTCTGGAGATATAAGGGACTGAATTGACCTGGTCTGGAGATATATGGGACTGAATTGACTATACCTGGTCTGATTTACATGAAAACATAGATCAACTTAGCTAAAACAGACCTGATTATGGAGATATAAGGGACAGAATTGACCTGGTCTGGAGATATAAGGGACTGAATTGACTATACCTGGTCTGATTTACACAAAAACATAGATCAACTTAGCTAAAACAGACCTGATTCTGGAGATATAAGGGACTGAATTGACCTGGTCTGGAGATATACGGGACTGATTTGACTATACCTGGTCTGATTTACATGTAAACATAGATCAACTTAGCTAAAAACAGACCTGATTATGGAGATATAAGGGACTGAATTGACTATACCTGGTCTGATTTACACGAAAACATAGATCAACTTAGCTAAAACAGACCTGATTCTGGAGATATAAGGGACTGAATTGACCTGGTCTGGAGATATACGGGACTGAATTGACTATACCTGGTCTGATTTACATGAAAACATAGATCAACTTAGCGAAAACAGACCTGATTATGGAGATATAAGGGACAGAATTGACCTGGTCTGGAATTATAAGGGACTGAATTGCCTATACCTGGTCTGACTTACACGAAAACATAGATCAACTTAGCTAAAACAGACCTGTTTCGGGAGATATAAGGGACTGAATTGACTAAACCTGGTCTGATTTACACGAAAACATAGATCAACTTAGCTAAAACAGACCTGATTCTGGAGATATAAGGGACTGAATTGACCTGGTCTGGAGATATAAGGGACTGTATTGACTATACCTGGTCTGATTCACATGAAAACATAGATCAACTTAGCTAAAACAGACCTGATTCTGGAGATATAAGAGACTGAATTGACCTAGCCTTATTTACACGAAAACATAGATCAACTTAGCTAAAACAGACCTGATTCTGGAGATATAAGGGACTGAATTGACCTGGTCTGATTTACACGAAAACATAGATCAACTTAGCTAAACCAGACCTGATTCTGGAGATATAAGGGACTAAATTGACCTGGTCTGATTTATACGAAAACATAGATTAACTTAGCTAAAACAGACCTGATTCTGGAGATATAAGGGACTGAATTGACCTGGTCTGATTTACACGAAAACATAGATCAACTTAAGCTAAAACAGACCTGATTCTGGAGATATAATGGACTGAATTGACCTGGTCTGGAGATATAATGGACTGTATTGACTATACCTGGTCTGATTCACATGAAAACATAGATCAACTTAGCTATAACAGGCCTGATTCTGGAGATATAAGAGACTGAATTGACCTGGTCTGGAGATATAAGGGACTGTATTGACTATACCTGGTCTGATTCACATGAAAACATAGATCAACTTAAGCTAAAACAGGCCTGATTCTGGAGATATAAGGGACTGAATTGACCTGGTCTGACTAACACGAAAACATAGATCAACTTAGCTAAAACAGACCTGATTCTGGAGATATAAGGGACTGAATTGACTTTGTCTGATTTAAACGAAAAACATAGATCAACTTGAGCTTAAATTTCATTTTTTTTTTAATTTTATTATTTCTGAATAGTTCCAATATTTTTGTCAATTATTAGGTGATATACACAAGCTTGAGAACAGCTTAAAATTAAACTGTACTTATTATTCATTTGTTATCTTACAAAACATGAGTAGTTTTAAAATTTCAGCTTAATTGCATACATGTACTTAAAGTTTAGATATTTTGTGAATATTTGTTCTGCTTGCCACATATATATATATATATATATATATATATATATATATATATATATATATATATATATATATATGTATATATATATATCTATGTATATATATATCTGTCCTTTATATAGCATGTGAAAAGTCATGAATCCTTAACTGGATCCTACTCATATAAAGCTATCAGTTCATGTATGTAAATTGTCCTTCCAGTCCAGATGTGTTGTATGTAAAAACCATCGGACCATAGTACATAAGTCATGGTTGACACCAATTCTATTGGGTTGGTAGATGCCTTGATATTGTTTCTATGGTTTGCATTGTAACTATAATTTACAAATAAATATCTCCATATATAATTTTTATATATGTGTGTGTGTGCATATAATTATGTTGTGTTCATAATAAAATGTTTGTGAACTGAATATGGATATTTAAGTTTTCGTCAAGTATATAACAAACTACACAACTTACATAAATCACTCTCAATGGCACGGATATAGGTATTGTTGTAGTTTCGATTTGAGAGAAATACCTGGGAGAAAGAACCTGGAGAATACCTGATTGTCTGATTTGGTGAATACAGTACCATGCCATAACATTAAGGGTTTCGCTGATGTGCATTTGTGAGAAGTGATTTCCCAAGTGCATTAATCAGACAACACAATGATGTATCAGTTGAATAATAAGAATTAAGAAATTTTTAGATTTTTTGGTAATTTAGCTATTTATTTATTTATCTGGGTTGATTTTGTCATTCTTATATTTTATTTTTGATGTTTGATCTCAGTAAATATTGTTTTAATATTCTTATACATGTATTAATATTCTTATATCGTCATCGAAAGTAAATTTTGTATCTATTTTATTTTCAGGTCAGCCTAATAGAACATTATTTAAATGATGAATTGTGTAAAAGAGTTGCAGAATTTTGTATGAGTGAATTTACTAAACAATTAATGTAAGTGGGTTTTTATCATAATATTGTATTTTATGAATTTGAAATATGCATATTCATTATAATTTAAATTTGGACAAGCAAATCTTAACTAGTTTGTTTCTAATAAACAGCATTTAGTCTCTCTTATTTTTTATTTCATGATTAATTTGAAGATTGCTATCATGATGATGTCTCACGCCATTATTTTTTTTTTTTTTTTTTTTTAAGCTTTCATAAGGTTGCCCGTTTAATGGGTCTGCAGGGGTCACAGTCATCCCGATGCAAACCGCACGATAATAGCATGTATAAAATTTTTTTTGCAAAACATCTATTGTCATATAATATTTAAATCACCATTTATTTGTTGTTCCTTTCGACTTGCATAGGTGCAAAAAATTAAACATACTTGGCTGTAAGAAAATCATATCTCAAACATAGGATAATAATATATTAATATTCACTATATACTGGAATGTCTGTTCAGACAAAACGTACAAGCTGATCCTAACCGATATCCCAGCATATGTTGAAATTGTTTATTAGAATTAATGTGAAAAAAAAAGGGAAAACGAAAGCATTAAAGAATTCATTAGTTTGTTCTTTTCAATTTTGCATAATTGTAATACGTTAACATTCACTCTATATTAGAATATAGATGTCTCACGCCATTATTAAATTTCCCATAGGGCTCCATTATAAAACTTTTATCAACAATACCGTGAAAAATTAAAATCAGCAGCATGCGTATGGGCTCAAAGTCTTCACTGCTTGAAGATTTGCAATTATACGCAAAAAAAGTCATACTTTGACCAGATTTTTATTTTTTAAATTCAATGGTTTTGTGACATATGTCAATTTCCAGAGTAATAATATATCAACAATATGATTCGACCCATGAAGTCTAAAATGACACAGAATTTGCTTGAAAGGTGGTATTGGCATTAAATTTTTAGTGATGGTTTCTAAAATATTGACCACTTAACACATGGTAAGAATAATTAAATCAATGCAATATAAAGTCCTGAAAAAGAAGAAAAGGGAACTGTATTTTTACTACTACCTCCTTCATCTGTAGGTCCAGAGTATTCAAGGGAGACAATAGTGGTGCGAGTCCCAAATAATTATTTTTCTCCCAACAGATGCATCACCTGTAACTTAATGTTCAGTAAATGATTGAAGGTTTATTGAATCACAAAGACGATTGTCCCATTCGAAGATAATAGTTGATTCCATCCTTGAAGTTTATCGTATTTATGAGAAATTCCTTTATACACAAATCGGCATTTTACGGTATATTTGTTGATGTTTTAGCATAACCCAATATTGGCCAGTGAGAGACTTCATGGCGAGTTGCATTTTAGTTTTTTGTTAACAAAATTAAAGAAGAGACAAAATACAGTATAAGTTATTTAACACAATATTCATAACATATGATGTTTTATATAATTATGCAGTTTTACTGCTAATATCAAAAAAAAGGTATCGGCGCTATAGTAGAGCCTTTTTTCTGGAAATTGGGATGAGACCCAAGCCTTTGAGATTTGGAAAAAACAATGCAGTTGAGGGGAAATTGAGGAATTTATTAAGGTCTTAGCAAACAGGAAAAGAAAGCGTAACACTGTTTAAGATCACGTTCTAACCAATAATTATCAGATATTATAATAATACTTCATATTCAGTTGGGTTTTTTATCCTGTAATGTAAGAAAAATAATAATAATAAAAATATATATATATTTACATGTATATAATGTATATAATTTTTTTCCATCTCGGAATTTTTTTGTCCGCAATTGGGGGGAAAAATAAATTTCGGCCTCTGTTTAATAAGGTGAAAAAGCCATGTATAGGCGAGGCCTCGTTAATGAGACATTGTCATGCAATTCATATTTATTGTCCAGATCATATTTTACATTGGATTTAAAATACAGCCGAACATGTTCTTTATATATTAAAATTATATTGCAGGGAAAGAAAGGACGAGTTGGAAGGGGAGATTTTTGAAATGTTGCTTACCTTTAGTGATTTTATGTCTTTCAAAGAAATGTTTCTCGATTTCAGAGCGGTAAGTGCCAAGTTCACTCATGAATTTATCATAGTAGTCAAAGGTTTATAAAAACAAAGCTATAAATAGTGCTGTAAATATAGCCATAAACTGTGCTATAAATAGTGCTGCAGTGCTATAAATAGATTTATGGATAGTGCTTGATATAGTGCTTGTAATAGTTTTGAAGTTCACTCATGAATTTATCATAGTAGTCAAAGGTTTATAAAAACAAAGCTATAAATAGTGCTATAGTGTTATAAATAGTGCTGTAAATATTGCTATAAACTGTGCTATAAACAGTGCTATAGTGTTATAAATAGTGCTGTAAATATAGCCATAAACTGTGCTATAAATAGTGCTATAAACTGTGCTGCAGTGCTATAAATAGTTTTATGGATAGTCCTAGATATAGTGCTTGTAATAGTTTTGAATTCATATATTTTCAATGATAACATATTTGCAATCATTTTATGGCAATATACGAAAAACTATTATAATGTAATTGAGTTAAGAAAGTACCAGTATGTGTGATTGTTCCATGAATTTAATAATTCACCTCACAGTTTGACATGTTGAGAACTCAACTGCTTGCTGGGCCATTCTGTGTATTATCAGAGACGAATATTCAGTCCCAGTCCCATTCCCATTCGAAAAAAAATCTCCATTTTCCTAAATTTTAAGAAAAAATCTGTAATTCTCAAGACAGCTTCAGGGTTGCCAAGCAGAGGAGATCTTCAACATTTTACAGTGGCTGACTATATAAATCTGTTAATTTGATGATGATTTTCACTGTATTTCTTGGAACTAAGTTTTTGTTGTGGTTCCTAATAAAACAGTTACACAGAGGATTGGAATCACATTATCGCTTATATTTTTGGTTGAATTATTTCTTGCATTCCGCTCAAATTTTATATATCTTTGAACAAATATGATAGTTTATGATTGTCTGATTATTGTGACATCATACTTTTTACACATGTATTTGATTAGCATGTGCGTTGTTTCTACCCTGGGGTAAGAAATTGTTCACAATAGCGAAATGTCAGTTCACTTCATTAGCAACCAGAAATTTGAACTAAAAGATTATTAACAAAAACAATGAAAAATCTTTGTAATGATATATTTTCTTGACGACTATACTCAATTTAGGTATACATGCATCTACATGTCTGTGTTGTGATTTACAGGAGAAAGAGGGTAGGACGGTAGATCTAAGTGCTGGTATAACTGTCACTCACATGGGTGGGGATCTTTCACTGGACGGTTCGTCATTCTCATTAACTGGAACATCATTCTCAAATCCTCACAAACATTGACACATTACCAGCGGGACTTACATAGACAGAGCTGCTAAAAAAACAATGAGTTGAGATTTGTGCACAGTTGTCCGAGGGAAAGCTGGTGTTGTTTGAAACAATGGTTGTGAAGTTTGGAGGTGCCACGTCATGTGTTATACTGGAACAGATTATATATTTAAAGGCATTCATAATCAAGGAAATGTATTTTTTTTCCAAAGAAGAAATTTTATATTAATATGTGTTCATGTATATGAAATTCTGTCCCAAAAAATAATCTCATAGTTCATCGAAAGTAGTAAATGTTGAAAAAACATTCCATCCACATATCTGTCTGTAAATGTCTGGTGCTAGTTCACCGAGCCGTTGTGTGTTGTAGGGAAAAAATCTAAACAGTAGTTAACCATATATATATATATATATATATATATGTGAGTATATTTCACAAAACAACCTTGATTAATTTTCGTTTAAAACCATTTTAATTTTTTTATCAATATGATATGATAAAACATGAGATTAAAGTGCCCAATTATGTAATGCCACACAGATGCTTAATTTTTTTTAAATTTTATTTTTATATTTTGTTGTTTTTTTTTTGAAAAGGGTAAATTACTCTGATAAATTGTGAAAGACATCCTATTTTGCACATTTTTAGTCATTTATGACAATTACAGACCATAAAATAATTAATGACACTGTAGTTCATAAGAAGTGAAATACAAATTAGAACAAACTTTTTGCGATGACTCGAGGTAATTATTAGGAATAATTTGTGTAACAACTCGAGAGTTGCAAATGTGAACACATTACAAAATGTTCATGTTTGCAAATTCAATCACTTGTGTAGTACTCTATTGTTTCAAATTAAATATGAAGTCAAAATACCCAATTATATATGCAGACAATTAACTTCCTTTACATTTTGAAAAGGGGCATAACTCTCAGAAATGGCAGAAAAACATCTTATTTTTATTTATACTAAAAGTGTAAATATTTATGGTAGAAAAAATATCATTTAATACTAATTTGCGTATTTTAAAATCTGATGTAAAGCTACCACTTTCTCAATGTGAATAATTTTTATAAGTATGAAATTTCATATACTGGTGGTAGTACTTGGAAATTTGATTATTTCCATATGGACTTTCATTCGTATTTGTAAAAATTAGTTTTATGCTTGAACATGAGTAAAAATTGTCGTGTGTCTCTGTGAATCTGCATGCTATTAAGTGTACAAAATTGTTCCATTTTACTCAAGTTTGTAAGTCTAATTCTGTTGTATTGTATCTTTTTTCCTTTTTTTACATCACCATTATATATTTATCACATAACATGTTTATCCAAAGCCGTCCTAAAATTTACGTCTCCAATTTGTATGATCTCTCGTCTTTTTGTTTTGTGAAAATAAATGTTTAATTAATAAAATATTTTGAATGTATTATAATATAATGTTAAAGCACTAGATGGTATGCACTATATTTTTCAATATGAAAATGATCCAAATAAACATCTCTCACTAAAGTAGGATTTCATGAATAATTATTTTTTATTTGAATAGGAAAATTAATATGGTAGATGTAATGTATACACAGTGATCTCCCTTTATCAAGCAGAAGTTTTATATGGCACACTTTCACTTACTGCAGGATTACTTTTATATACTAGTTGAACTTTTCTAAATATAGTTCTGCAAAAATCATATTAACAATATTTAAGGATATTGACCTGTATATTGGAATGTTCCAAAGACGGGTATGCTTGTCTGTTTATGGAGGTTGAGGATTAATTTCTGTGCATTATATACATGAACACTGAACAGTTAAAATTTATTTATTCTGGTGAATTTCCCATGAATTGCACACCTGCCTTTGCATGTTGTTATGAACTTTTATATTATGGGTATTTACTTTATATATATATATAATGAAACTATTAGTTCCGTGTCAAAAGTATCATCTTTATACGTTACATAACTACATAACCCCTGTAAGGTGTACAACATGTTGATTTACTTGCAAGCAAAGCACATTTTGCTTATGTGTCTTGTCTTTCTCAATAAGAATAATTTACATTCTGGGATGACAGGGTTTAAGATCTGCTTATATTAAAATCACTTGTTGTATTTATAATGTTGGGTTCCAATTAAAAACAATAAAAGTTAACAGTAATCTTGTTGCAAAACTTTCAACATTGCTGGCGTGTTGTCTTATGAATACTGTTGGAGAAGTTTTACTGGGAGTTCAGATATTAAGCAGAACTGATATTGGGCTGTAACATTTTGACAATTATCTCCGATGCTCATTTTCTAAACGCTTTATATATAATAGTTATTCAGTCTTTCAAATTCACCTAAAATCTTAACATTGTTGTGTGTTTATCAAAGTCCTCATAACGAGTGTCGAATAACACTGTTAAAAGGAAGCTGTGCAACAGAATGGTTATTTCATTACAATCCAGTGTGAAGTCCAGCTGTTTTTTGTGTATCTCCAAGTTTGTTTAACAGTAAACTATGGCTGACTCAAGTTTTAAAATGTTCTGTTGTGTAGTTCTCCGTCATATAGACTTCATGATGAATAAAATTTTGTGATATTGTTCGGGTGCGAACAATTGGTGTAGGTGGTTTTATTGTTAAATGGTGCAGACCTTGTTTGATGTATAGTATAATCTTTCACTTATTCAGCTGAGTAGAGCATATATATATGCAATATTTTATTTGTAATAATTATTAAAATATGTTTTCAAAAATATTTCCACATTTTGATAATCATTCAAAGTTGGATGTAAGTTACCACCTAAAATCTCTGAATTAGTTCAATAGTCATTTTGATCCATTGAAATTGATTCTCCGGTGCTTAATAAACACTGCAGAACTATTGATAACATGTTTATATTATACTGAAAGTGCATGTGGTGTTATGTGTGTACGGGTTTGAATTTGCACCTTCAAATGCAATGTTTTGAATCAGAATGTCAAAATATTGAATTGGATTTGATTTTGAGTGTGTGTGATATTTTGTGCATGATTTGTCCTTGTTAATTTAAAAATTTTCATTTTATAATATACTGAATAGAACAGCTAACCCACCACTTTTGTATTTCTAATGTCTTCATCAAAATATTGAGTAGCGTTGTTAAAATTTGTATACAAGATTAACAGACAATTATGTATCGATTTTACATAACCTGCTTGTGAAATTCTATACAATTACTCCTGTGCATCTGTTTGGTACTAAATATTTATTTTGCATGTGCAGGAAATTGCTTTGCTACTTTTAGGGAAACTATATCAAATGTCAGGTGGGGGGTTAGCTGTTCCGTTCAGTATAGAAATTCAATGTCTGCTATACTACAGAAGTGTGGCTAACCATTTTTATTTACAGATTTTTTTCCTGTAAATGTTGCTTTATTAAATTGTATAATTTTTATATCATTAAATGCAATGCATATTTTATGTTGTGATATGCCATGTTTGTTGTTTTAATAAAATTTAACAACAAATAGCATGATATTTTAAAAGTTTCTAAAAACGAGTACATGCCAAAAAAGTTGGTTTTGCATATACAGTAAAACCTGTCTTAAGCAGCCAGTCAATAAAAGGAGCAAAAGTGGCCCTTTAAGACAGATTGTTGCTTAATACAGCTGAATTTGCGCTGAAAGAATAATAATGGAATATAGCAACTGTGGCTGTGTAAGACAAGTGGTTGCTTAATACAGGTGACCACTTACACAGGTTAGAGTGTACAGTAAAACCTGAGTAAGCAGTCACCTTTATTGAGCAGCCACTTGTCTTAAGGAGCCACATTTCCAATTTCTATGTTTTCAGAGCAAATTAACCTGTATTAAGCAACAACCTGTCTTAAAAGGCTACTTTTGCACATTCCCTTGACTTGCTTAAGACAGGTTTGGCTGTATAGAGACATTGGATGAGGTTAGATATAATCATCATAAATACAAAGACAATACATATGTCTTTTTACATGTTTTCACACAAGAAAAATCTCACTGTTGTGAAATGTGGAGTTCCTCAAGAACCCAGATATACAAGGAAACTTTATTCCTTTTATCGTCGAATACCTGAGAGCAATTCATTCTGATACTCTCCATTCACGGATGGAGAGTATCAGAATTGACACCCGGGGTATCAAACGATGCTTTTGGGACTCCCATTGAAGTATTCTTTTTGCAAACATCATTTTTATTGGACTTTCTTATTCTGTTAAAGAAAAACGTTGTAAAGTTAGTGTAATTTCCCACGGGTGATGGATGTAGATTATCAGAATTGACACCTTGGGTATCCGACATTCATATTTGCTCTAGGTTTTAAAATTCTAATTGTTGAGATACATTGTTTGATATTTATTTGGATGTGTTTGTTCCTGAATTATTGAAAAATGTAAAACTATATGTGTATACGATTATGTTTTTGTTAAGTAATATTTGCAGTATATGGTCTGGTAAAACAGTTAATTCTATAAATTGAATTGAGTGTTTGGATTGTTTTCCAAGATTTAATATTTTATTTTGTATTATTTTTCAAGACACTTGTTTCAGTCAAAGGTTTTTAAAGCTTTGACTTTTATACATACATGGAGTAAAGTATAAAATATGCATCAATCGCAGTCTTTTATTTAGTCATTAATAAATAATACTTCTTTTTTTTCAATTGGTTGAATACTTTTGAAAATATCACCTGAAACAAAAAGTGATTTTGAAATTTAAAAAAAACACCATATTTCCAGAAATTTATGTTAAAATTTGATATTAAGAAAGACTGAATATTTAATCATAACTAACATTTTATGTCTGCCAGAAGTTATTGCAAATTATTTGATGTTTTGGGAACAATATAATTATTTCCATCCTGGACTGTTTAGCAGAGGGTGTCAAACATTTTTTTTTCTGCTAAAAGTATTGATGTCCTGATACTTTGTTAATATATACATGCCACTAAAGTTGTATTTAAAAAGCAAAAAAAAATCTTTGCCTGAGAAATAGAACATGTACATTTCAAGTATGTGTGACATTGAGTTACCTCCCTTATACTGAAAAAGTTCAACTCTTGTTTTGAGACTTGAATACAGCATCATTCCAATGACTTGTATCATATATGTTGTATACTTAAAACACTCAAGCATTGTATTAAATTATTATTTATTTACTGTTTGATGAGTCTTTATTTTTCATCCATTCTATTTCGTTATTGAAATATAAAAAAAACAAACTTAAATTTAAAAAGGTTTCACCTTGGTTTTAAAATGTATGTACAAAATTTTGCAAGTTACTTGGTGATGCACGGTTGTTCTGTTCCAATCCATACATACCCAGCAAAAATAAAAAATAATCACTTGTTCTATTGGTAAAACTGAAGAGGGTAAATAAACGCATGTACGACTGTAGACCCAGCATTCAACATTCCGATAGCTTGGTTACATTGATTGAAGTTTTACAACAGCATAATAGAATTATCAATTTTAAATAATTTAATAATAACTTGCTGTGTACAAAGTATTGTCAAAATATGTCAAAGTGGGTTATCATGAACATGCAAACCTACCTACCTACCTACCGGTCCCCTTACACATGAGCAACCTCTACCTGATTAATCGGGTCACCAGGGCATAAATAATTAATGTTAATCAAAGCTTTAAAATAAAATAAAAATTAATAATCTATTTTAAAAATTGGATTTTTTCCCCCCTAAGTAATAAATGCATCTGATGTCTTCCTCTATCAATAAAACTGCTTACTATACATTCAGGTCTCACAACACAGTTGAATATTGACTCTTTGTTTTATATGAAATAAGGTCCAGGAGTTCCATGGTAAAAAAAATATACATGTACATAAAATGTAAAGGGTTGTTTTTTTCAAGATTCACTTTTAGTTGGAAATGAGCTTCGAGTTAGAAAAGTGAGTTTTGAGTAAAGAAAGTGAGTTTCGAGTAAGAAAAGCGAGTTTTGAGTTAAAAAAGTGAGTTTCAAGTAAGAAAAGCAAGTTATGAGTAAGAAAAGTGAGTTTCGAGTAAGACTTCACGATAGTCGTTATAAACATACATTATCACAAAAAATATCAGTAATTTAACCTTATTACCACTAATTTATTCCTAAAAGCAATTTACCTAAGCTATATATACTTGAGTTATAAACATTTTTATTACCTTTTTTCATTTATTTGTTGTAAATTTTCCCATACAAAACGAGTCGTACAAACATGTGTAATGTCAGAAATAACATGTATTTCATTGGCCTACCAAACATCCATTATATGTGCATCCAAAACATTTTTAAACAGCATATTGAAGGACACATGGTCAGCAAAACTTTGTGTCTACATTAATGCACTCTAAATAAAAGCTTGTTTGTTGTTTTTTAATGTAGGATAACCCTATAAAAAGATTTTTCTGGGAGATTCACTTGTAGTAGGAAACGTGTTAGAAAAGCAAGTTTTGAGTAAGAAAAGTGAGTTTCGAGTAATAAAAGTGAGTTTGAGTAAGACTACACAAGTGTCGTTATAAAATATACATCGTGACAAAAAAACATAGTTTGCAGGGGCTTAAACTTCCATCATTGAATAATAAAGGTCTTGTTTTATACTAACGTATATACAATATCGACTTTGCCACTAACTGTTCCATTCCCCCACCGAGTTAACTATTTTGTTGTCTGTGGTGTGTACCTTTTAAAATTGTAATAATTTCAACTACCTGTCTCTTATTTTTGGTCTGTGTGGGAAGGCAGTGTTTTCTGGATGTAGTCATACCTGACCGCTTTATTTCCTTTTTTATTAAATGAGGACAGATCAGTTTTATTTGCATGATTTTAAGACAGGTAGGTAAGAAATAAAAATGTGTGGTGTTATTAGAGATAATTCATTGTACTAATACGTACTTTAGTAGTTGTTATATGGATCTATTATATGGCAGTCCTAAATTGTATATCTGTAAGTCTAAAACAAGTTGTTTTCTAATTGGCCGACAACTTAATTAATTTTACATAAACTAATGTCAATGTTAATATTTTTTATGATAAATTATATTGTGTTTCTTCTGAATTATAGGTCCTAATAACATAAAAATTATTACAAACTTTCAATGAACAGAATAATTCCTATTTTCAGGGAATGAGAGTGAATTCTATAGTTCCTTGCTATTTTACAGGAGGAGGTGGGGTCTCCCGAGAGACACATTAGAATCCGATTGAGTAATGTAAGATTTTACATGCTGATTATCCTCGGTTATCTTAGTTGGTTTCTTTTTCATTGATGTAAATTTAAGAACATCATATGTTGCATAAAAAAATGAAGTTTAATTCAAGAAGTAAAATAAACTGTTCAAGGACTAATCATCTTAAAGTAATGAAAATTTGAAGAACCAACATTATATTTTGGCAGCCAAGTATTTTGAATACAAGTCATTTTAATTAAACATTGTTCAATTAATTCAATAACTGCTACTGGAAACTCACTTTTCTAACTTGAAACTCATTTTCCTTACTCGAAACTCACTTTTCTTACTCGAAACTCGCTATTGTTACTCGAAACTCACTTTTCTTGATACTCGATACTCGACAAATAGAAACCCTCTTTTTTTTCATAGCAGAAATGTATCCACACATAAAAATGCACAATAACTGGTAGGTTGACCAGCTTATGTTTTTTTAAAGACAGTACAGTGACACGGTCACATCTAAAGACTTTTTTAAAGTCATCAAATGCTTATAACTACTAGTACATGGATCTGTTAAAATCTAATACAAGTCACCTTTTAAGCACGCAGGGAGAGCTATTGTCATGACCCTGGCGGAGGCGGCGGCGGCGGCGTCGTTTGTAGACACCCAGGTTAAACTTTTGCGTTTAAGTTTCAGTTATCTATGCAACCACTCATTGGATGTCAATGAAACTTTGCATGTATGTTAACCATCATCAATGGAACACACAGAGACAAGAACCATAACTCTGGATTGCATTTTGGCACAGTTATGGCCCTATTTAGACTTAGACACCAAGGTTAAACTTTGCGTTTAGTTGCATTTACGTTTAAGATATCTATGCTACCACTCATTCGATGTGAATGAAACTTCACATGTGTGTTCACCATCATCAATGGAACACACAGAGACAAGAACCATAACTCTGGATTGCATTTTGGCACATTTATGGCCCTTTTTGGACTTAGACACCAAGGTTAAACTTTGCGTTTAGTTGTGTTTAAGTTTAAGATATCTATGCAACCACTCATTGGATGTGAATGAACCTTCACATGTGTGTTCACCATCATCAATGGAATAAGCACAGACAAGAACCATAACTCTGGGTTGCATTTTGGCACAGTTATGGCCCTTTTTCAACTTAATTTTTCAGGTTAAAGTTTTTTATCAGGTAAGATATCTATGCAACCACTCATTGGATATGAATGAATCTTTGCATGTGTGTTCACCATCATCATTGAAACACACAGAAACAAAAACCATAACTCTGGGTTGCATTTTGGCACAGTTATGACCCTTTTTTATACCCCCGACAAACGAAGTTTGAGGGGGTATATTAGGTCACCCTGTGGTCGGTCTGTCGGTTGGTCGGTCTGTCGGTCTGTCGGTCGTTCGGTCTGTCCGTTGCAATTTTCCTTGTCCGGAGCATCACTTGAAAAGTACTGGATGGAATTTCATCAAACTTCATATAAATGGTAGAATATAATGAGAGGAAGAGCAGTGTACAAGAAACATAACTCTATTCTTGCTAATTACAGAGTTATTGCTCTTTGATATTTTGTTTGTCCGGAGCATAACTTGAAAAGTACTGGATGGAATTTCATCAAGCTTCATACAATGGTAGAATATAATGAGAGGAAGTGCAGTGTACAAGAAACATAACTCTATTCTTGCTAATTACAGAGTTATTGCCCTTTGATATATTTCCCTTGTCCGGAGCATTACTTTTAAAGTACTGGATGGAATTTCATCAAACTTCATACAATGGTAGAATATAATGACAGGAAGTGCAGTGTACAGGAAACATAACTCTATTCTTGCTAATTACAGAGTTATTGCCTTTTGATATATTTCCCTTGTCCGGAGCATTACTTTTAAAGTACTGGATGGAATTTCATCAAACTTCATACAATGGTAGAATATAATGACAGGAAGTGCAGTGTACAGGAAACATAACATTTATTGATTGCCATGAAAGCTTGTACACTACACACTAATTAAAAAGACCGTTTTTAATTTTAACAAAACCATGAAAAAATTAACAATACAAAAAACTCAATCCATAACATTCTCTTTTATTAAGTATTTTTTTTTTTTGTCTGGAGCATAACTTTAAAACTATTGGATATAATTTAATAAAACTTCATACAATGGTAAACCATTTTCTGTCATGGCGGCGTTCGGGGGTATTCATCACCTTCATTTTAACTTAATTTTTCAGGTTAAAGCTTTTTATCACTTAAGATATCTATGCAACCACTCATTGGAAATAAATGAAACTTCGCATGTGTGTTCACCATCATCATTGAAACACACAGAGACAAGAACCATAACTCTGGGTTGCATTTTGGCACAGTTATGGCCCTATTTGGACTTAGACACCAAGGTTAAACTTTGCGTTTAGTTGCATTTACGTTTAAGATATCTATGCTACCACTCATTCGATGTGAATGAAACTTCACATGTTATGGCCCTTTAAGACTTAGTTTTTCGTCTGTACTCACCCAGGTTAAACTTTTGCGTTTAAATGCGTTTAAGTTTTGTTGTTTGCCTCCTATCTCAATCTTTGCATTGGTGGCGAGTTTTATCCCATCAGCGAGCTTTGTTGTCTTCTGACAACTCTTGTTAATATTGGAGATGGCACATTTGCTGTGCCAGCTTTAGCTCTACTCATCTGCAGCAAAAAATCACAGCCCCTATTAACCATTTATGAAAATATTTCAAACCAAATGACAGGACTTTTTTAAAGTAGATGAATCATGTTGCCGTGGCATAAAAGGTGCGTAACTGTTTAACTGACTTAACCTTTTAAGTGTAGAAAAAAGTGTTGAATCACATTCAAACAAACCCGAATCATTTCAGAAGATTAATTATCTACTAAAGATGATAAGCGATCATTTAATGATGATTTTAAAATAAGTTTATGCTTTTTTCCACCAGCATAAAGCATTTCTCCATCTCCATTACCCATTTCTTCATCAGTATTATGCATTTCTACATCTCCATTACCCATTTCTTCACCACCACTACGCATTTCTCCATCTCCATTACCCATTTCTTCATCAGTATTATGCATTTCTACATCTCCATTACCCATTTCTTCACCACCACTACGCATTTCTTCATCTCTATTACCCATTTCTTCATCTCCATTACCCATTTATTCACCACCACTACCCATTTCTCCATCTCCATTACCCATTTCTTCACCACCACTACGCATTTTTCCATCTCCATTACCCATTTCTTCACCAGTATTATGCATTTCTCCATCTCCATTACCCATTTCTCCATCTCCCTTACCCATTTCTTCACCACCACTACGCATTTTTCCATCTCCATTACCCATTTCTCCATCTCCATTACCCATTTCTCCATCTCCAATACCCATTTCTTCTCCACCACTACGCATTTATCCATCTCCATTACCCATTTCTTCATCTCCATTACCCATTTCTTCACCACCACTACGCATTTCTTCATCTCCATTACCCATTTCTCCATCTCCATTACCCATTTTTCACCACCACTACGCATTTCTCCATCTCCATTACCCATTTCTTCACCACCTCTACGCATTTCTCCATCTCTATTGCCCATTTCTCCATCTCCATTACCCATTTCTCCATCTCCTTTACCCATTTTTTTCATCCTCATTACCCATTTCTCCATCTCCACTACCCATTTCTCCATCTCCGTTACCTAATTCTTAACCACCACTACCCATTTCTTCATTTCCATTACCCATTTCTTCATCTCCATTACCCATTTCTTCACCTACACTACTCATTTCTTCACCACCACTACCCATTTCTCCATCTCCATTACACATTTCTTCACCACCACTACGCATTTCTCCATCTCCATTACCCATTTCTTCACCACCATTATCCATTTCTCCATCTCCGTTACCCATTTCTTCACCACCACTACCATTTCTCCATCTCCGTTACCCATTTCTTCACCACCATTATCCATTTCTTCACCACCATTACCCATTTCTTCACCACCACTACCCATTTCCCCCATCTCCATTACCAATTTCTTCACCACCACTACCCATTTCTTCACCACCACTACGCATTTCTCCATCACCATTACCCATTTCTTCACCACCACTACCCATTTCTCCATCTCCATTACCAATTTCTTCACCACCACTACGCATTTCTCCATCTCCATTACCCATTTTTCCATCTCCATTACCCATTTCTTCATCAGTATTATGCATTTCTCCATCTCCATTACCCATTTCTTCATCTCCATTACCCATTTATTCACCACCACTACGCATTTCTCCATTTCCATTACCCATTTCTTCACCAGTATTATGCATTTCTCCATCTCCATTGCCCATTTCTTCATCAGCATTACGCATTTCTCCAATCCATTACCCATTTCTTCACCAGTATTATGCTTTTTTCCATCTCCATTACCTATTTCTTCATTTCCATTACCCATTTCTTCACCACCACTACGCATTTTTCCATCTCCATTACCCATTTCTTCACCAGTATTATGCATTTCTCCATCTCTATTACCCATTTCGTTATCTCCATAACCTATTTCTTCACCACCACTACGCATTTTCCATCTCCATTACCCATTTCTTAACCACCACTACGCATTTGTCCATCTCCATTACCCATTTCTTCACCACCAATCGCATTTGTCCATCTCCATTACCCATTTCACCACCAGTATTATGCATTTCTCGATCTCCATTACCCATTTCTCCATCTCCATTACCCATTTCTTCACCACCACTTCGCATTTCTCCATCACCCATTTCTTCACCAGTATTATGCATTTCTCCATCTCCATTACCCATTTCTTCATCTCCATTACCTATTTCTTCACCGCCACTACGCATTTCTCCATCTCCGTTGCCCATTTCTTCACCAGTATTATGCATTTCTCCATCTCCATTACCCATTTCTTCATCAGCATAACGCATTTTTCCATCTCCATTATCTATTTTTCAACACAATAACGTATTCTTCCATCACCATTTACCATTTCACCACCACCATTAACCATTCCTCACCACCATATACCATTCCTCCATTACCACCATCCATTACTTCACCACCATCATCCATTATTTCATTATTATGTAGTGTTATTAATAACCATTACCCATTTCTGCGCCACTATTACCCATTTCTTCAACACCATTAACTATTCCTCCACCACCACCCATTTATTCACCACAGCTTTCTTTCTCACACCAATTCTTTCATTAATATGTAGCATTATTGATAACCATTAGAAATTCCTTCACCACCATTAACCATTCCTCCACTACCACTTATCATTTCACCACTACCCTTAACCATTCCTTCACCACCATTAACCATTCCTCTACCATCATCCATTTCATCACCACCATCATCCATTCTTGCATTAATATGTAGCATTATTGATAACCGTTACATATTACTTCACCACCAATAACCATTTCTTCACCACAATTACGCATTCCTCCATCACCATTAACCATTTCTTCACCACCATTACATATTCCTCCATCACCATTACCCATTTCTTCAAGACCATCACCCATTCTTTCATTGTTAATCACCATCACCTTTTCCTGAATCACCTTCACCGATTTCTTTACCACTGTTACTATCTACCATGAATCAACACCATTACCCATATATCGCCATCACATAGCTGATCAGTGTGTGACCGTAATAGTTATTTCCCTTTACCTATATTATATCGTTCCACACCAAGAATCAAGTAAATAAAATCTCACACTTACTTTAACAAATTAATTTTTTATTTGCTGATGTACTTTACAATGGATGAAAATAGAATGATGCCGTTGAGACCATTCATTGATTAAGTATGTAGGCAGCTCGGTATCCGGTTGTGGTAAGCTTTTTTTTTTATCGAAAGAGAAGATTTTAGCTTATTTCACAGTAATAAATGTTTGTCATTACTACAGTGAGTTCGCGTACATTATAGCGTGCTGTTGCCTGTCTTTATTATTTCCAAAATGTTACAAGTACAGCAAATGCCCTGCACGCTAAACTATTCATTTAAAAAAAAATAGTGGAACGCGTGGTTCAGTGGTAGAGTATTGAACCCAGAATCGGATGGTCGTGGGATCGATCCTCAATCACAGCTGTGTGTGGTCTCGTTGAGCAAGACACTTTTTTCTTCATGTGCTTAGTATTGGTTCTATCTAGGAAGACTTCGAGCGTGAGTTGTCGAAGATGCAATAACTGATTGAAGTGAAATAAATAAGTTTAAACTATTTCGTAAATAAACACTAAATGTATTATGTTTATGAATTACAATCTGTGTCGAGAGCATTAACCTGTCTGGATAAGATCTTGGGATCGGCCCAAGCTAAGTAAAAAACAGAAATAATTTAAAAAAAAAAAAAAAGGAAAAACAACAGCAATATTAATGGGTTTGATTCCGATAGGATAAAATGTAGGTTTGTAGGTTAATGTAAAGGGAGATAATCTACCGGCAAATCAAATGCATGAACTGTTCTACAATTTACAGCCTTTAATTTCATAACTAATTTTCTTTGCATGCAGCCATGCAATTTAAGATCTTTTAACACCAAACAATTTTATTTCACAAAACGCTATTTTCCATAAAAGTGCTATAACTGTTAAGCATTCTAGTGTACAAACATGAATACAAAATTTGGAATGATCCACAAGCGCGATCTTCTGTACAGGAAGTTTGGCGTATGTTTTGTGTGTCAATATCAGCTGTACACTCACCGCATAGACTGACCACGCATAATCAAAGAAAAGGGTCAATTAAAAAGAAATATAAACAGTTTCAGTATTTTGTGCAATGGCTTTTATGACTGTTGTTGCACATTTCAAAGGCGTTTATAAAGATTCCATTGATCATGAAATGAAAAAGGTGTCATTGTTAAGTGCGCTACTTGTAGTACTGCGGCATATTTTCAGATGACCTTGACCTCCTGACCTCTACATATAATTAACACAGCCCTCTTTGTAGATACTAATATTCGGCTTCTTCTCCAAACAAAAAACGTTTTTTTTTTCAAAAACCAACCTTAAGAAGTCCACATGTTTTTAACTAATTACACCCCGCACCCATTAAATTTTATCAAAGGTATTTCCCCACCTCCCAACCCGTCGTTATTGCCATGTATGAAAATACATGAGAATAATTGTGTGATTTATTTATATTGTCTTCTCGATTCCCGTATGATTCGCTACTTTGGGCGACTTTTCTGGCAGGAAATAATATTTGAATATTCGTGCATAGGTGTGTTATACAAACAACAGTAACAGCAACACACCTTAAATCTGCAGCACTCCTCTCTCTAAAAAAATGAGACTGATAATTTGACGGAACTTACATATTATATATGTTGGAAACGGGAATATTTGTATTAGGAGTAACATGATCGAAATAGTTGCATTGTTGTTGGACCAGTGACACATTCGGTATGTGAGAAAGAGGATGTAAACAGGCAGGATATATATCACTGATTGCATGCACATACATTCACATGCGCAATTAAGGGTGTAATAAAAACAAAGAGGTTAAAACTGAACTTCAACTTGTCGAAGGTGGTAAGATAATACAAACTGTTCTGAAAACACAAACACCTGTGGTTAAACGCATGTGTTCTATACTACATGCTTGATGCAACAAACTTTCGCTCCTTTTTTCTGTATTTTTATTTCAAACTACTTCCGTATCCTCTCTCGTAATACACACATATATACGCACGCACGAACGCACGCACGCACGCACGCACGCACGCACGCACGCACGCACGCATGTGCGTTAAATACGCTTCTTATCATGCCTCCGGAAATCTATGCATAAAATAAATTAGTTAATCTGTCGCCAATATATCGATCGCCCATAACCAGTAGCCAGTTATACGTATATATCTGCGGATGAAAAACATATTGCATGAATTTTGCTGAAACGGTGTCAAGGCTACTTTTATCTATTTTGCGTCTACTTTGCAGCAGCATGCACGCACGCATGTACATGTGTTTGTGTGTAATATCTTCGTTTCTTTTTTAAATAATCTCTTAAGTCCGTGTTTTATATCTTGATCTCTTCATCAGCACCATCATTACCAACTGTTATCGCGTTAGCAATCTCTGATCTCTGTCAAACGATTTCCTCTGTATCTTTACTAGTGTCACTGCCATGACAAATTAACGGGGTCCTCAGATGCACCCGTACAATGTAACCTCTTGTTTCTCTGATATCCGATCCCTAAACAAACCCATCGTTCCGTACCCGGGTTTTCGTGTTTGGGACCATTTTAAAGATGTTGGGCTTTTCATACGCGGGTATTAAATAGGTTTTCAACATCTTAATTGGTGGACACTTGAACTTAACGAGAAAATCTCTCTGTAGAAATCTTCACGGAAGGGACGATTGCGAGCGTGAAATGGCATCTTTTATGTCAAATAAATGATCATCTTAAAAGGCTGGATACGGGGTCAATTGTAGCCCTCAACTGACAACTTCTTTTGATAATGTTTTGACTTTTTGATGTGAACAATATTATTGTGAGCTCCCGTTTAAGATAATGATGTTGACTTTTTATGCGAAATTGGACACGGATAAAACTAGATTTATGGTTTGCTGTTTAAGCGACAGTGTCAACTGACACCTGTCGAAATAAATGTTGTTGTTTTTTTTCGTTTTATTACTTCTATTGACTTGATTGCACCCATTATTATGAATAATGCAGACATTGCTATTGTTGTTAGTGTTGTTGCTGCTGCTGCTGCTGTTGATGATGATGATGGTGATTATGCTGATATTCCTACTACTTCTGTCTTCTTATTGCTGCTGTTGTTGTTGTTGCTGCTGATGTGCTACTGATGATGATGATGTTGTTGTCACTGACATCGGTGCTGCTTCTAATGTTGTTGCTGGTGCCATTGTTATTTTCTCTTAGTATCCGCATATTTGCCTACATTGTATATTATCATATAAAAGATCACTACCCATTAGAGCAAAGAAGAAATGATACCTCATTATATTAACAGGGTCTCTCCAAATATAACGCGCAAAACCCTTTTTCCATAAATAAAAATATAAATATAACACATAAATAAAAAGTATAAAAAAACGGAAATCGAATCATCAATGAGGTATTCCATGAACCTGAGATTTTTGGAATATCGCCATAATCGTAAATATAGATTATGACAATGATTTAACAACGAAATATGTTTTATAAATTATCCAGCTGCTACGTGAACATGATATCATATGTGGATCCTTTTGACAATACACGGCCTATAATAGCACAAATAATGACATAAGTATTGCGGCCACAATCTGGAAGATCGGTACAATCATTATGTTGACATGAATCGGATCTTCCTTCATTCTGTTGTTAGTATGATCCTAATGAGGTGTAGTTTAAAGTTAGTTGTGGTAAGGTGTTGGTAGTTGTGCGGTGCTGGTTATTGTGGTGGCGTTGATGATGATGATTGTGGCTGTGGTGGTTATGATGATGATGATTGTTGAGGTGGTAATGGTAGTGTAGTTGTGATAGAAGTGTTGGTGGTAAATGTGGTTGTGGTGGTGGTGGTGGTGATAGTGGCAGAAGTAGTGGTATTTATGACGACCAGTTGTGACTTTAGTGGTGACCAGTGCTGCTGCTGGTGATGGTGGTTGTAGTCAAGGGTAGTAGAAGTAGTAGTAGTAGTAGTAGTAGTAGTAGTAGTAGTAGTATTAGTAGTAGTAGTAGTAGTAGTAGTAGTAGTAGTAGTTGTTGTTGTTGTTGTTATAGTATCAGTAGTATTAGTAGTATTAGTATTAGTAGCAGTAGCAGTAGTAGTAGTAGTAATAGTAGTAGTAGTAGTAGTAGTAGTAGTAGTAATAGTAATAGTAGTAGTAGTAGTAGTAGTAGTAGTAATAGTAGTAGTAGTAATAGTAGTAGTAGTAGTAGTAGTAGTAGCAGCAGCAGTAGCAGTAGCAGTAGCAGTAGTAGTATTTGTTGTAGTAGAAGTAGTAGTGGTAGTAGTAGTAGTAGTAGTAGTAGTAGTAGTAGTAGTAATTGTTGTTGTAGTAGTAATTGTAGTAGCAGCAGTAGTAGTTGTAGTAGTAGTAGCAGGAATAGCAGTAGTAGTAGAAGTAGTAGTAGTAGCAGCAGCAGCAGCAGTAGTAGTTGTAATAGTAGTAGTTATTGTAGCAGTAGCAGTAGCAGTATCAGTAGTAGTTGTAGTGGTAGTAGTACTGAGTAGCAGTAGCAGCAGCAGTAGTAGTAATAGTAGTTGTAGTAGTGGTAGTAGTAACAGTAGTTGTGATGGTTGTAATGGTGATCAGTGGTAGTGGTGGTGACAAGTAGAAGTAGTAGTGGTAGTGGTGACCAGTAACGGTTGTGGTAGTGGTATCGGTGACACTGGTTGTTGTGGTAGTGGTTTCGGTGACACTGGTTGTTGTTGTAGTGGTATCGGTGACACTGGTTGTTGTGGTAGTGGTAGTGGTGACCAGTAACGGTTGTGGTAGTGGTATCGGTGACCCTGGTTGTTGTGGTAGTGGTATCGGTGACACTGGTTGTTGTGGTAGTGGTATCGGTGACACTGGTTGTTGTGGTAGTGGTATCGGTGACACTGGTTGTTGTGGTAGTGGTATCGGTGACACTGGTTGTTGTAGTATTGTTAATTATGTTAGTGGCAGTAATCGTCGCATTTCAAGTGGTGAATGTAGTGGTTGTGGTGGTGGCGGTGATGATGATGGTGATGATGATGAGATGATGATGATGATGATGATGATGCCGATGATGACGAGTATGATGAAGATGATGACGATGAAGATGAAGACGATGACGATGACGATGACGATGACGATGATGATGATGATGATGATGATGATGATGATGATGATTATGATGATGATGAAGATGATGATAGAGCAGGAGTTGTTGTAAATAGTTATTAATACACGTGAGCACTACAAAAAAGAAAATATAACTACAGTCAAAGAGGGTCTAATATAGATAAAGCAAACAAACTCGATATTTAGAACCAACAATTAGCTGCAGCAATGCACGTTTTCTAAATTCCTGAGTGTTGAAAGAATAACCTTTCCGTGAGAAGTACCATTGACAAGTCTAGGACATTGACTGTGGCAATATGATACTTATAACAAACTATCTTCTTTCTTCTATAGTCGGCGACTTAAAACGAAATTCAATTAGCTTTATAGAAAAAAAATAAGGATGACTGATACTAAAGATTCATATTTAAAAGAATATCGTGCACACTGCGTTAATCATCTCACACAAACTCTGCATACATAATATGGCGCAATCATTTTCAAATGATCTCTTTTATGTCAATTTCTAAAGCATCCCCCTATTTTAGTCGGTAATTATAAACGACCAAACCAAAGGATGATATATTCCTTCAAGTTCGATCTTGAAATGTTCGATCAAGTTTCAGCCGTTCAGAATATCTATAGATAATTCATCATTATGTATTTGAACGCACTTCCTCATCGGGTGTTGCGAACGCGTGTATCGTTTTTAAAATACATACACTGCTCTTGAATCCGGCAACTACAAATAAAGGTGCGATTTGGGATTTTTTACTGAGGAGACGGCCGAAAATGATAGATAAACGTTCGAAATCGTTATCTGAAACGAAAATATGATTGGATGGGCCAGTTTTGAACCGGTTCCAAATTTTGCATAATTTTAAAATCGAAAATTACCTGTAAAATGGACTGATAATAAAAGGAATGAAACAGCTGAAAGAGTCCATTGTCGGGATGTAGTTTGATATTTTCCCTTTTGTTTCTCACAGATAAGTAGAATCTATCAGCCAGAGGTTCAAGAAAGGGAACCTCCGACATTTATCTTAATCCTCTAGTTCTGGTACAGAGCTGAACAAAAGTTCACTCATTTTTTTAATGATTCGGACATCATCCGCGTCGATTCTTGTAACCAAGAGGCTCAATGTGGGAGAAGCAAATTTTATATGTGTCATTTGTATTTGTTGTTGTTTTTTATGTATGCGGTGTGCGAATGGGTTGGATGGATATAACCGCAACAAATGATATTGATATTAACGGGAGAACTTATTTGAAAAAGTTAATCGTTCAGGAGTCCCTCAACATAGTTACAAAATTCAACACCAGTTTAACACATATGTTTATGGACAGTGACTTTATTTAAGATGCAAAGAATTGCTACTGCATTGTAACTATATAAAGCTTTAAACTTCTTCATGGAATTTGCAATTTTTATATCTGATTGAATAGAGTTAAATCAACAAAAACAGTAATAATCAGTTAAATGCATTAATGTAGTCAAATCGTATATTCCGCTATTGCTGCTGGTGTTATCACAGTTGTACTACTACTACAACTACTGTTACTACTACTACTACTACTACTACTACTACTACTAATAATAATAATAATAATAATAATAATATTATTAATGTTGCTACTACTACTACTACTACTGCTACTACTAATACTAATACTAATACTACTTATACTACTAATAATATTATTATAAATGTTGCTACTACTACTACTACTACTACTACTACTACTACTACTGCTACTGCTACTACTACTACTACTACTACTACTACTAATACTACTACTACTAATACTAATAATAATAATACAATAAATGTTGCTTCTACTACTTCTACTGCTATTATTACTACATACTATTATTATTATTATTATTAATGCCTCTGCTTCTGCTGCAAATGCTGTTGCTGCTCATGTTGTTGTTGTTGTTGCTGCTGCTGCTGCTGCTGCTGCTGTTGTTGTTGTTGCTGCTGCTGCTGTTGTAGTAGTATACTTGTACGCAATCCTGAACATAATATGTTAATGGTAAGGCGGTAAATATAGATCCTAAAAAAAAGTTTTGATTTTGAAATTTCTTAACCGCATTCTGTATAACAATCCTATCTAAAGCTCCCTTGTCATAATCAATATTAAATCATTTTTCATCTGTAAAATAATCCGATTTTGTGACATATAAAATACAGAGGTGGGTTATAAACAAGAAAGTATTATTTCATTTTTATCCTCGGCAAATTCTGTGTATCATATGGGCTTATTAATTTAAACGTTTTGAACTCCTGTGATGCATTGTAGCAACTTGTTTATCCGCTAATCTGGGATTATCCGTCGTTAATCCATCCTCTTGCAAAACTTTATCCGCTGGAGGAAAACAGTGCAAGTGTACATGATGTTGATACTTGGAAGAGGGGGAAATGTGTAGAGCTTTCTTGTTGTTGTTGTTTTTTTTTCTTTTTTTCGTGTTTTTCCCCTATTTTGCGAATTAAAAAAATAACAAAAAACAAACAAACATACATACATTCATTTCCTTACAAAGACGAATCAAAACATATACACAAAAAGTGTCGTCTGGCTAGAGTAAGAAAAGTGATTGTCGTCTGCAGAAAAAAAGCATACGCAATAAAAACAACAACAGACAACAACAACTATAAAGAAACACAACATATTTATACTGCTTCAGTGCTTGACCAAAATGACTAAACGGTATAAAAATAAAAGTACCGTTAACTGCACCTTGTCAGTAAGCTTGAAGCAATCTTGGTTATTCATTTATCAGGTTTTTCGTTCAAACTACAGTCAAACCTGTCTTAAGCAGCCAATCGAGGGAAGAAGCAAAAGTGACCTTTTAAGACAGGTTATTGCTTAAATACAGATTAATTTGTCCTGAAAGCACAGAAATGGAAAAAAGCAAATGTGCTTAAGACAAGTGGCTGCTTAAGAGAGGTGACCGCTTACACTGTATTGCACTGTATTATACTGACTGTATTTTTGTTTTTTCTACAGCATATTACTGTGTTCGTGATTTAAATAGTATATCCAGCCACATTGTTCTTTTTAGTGAACGCTCTACCCCACAGACCACCGCTGCGGTCTCCTCTATGAATAAGTTCATATAAAAATAATTAAAAAAATAGTCTTATCCTGAAGGTATGTCTCTTTTCCTAGACTATCAAAGTGAGGAAGAGTGTCATTTTAGTTTAGTAGCGGATGTCTGCATACCGTCTCATTCGTGCATGTAATCATATACACGTAAACGTTAAGTCAGTGATATAATGGTGTTCATGCATGCATATTCTGTCTTCTTTCGTTAATTAAACTGGCCACCGTCAATGACCTTTACCGAGATTTAAAAAATGTTGTTAAACCCGTAAACATATCATTTAAAAAACAACGATAGTATTTTTTTAATCTTTTATTCAAAGTGTTACTGTAACAAAGACTTGTCAAAAATAAACATAAACACGGCTATATCGATCTACAATCTTAAATTATTATTAACTTAAATCAACTTTTGAAAATAAAAGATCACCGGTAGCATTAATTGCTTTTCGTAGCGCTGCGATAACATGTCCGTACCTATTCCCCCACTTCGAGCCTCATTCATCAGGTAAGTGTGGACGCTTGCCTATACCGTTTTACCTGTAGCCGAAGAACCAATACAGTTCATTAGTGTGGAGTGACACTCGCGGCACCGAAACATGTCGCGGAGAAAACAGGCTAAACCTAGACCCATATTTGGTAAGTTTATATACGTATTTACCTTTATTAAAACAATTAAATATATTTCGTTTGATGTATGTTGATTATAGAAGCAGTTCTATTGACGTGTTATTCATTGATAAAATGTAAATAAACATTCCAGTGTACCGTTATGTTTATGTCAAAGCGTTACCTGTACTGTATTGTACATGGGCCGATTGGCAATTAGAATACATACATGGTGTGTATATATATATATACATGATGTACGTTTATATTCAATAATTTGCACGAAAAAAATATAATTCCAAGAAATGTTAATTGTAATGTCACCTTAATCCAGATGTACACCATTTCGCGTTTACATTGAAATTGTACGCCGCGCGTAGGTATTTTAGCATGTTAACTTCACTATGTAGTTCATGCTTTATATTACGAGTGTCATTTTTCGTTTTTTTGTGTGAAATTCGTGCTCTGGAAAGCCTTACATGTGTACGTACTTAAACATCCTGGTCCAGTCTGTCTTTCTCTGTGTGCACTACGGTGATGGGCTGGTTACCATGTTATTGTAGGCTATTTTATTTTTTTAAATACAAGTCTCAAATATTATACCTATAAATAAATAAAACACCAGCAGCCTAAATATAAATTATATATATACATACCATACAAGATGGACTTCTATATGGTAGATTTGTTTTGGGCATTCATAGCTAATGTGTATTGTATTATATCTCATGCCGACTATAAATACAATTTGTATCTTGTTGTATGTATATTTAAGAGTTTACGGGTGTAATATCAGGCACCGGTGATTTTAGTGCTGCCGTCTATTAAGGAAGTGTTCAACAGACGACTGGTGTGTCACGACTTATCCTTGTACCATTTCATTCCATTCCCACTCAATTCTACTGTACCCTGTTCCCCTCCCACGGTATGCCCTGCCCATAGTAATATACTGTATAGCACCAATCGAGCATCGAATAGAAAGAAAAAACATATTCATCCCATCTATTCTTGGATTTAAATTTACTACGTACTAAAGGAAATTGGATCCCGTACCTTTTATAATTTGCTCTTACGGATCAAATGTATGGGCGAAGGGGGTCAGGGTTGGGATTGGTCGGGATGGGGTGGGGTTTTGTGATGGTTAGATCCAGGTTCACCTGAAATTCCAAATATATGTTTAAATGGGACCTTTCCACTAGAAATTGTAAAGAAATCTTACTTGAGGCGGAGGGTGCAAGGGGTTCAGTTTAAGGGGGTCCAGATTCACCTTAAATTTCAAAGATACTTCAAATGGTATCACTTTCAATCAAAATTGTGAAAATACTACTTGGACTACCTTTTATCTGTGAGGACCTGCCTAAAATCCTAAATCCGCCCGTGACCTGTGTAGTTTGGATACATTCAACTTCATCTTAACACGAACAAGGAAAATTTATCTTTACTGTGTATTTATCATACATGTAGGTATGTAATATAAACGGTTTGGTATCACAGTTTGTCGAAAAGTTGGAAATGCATTATGCATGAGCATGCGTGACTGATCGCGTTTTACTGACAGCATCCCGCGAGATGTTGAATATATCATGCAACCTGACAAGCGGTGTCGCATGGAGACAGATTTGCAGAGCTATAGATTTTGCATTGTGCTATTTACAACGCCAAGTCCGTGCACATGCATTGTGACAATTAATTAAATGTGATCACTTAGCATAACAATTAGGTGTAAGGCAGGATGTTGGTAGCGTTTTTCTTGGTACAGGTTATTAGCACTTATTTACAAGTCTTGCTCTACGTTAGACGAGCATTAGTCATGTGATATACATTGAATATCTTTAGACATATACATCTTTTATGCTGGCCAAGTAGTGCATTTTCTTCTTCTTTTTATTAATTTCCTGCTGTTGATATTCATTAAATCAATTCATCCGTCCGTCCATCCGTCTGTTATCCATCATCAATCTATAGTATCACCCATCTACCAACTATCCATCAACCAACCAATCAACCAATCATTAAATCAATCCCTAACAATTCAATAAATGTAATAGCCTGGTTAAAACATACTGCCCCATTGTCCATCTGTATTAAAAACCAGCGATCGGTGGTTTGAATATATATCGCCTGAATAAGCCCATATCCATATAATTACTGAATAGACATACACATTACAGCATCTTCGTAAGTCAGCATAGTATGCATGCATCTCTCAATTCATCTTTATAAAACTTCTATGAATAAAAAAACACAAGTATAAATCGAGGGTTCAAGTATAAAACTAGCCTAGCTCCATACCAGACAAAGAAGGAAGATAGATTAGTTTTTAACATATCGATCTACCCTGGAGATCGACCCTTTTAAATGATGTAAATCTTTGTAACAACATCGTTTGGTTGATAAATTTCATACGGGTTTCTGCATCGCAAAATTTAATATCTCACAAAAATATTAAATATTGTAATACTGACCGCAGGGTAGATAAATGTCATTTTGTATGCAGCAATTGTTAAATAAGGGATTAAATAAGCTGGTATTCAGTTATTTGACCAGGCTTTCAGATGTTGAACTATCACACAAAAATTCACCAGCAGAGTGTTTACTTAACAGTGTAAACTAATTTTTCCCCAGTTCTTTGTATTCAGAAAGAGATGGTGAGCGCAAGTATTTCTTATGTGTGAAAGGCGAACAATGGCGAAAATATCCAATATAATATATACATCTCGGCTGCAGACGGGCTCCGACATGACTCGGGCAACAATTGATCGGTTTTGGCGTTTCCTTTACAAATTTTGAACATCGACGAAGATATTGACGTCCCCATCAATATGTATTAGATGTATTTATACGCAATGTTTGTCTCAGTTTTCAAGTAGCTGAAGATCTCTGTAGGTATTATTGACTGGGCGCTTTTTGTAATATGAGTGAAGTATAGGTTTTACGGTGCATCAACACATTATTACGTTATATACGTCATGGCCAACAGGAAGAAAATATTCCAGGGTCATACATCCATGTATATAAACAACAAATAAACATTAATGTTGCCAACACGTTTTATTGACCAAAGTCAACTCTGATGGAACTTAGATCACAAATTACCAACCGAAAGAAACGAGCTTGAAAAAACACACTCTTATTTAACCGCAATGACAAAAAACAAAACAACCGAAAGCAACAACGTATACCACTGAACCAAAAACAACCAAAAAGCAACCCTCAGCGAACCTCATGTCTGAATATGTTTGATATTAAACTCTGTATACCTCGTCAATAGTGTCATCCCACAAGTCTGTGCAAACAATAACAAGCATCCTAAAATCAATCTAATATTTAAAATTGTCGGCTGCATCGCAATTTCAATCCCACCTTTCAATAATTTTATCATTGTAATCCAAGTTCGCTGGTCCTGCATTGATTTAAAGATAAAAACATAGTTGGTCTGAATCAAGACGTATCAGCGCGCATCCTGTATTTTTGCAGGATTGATTGCTCAGGACACAAACATCTGGGAGTTCTTCCAAGTGCGCATGAACCCATCTTTTTTTTTATCTGGAAATGTGTTGAACATTGCCACATACTGTTCAGAGCCATGCGGTATCTTAATTTAAATTTCTGTGTATCGTTTCCAAAAAAAAATAAAACCAAGGCCTTTTTTTAAAGCTATGTACTAATGTTTTGTTTTCAAACTTTAATATTGCTGTCGTGTTTCCAATTTAAATCTTAACGTAAACTTCCTAAACATTGTTCCTGCTTGGAATCAATTATCGGAGGTTGGTGGGTTCGATCCTCCGCCACGGCAGTGTGTGGTGTCCTTGAGCAAGACACTTTATCCCCGTATGCTTAGTACTGGTTCTACACAGGAAGTCTTCAAGCGTGATTTATCTAAGTTGTTATAACTTGTTTCACAATCGATGTAAAATAAATACATGTAAGTTTACATCACGTTATTGATTGGTGAATTTATTTTGAGAAACATTAAGAACAAGCCGTCATTCCAAGAAATATAACTATGGTTAATTCTTAAACATTCAAAGTCCCTGTTGCGAGCCTCCTGTGTTGGTCTATGTTACTATGGTATAACGGGACAAGAAACCCCAGTTGCCTCCACCATCTGCGTCGAGATAAGTAGACTCTGGGAGGCCGGAGATATGTCACGCGCTTTATTAGAGTCATTAAAGTCGGTCCTACGATACGTGAAATATATTACCTATATAAATTTGATGATGACGAATTCTGTCAACAAACATCCTAGTGATGTTTGTCTTCTTATGATGGAGGTAAACAGCTTCAATTGTTCGTCCGTGATAAGCCGGTGTATGGATTCAGATAGGTGCGCCTTTTGGCTTTTAGCCGCAACATCCTTTACCACTCAACCACTTCAACAACTGAACTTCGGTGAAGTCCGTACACACGATGTGGTGAGGTGGATATATCCGGAAATAGTGAAGTTACAACGAACGCCAGTTCATGAGCATTTTTTCTAAAAGATTGCATTGTCAAACTTTACTCTGAACACCCTTATTGTTTCACATGCTTTCGCAGATTGTATGAAAAAACAAAAAAAAAACAACATTTTTGTGCGCGTTTGGTCTAGTTGCTCCGTGGTTGAATAAGTTTCCTGCGAGTATCATACAGTCAAGAGAAAGCATGGTTACATACGTGTGGACAAAACTCTTATATGTTAAATTACTGGTTAGTAGTAGGTCGTTCCAGGAACTAAGTCAAAAGAGTGACTTGTTTAACGGCCGATGCCGACCGACTATGTAGTATGAAACTTCAAACTTTAACACAACACAAATCGGTCTGCGGGTCTGTTTATTTTGTTGGTGTTTGTTTAAGCTAGGGTCCATGTAAACAATTACTCACGCGCGAGTGCACATCACAATCGATAGTGAATTTGCCAATAATAAAAATACTAAACAAAAAAGTTTTAATATGTAACAAAACAGAGATGTGCGTTTCGGATTTTACTTTTCAACGAGTGAATCCAATATTATTAAAAGAAACTGTCGCAAACGTATCACCTTTATATACTTTTGAATAAAGTGAAGTTGAAGACTGTTAAACGTTTTAGTAATGCTGGCGCAGACGACAATGCAACTACACTGCATGCATGTCGTCTGCCGTATAAAGTCTTTCACACCTCATCTGGAAAGAAACTTATATAACCCCCAGAGTTTCTATACCCTATTGATTTTCGGGAAACTTCAGAAATGAAAATTAAAATCTATATCTGATGTTGTATTGACTTAGGTAAGCCATCATGTGAGTCGCATTGAGGGATGTTTGCATTCTGCCGGCACGATCAAACGTTTTAAGATGCTAGTATTGACAGAGTGTCACATTTGATGGGAAACCAGTTATCTCCCCCCATATGCGCGGACACAAGTCGATATTGGGGCTATTATTTTCGCTAAATTATTCTAAATTATCGAATGTTACAAAACAAGGAAACGATTGATAAAGACCGTGCCAAACTGCATTAATTTCTCAGGTGCGCACCAGCATTTTGCGCCAAAAGTGCACTGACTTACCTGTATAATAAAACGCTAAAACAGTATCCCATGAATGGAGAGAGAGGAACTTTCGAGATATTTCATCTTTTATCTTTCATCGATTGCGTAAAATAAATTGACTGGTGCATTTGAAGTGGTCCTTGACTTGCTGGTAAATTGAAAGTTTGCGTAGTTGCCCGTCAACCACTCAGGACGTTAATGCTTTCAAATCTACCACCGCGAGTTTCAGAGGTGGCGAGAAAACACGAGAATCTCATAGGAGCGTCCATTTCCCATCACCAAACAACAATTAACTTATCATTATTCGTTTTTTTATAGTGTGTTCGAAAAGTTCACAAAGTTATGTAAAACAGCAACAACTTCTCTTGTATCATATTTAAAACACACACACACACACACACACACACACACACAAAACGGACAGGTGGACGGTTTCGTTATCTTTAAATGTTGGGACGTCCATAGCAGATAATGTAACAGATAATGGAACTTGGTCACTGTTGCAAGTTTCAGATAGACCGATCTAGTCTTAAGGCATAATTGATATAACTGTTTCATGACTTTGTTATCTAACCTCTGTCTGTCACATTGTCGGTGAGATACATTGTGGTCGCATACAAGCATACAGGTGCGTTTTCTCTCCGAACTCTCACAGGGATAACTTAGCTTGGCGATAAACTGTCCAGTTATTACAGGAAGTCTCGTTTCCGAGGGAGTTATATAATACGGACATTTTAACATATGATTAACACTGAAAATCAGTGAGGTGCAATTACCCGTTCACGGGACCAACTGCTTTTGATTTATATTTTCTCCGAAGAATAGCCTATTTTCACAGCACCTTGTCCGCTCAATGGGGATTCAATCTGAATCGACAGTTCTGTATTGAAACATGATCCCCGCTGCTCCTCTGCATCGTTGTCTGTTAGCTCTCGATGGCATAAAAATGACGCTAAATATTCAATCAATCAATCCTCTGCATCGTCTGTTGTCATAGTAATTTTCTTAATTTCTTCCGTTGATAATAGCAGAAAAAATGTGTATAATAAATACATCGTCAATGAGAAACGACTTTCGTCTCACCCTGTACTGAAACTAAATAACGATAACTCTCTCAGCATCACTCTATCTCACCGCAGCGCTCAATCATATAGCGTATCAGAAGAAATGCAAGCGTTTGCCACGATGTAACTTGACACTTTGCGGGAAAAAGAACGTGATGATACTTCCGCGCCATTACTTCCCGGTACAGAAAAACAATAGAAGACATTGAAGAACCGACGCAATGCCTTTTAGTAACAGCGGCAAAGATATCTACAAGTTAAAACTACAAAACACATACTTTTTGTTGATCTGTAGAGGTACACATGTCTCAAATGAGTTAAGCATATTGCAAATGAGTCGATTTGTAAATGTCAATAACTACACACGTTGGGGTTTCCTCTCGGGAACAAAAGATGTTCAGATATTACTTCAGATTATGTTATTTTGGTTATGATATTGTCATCATTTTGTTTTCGTTTTCAAGTGTTATTTAAAATTGAATGCTTTACAAAGTCTGCATATTTGTTTCAATTTGCTGCTGAGTTGCATGTTATGTAAGAGCTGTGTACAAGCAGAGGTTGGTATTGATCGAAGTTACTGGAGCATGTCATTCATTATTTTCTCTCATGTTTTTCTGTCAGTAATAAAACGTAGTATGTAATAGAGATACATCTTCATCTTAAAGTTATGTGACTAGCTAAAATATAAAAATATTGATACTGTGTAAACTATATACATAACTCCATTGCTGTAAATGAGATTGAAAATTTAATATGAGTAAACCTCATATACATGCATGGAAGATGTGTCAATGTCTTTGTTATGACATAAAGACACCGGTTTTTGTGTGTGTCTTGCTGGTTTCCATAAGAAAGAAGGCACTTCTGTATGAGTCCACAGCGTATAAGGAGGAATATGTTAGTATGACCTCTGGTTGATGCATCGTGACCTCCATTCAATATAAGTATTAAAATTATGTTAAAAATATCATTTATTTTTGTTGTGGAGAGCTATGCTATGGTTGAATTGTCTGATTTAGAAGTTGATACGTATCTTGATTCCTGATGAATACACATTCCAAGTTTTTATAAATTGCTTTCTTGGTTTTCTTTTGAGGTTGGGTTATTTGAAAAAGAACAATTTTTCCATGGAATCTAAGAAAAAAATCTAGTTTTAATTGTTGTAGACCTATACCGTTTTCATAATATAAGTTGAAAGGCGTCTATTTGAAGTTTAACCCTTTACTTCATATAGACGCCTTTGGACACCTCTAATATAGACGTCTTTGGACGCCTAATATAGAAGACTTTTGAATTATTTGGTGAATTATGTTTTTATTGACTGACAGAGTGGAAAACAGTGGAGGAAGTGTTCAGATTGCTTGTTACGAGCAATCTGAACTCTTCCTGCACTGTTTTCAAAGGCCTTCTGTGATTGGTGCGGGAAAACGTGTATCTATGGAGTAAAGGGTTAAACTTACTGGACTTCCATAGTCAGTCACTGACATTAACAATCTTAATAGTTCATCAGAAATGGTATTTTTTTATGTCGCATATACAGGTGTGGTGAAATTATTGAAATGATAACTTGTTGGGTTTTTATAGAAATTTGTCTGGACTGATATAATTTACTTTTGGTTTGGCATACGAATATTGTGGTTTTCTAGCTTCTCATCCCTGAATTTAAGTTTAACAATAATTAACTAAATTATGGTGCAATGAATTTGCATAGTTTATTCAAACAGTGACAGCAATGAAGTTGAAAATCTTGCATATTTGTCAATGTTTCTGTATTTGCATTTTCCACAGTATTATGTGTACCATTGTATTTCATGGTCATATTCATAGAAATTATATATAAAATATTTCATGTCAAATACCAGTTGGCTATTTTTGCATGATTTGGGAAGATATTATTCTCGTCTTTGCTAATATTATGCATCATTATAATATGAACGCATTATCACCTTGGATCATTGGTCGCTTTTTTTTTGCGTAATTATACAGGTGTTAAAATATGATTTGTCATTCAATGTGATAGGGACAGTAATGCTGATTGCTCTGAGCCGTTTCGTCGACTCTATTTATCATATACATAATTCAACATCTTTTGTTGAAAGTCTGTTTAAATTTGAGAGAAAATCGCTTGCGATTATCTTTAAATGTTGTATCCTTGGGTGTTTTTGAAAAAGTGATATGTAAGTAACGTTATCCGTCTACACATCATAATTACCGTTACATTGAGAGCTGCGGAATAACACAGCAAAGCAGCTTGAATCATTATGTGGATAGTTGTTAAGAAATAATGAGAAGGTTCAATGTGGGTATATGAGATTTTTTTACTGAACAAATATAATATTTGATGTTGAATCCTTTTGAATGTTTGATTAATTTTCTTTTCAAATAGTTTCAATTGTGAGATGTTCAAGGAATTTAAGTATGTTACATATGCTCTTCAAGTATTGTTTGATAATCTTCCTTTTTGTATTTTTTTTTTTAAATTGATAGCATTTTGATCACTTTAAAGGGATGCATGGCAATTTTGATAAATTTTCACTTATTTTTTTTGTTTAATGATGCAAATATAAAATAAAGAAAACTGAGTTTGCCTTCAGACACTTTATTTCATTTCTGTTTTCAGAAAGGGCACAATTCTGTTAAATGTTCCAGTAGTTTGGGTCTTGAACAACAACTTAATAGATCATATGGCATACTTCTATTTATACATTATTTTATCTGATCCCCCACGGCTGTGTCATCTAATGAATACTTTCCTCTCATTGCTGACATTGTGTTTTTGAGACCAGCTCTGTCCAAAATTTTTATGAAAGAAAGTTTGGCTGTTACTTTCAGAAGGACAGTTAATCTACTTGGTTTCATTATGAGGTCTACCTCCACCTTTACAACAGATCATAATACCTGTCATGGGTTAAAAATAGTGATAAACCCCTTATAAAAAACATTACTTTATCATCATTGGTCATTGGTTTGGTATGTGATTCAATAAACTAGTTTAGTTTTAAACTGGAGATGATGATGTGTGTGTGATCCCCCCCCCTCCCCCCCCCTTCCACACACACATGTTGGTGCTACAGAGAGAGGACTATAAAAGGGTTTAACTTTCAGATTTTGTTAATTTTGAAGTTTGTGTTGCAGAACTAGTTCTAAAAATGTATAGAAATACAGAAAAATAAGATAGATCCGTCATTGAATTAACCAAGTTGTGGTTTTATGTTGCCGAGGTAGAGGATGGGTTTGATAATACCGTGTTTGTTGCATGCCACTTTTGACATAATGTGCTTTATTTATGGATTTGCTATTTTGGGACTTGGGGAGTGTATATGATTGTAAATGTGCGTCTTTTTAGCTCACAGTTGAGCTTTTGTGAGTACTATGTGTCCGCCATCTATCTAAATTTTGAGTGAAGCATTCTTACAAGGAGCCCTCTCAACTTCATTCCAATTATGACCATGGGTTCGGCCCGCTCCAGTGGCTTATCAAGAGGTTGTTTTTTTTCAAAATGTAAAAGAATCTCCTCAGAAAGGGCAAGGCCTGGAACTTTGCAATTAAGCAAGTATTATCACCTTATCTTTTTTTCTCAAGTTTGTTCAAGCCACGGTTCTAGGATCACAATTGGTCCCATCAGTTTAACATGGGAAAATTTTCATTTAAAATCATCTGGAGGACAACCAGTCAAATTTGTTCATATTTAGTAACAATGATCTAATAGGTGCCAAGTAAGGGGACTTTAATTTTTACATAGAAATACTATGGGAAAAACAGCAAATTCTCTTTTTCATGATGTCTGCAGCAATGTTTAGATATAACAGGTGAGACTTCATCATTTAAAGGAATATTATTGTGAAATTTCCAAAACATTCTTCTGAAGAACTGATGAGTTAAGCTTGTTCGTATTTGGTTTAACCCTTTACTCCATAGATACGCGTTTTCCCACACCAGTCACAGAAGGCCTTTGAAAACAGTGCAGGAAGAGTTCAGATTGCTCGATTGCAATCTGAACACTTCCTGCACTGTTTTCCACTCTGTCATTTAATATAAACATAATTCACCCAATAATTCAAAAGCCTTCTATATTAGAGGTGTCCAAAGGCATCTATATTAGAGGTGTCCAAAGGCATCTATATGAAGTAAAGGGTTAAATGCTCCCTATGAGTAGAAGTTTCAAATGTGTTAAATATGCTAGGGTCAATTGGGTGGGGTATGGGAACTTTATACTATGGGAAAACAATAAATATGGCAGATCCATCCCCCTTCCTGTACCTCGGTAATTACAATTACATGACCGTGGTCCTTGTGCTGCCAAATATGTCTATCTAGCATTGAATAGGTCCATCAATTTATGTACACAATCTTAAACAGCCGTTCTTGGAAGACAAATATTGGTTAAATGTATAACTTCGCAAACAAGGTGATTCAAATATAACACTTTACAATCCTACATCCATTAAATTCGAAGTTTACATAGCTGGGAACTTGACGATAAGAGGTTACACCAAACTCTCAAGATTTTGAATGTGACATGCATCAGGTTTGCTTGTATATTATGCTCAATTGAGAAATTTCGGAATTTTCTGTTTGAACAAGATTTATCGGTTTATGTTGATGATAAATGAAGTTTGCTGAAACTTTTAATGAGAAATTTATTTTCATCATTGGAGCCCAGGTGTGATCTTGCAGTATTATTTATTATTGTATATTTACTTTGATCAACTTGCCATTTATTTTTTTACTTGACAATTGGTCCTCAGCACTGATTCATCTTATTCACAAGGAAACAAAAGATGTCCACATACCAATTTGACGGGCCCAACAATAGCTTAACTTAAAATAGTCATCATCATCTGCAAAACAAATGATGACCTGCAGTGAAATTATCAATTTGATCATCAGTGAAAATATCAATACAAACATCAGTGAAATTATCAATACTGTCATCAGTGAAATTATCAATTCAATCATCAGTGAAATTATCAATACTATCATCAGTGAAACTATCAATAGTCATCAGTGAAATTATCAATATGATCATCAGTGAAATAAGTGATATACTGGATGATCATAAATAGGTTCACTTATCAAATTATCATTGTCATTATCCTCATCCTAGACACCGCCACCATTATCATCTTCATTATCAACATCAACAACATTATTATTATTTTGAGCTTCATCAAAACCATCATCATCATCATCATCATCATCCTCATCATCATCATCATCATCATCATCATCATCAACATTATCATTACTTTGAGCTTCATCAAAATCATCATCATCATTATTACTTATCGTTGTAATCAACATGATATTCATCATTAATTTAAACATCATTATCATCATCAAATTTATTCTTCCTTGTATAAAATCTGTGCAGTGATATTTCATCCAATAAAAAGAATTGTTGACTGATAATTTCCCCAGTGTCAAGAGTTGTGACTTTAAAATTCACAATTTTACAGGCCCCGTCCTGTTCCCAATTTTACAGGCCCAGCTCAATTTCCCTTTTTACAGGCCCAGCCCTATTCCCATTTTACTGAAGCACTGTACACTCATTAATTTAACATCTGAATGGAATCTACATCATCCAGAAACATGAGTATTTGGACCATCTGAGTGATGCAGGAGAATGATCCATATATATATATATATATAGATATAACACAAGCAGACTCATGTGCAGACGTGGTGGAAGATTTATGGCTTCCATTTATGGTTATATGAGGGCAAAGTGTCGAGAAATTCGGTGTCTAAATGTAGTTTTTTAAGTCTGTATTGAAGTTTTTAAATGGGTCCTTAAAAATAGTAGATTGGGTGGGGTTGTACATGGGTATATTTAAGTGTGGAAGTTTGCAGCAGGACAGTAGTTCGATGTAGATGTTCATACGTCTGAGGCCGTTCTCCACCAATAACCGGACCCTAACATCCCAGTCAATAATTTCATGAGTGAATCCCCACCTAGCTAGTCTATGTGATGATTGGTTAATGTTCTGCTGCCATGAGTGCTGGTTATCTGCCTAACGGATCCCAGGAATGGTGATAAGATGTAGTGATTGTCGTTTATATATAAAGAAAATACTGTTGAAAAAACGTGAATAAACCCATATTCTTGTAATGTTTGAGAAATAGCACCATTTTAAAAGTACCTAAAATGCATAATGAACCCATCGATTGACTTTCTTGTAGTGTAATGAGTAACGAATTGCTAGATTGCCAGCATATTTGTGGCAGCTGTTGTATCATGTTTTTGTAAGCACCAGCAAGTAGATGAGGTGCTAAAAAAGGTGACCCTGGTTACAGTCAGATAGGTTTCTTCCCATTGCGATGGGGATAGCTCTAAATACCCCCAAAATAGCAATCCTGGTTACAGACAGTCTTGGAGCATGTTAAACAATCATATGTACTTTATTAATAGCAGAGATATTGCTATTTCAGAGTTCTGTCCGTCCTTCCCATTGCATTGGGGATACCTCTAAATACCCCAAAACTGGCGATTTAAGTTACAGACAGTATTTGAGCATGTTAAAGAAAAAATATGTATAATTTAACTGATAGCAGAGATATTGTTATTTCAGAATTCTATCCATCCTTCCCATTGGATTGAGGATAGCTCTAAATACCCTATAACATTGTTGAGGGGTCAGAGAACATCAATTAAGTTAAATTCTTTACAAACATAGTCTGACTGGGTTATTTTTATAAAAAAAAATCACATGCAAGATAAACATTGTATACTTAGTTTGGCATATAACTCTTGTAACATTACTAGTCATCTTTTGCCAAAATTGCACTATTGTATCAAGGATGTGATTGCATGCTTACAATAGCTTCCCCAAATTAAATCTGATCAATGTTTGATACTTTGTAACGGCCCTGTAATGGTACATTGTTCTGCAGTACAAAGACACATCCTCTTGGATCATGCACATAATTTGAAACAATGCGTAGAAATAATTACCACCCGGCTTTGTACTAATTGCTATCATGATGGGTTTTGTTGATATTTCGATATCTTCGGATCAGTCACATCGCCTGGTTTATTGATTGAAACATCTTTTAAATAAATTTGGATGGATAGTGGTCGTCCGCTCTATGCATAAGTGTCTTACCTAGTTCAGGTGATGGATTGTATTTACGTGTGCTGAGCAGAAAAATAATTCCATCAATTAAAGCGTGATGAATACAGACGTTTTTGTTATCTGTATTATGCGGTTTTGGCATGCTATGGCGATACTCGGAGATACTTTATAGATCGAGATGGTAAACTGCGTGTCTCGTGTAACATTTGATCGCTCACAATCATTGTCACCAGGGCCCTTATTGTTCTTAATCAGTCAGAGTTGATAGATGCTATTTCTAGATCCATGTCCAAAAGAAGCATTTTGATAATGGTTGGAGATCTTTTTGTTTAGATTTGATCAGCAAACCTGTTTATCATTATGGATGCAGTCATAAAGATTTGAAGAATGTGGCTTTCATATTAAAATAGATATATAAGATTTAATTAATTAATGTCAACTTCAGAAGGAAAATGGTCTCGCTGTTAAATCCGCATTTCTATTAACCAATTTATTTCGAGGATTGGGTTTTTAAAAATAATGAATATATTGTTAGTTTGAAGCGAATTTTTGTCAGCATCAAACATTTTCAAATTGTCATCCTTTACAAAGTCCCCGATTCAACTTTTCCTAGTCATTGTTCATTTTTCTAAAATGATTAACATGTTAGTATTTCATGTGATTGTGTGTCAGCTATTATAAAGATATTTGAGATTATCTGTAAATCTCGTGCTGGCTGCTGATGGGTGGATACTGCATAAGATGTTTTCAATCCTCCTGATGGTGTGACATTGCAGTTATTTAAGAAGTTTTGGTTTAAGTTTCTGTCTTAATAATTTTAAAGGTTAATATTGCGCAATGCTGACAGGGTTGGGTGGGGTAAGGAATGTTAAATGAATCAATCTTCAATCATTTAAGTATGTTCCTCATGGCTGAGTTGCCTAAGTCACTGCAGGGCTTTTTCCCTGTAAATTTGGAAGATGCCTAAGCTTTCGAGATTGGGTAAAAACAGCGCGATTGAAGGGAAATTAAGATTTTTTAAAGCTTTGGCAAACTGAAAAATTAAGCATAACACTGTTAAGATCATGTTCTAACCATAACTTATCAGATATCATTTCAAATCCAGTTTTTTTATCCCCTTATTGTATGAAAATCCCCCCCCCCCCCCCCCCCACACACACACACACACACAAAAATGGAGGGAATAAACACTATTTTGAATTGGGAAGTAGTCGATTATTGGCCTCTGTTTAATACGGTTAAGAAGCCCTGCACTGTCTCAAGGTCATTTACATCTCAACAAAGACATCATGGTTGCAAACTTTATTTGATTAAAAAAACAAACACTTTATGTGAGAAAGTTTGCCTGTAGCTTGAAGGACCGTAGTTCTACTCAGATTCTTTCTGAGGTCTTCTTCCACCAGTAAAGGGGATCCTCAATGGCTAAGTTGTCTTAAAGGCACTTTCTCAAGATCACTTACCTCTCACCACTAAGGTTGTAGGTTCGAGTCCCGCTCGATCCAAAAATTTTATGTGAGAAAGTTTGCCAGTTACTTGCTGAAGGATGGTGGTTCTATTCAGATTCTTTCTGAGGTCTTTTCCCACAACAAAGGATGAATGTGCCAAATATAACCTGTAAAAGTACTAAAAAATTATTTACCATACGATGTTTCAACAACCTTATTTCACGTCAGCTGCGAATTCAGATACCTTCATATATCTTGTCAGATTTTATGATGTATCTCCATTTCCCACACTGGATGCTTGTCGCAGCTTGGTGTCGCGATAATTGGCCATGCAGAAAGTTTATTTTCAAACCGTTATAAACCTTTTTGTGTAAAAACTAATCTATGTAAATAGATGGAGGGTGAGATATGTTGATAGATTGATGAAGAATTATTTTGTTACGCTGCTGTAAAATTGAATATATCTGGGATAACTGATGTTGAGAGATGTGATTTGAATATATTTTAGGTACACCGAGATGTAAATGCCCATGTAAATGCCCGTATTGTGATTACTTTATTTTCTCACACTCCTTTCATGTTGGATGCAAATGAATTCATTTCCATTTTGAGCATCACCGTAGAGGAGCTTCCAAAGCTTTTTTATGACCAGGATGAAACGATGATCTTCCCATTTGTAAAGATCACTGAGTTTACTTGCAATGTATAAATCACAAATAAGCAAAATAGCAAAATAGCTTTTTTTTTATTATAATTTTAAAAGTAAACCCTAGTTTTATTTGGTGCTACCTTAAAGATCTGAAGAAATTAAATTATTTTTTTTAATGAATAGACGGTATTTCATAGTCATTTATGAATCAAATACAAATGATTTTGAATTTTAAACCCACCTCAAAATTTTAATCAGAAGGTAAAATTTAAAACAGATTTACTTTTCTAAGAATTAATATCACATACATGCTGCTTGATGACCTTCATCTTGTCATTTGGACTCTTTCTAAGGTAAAAAGAAATTCAACTTTATAACATAACTCATTTTATACGTCACATCTATTAAATGTGCCGTTTTAATAGGGAAATCTATTTTAGTTTAATCTGGGCGTGCAGGCCAAATTAGGAAATCCCATTTTTTATGGTAATAAAATAAGGGCTCAATCAGTTTATATATGCATGCTATATTTAGAAATAATTAATTTAATAATTCTAAATTTTAAAAAATCATGATATACTTCCTTTAAATACCACATTGGGAGCTTGTGTAATAAAACATTTTTGTGTTAAGTATGAGTTGAAGGGATACAGACCCTTCAAACTTTTATGATTTATTATCCCCTTATGTCTGATAGTAGTACAGTATGCTAAGTTTGACTCCTGTGCACGGTGAAGAAAAATGTGTAAAGGACAGACTGTATCTTTAATTTTTGTGCAGTTTGGTCCCATCCATCAGAAGCAACTCTAAGCAAACTAAAAAAATGTTTTTTATAGTATGACATCTAAGTTTGGCTCCTGAGCATGGTAAAGAATCATAGTAAAAATTTGTAAAGGACAGACTATCTTCAAATTCTATGCAGTTTGATCCCATCCATCAGAAGCAACTCTAAGCAACCTCAATGATAAGTATATGAAATGTTAACAAACAAAAAAACATTTTTTTTGTAGTATTGCATCTCAATCTTGTGGTGATGGAAGCGGGAAAATAATACTTTTCCTTCAGCAAATATCTTATGAGTCATGTCCTAACATTTACCATTTTTTGTTGGTATGCAGCTATTCTTATCAAAATTGGCATCAGTACTCTTTTTGTAACGTCAAGCCTTTACAGGACCTTGACTACCGGCAAAAGAGGCAATCAAGATCATTTGATGACAGATTATCTTCTTTTTCATCTGTTCTTTTTGCGACAATTTTACACATCATCAATTGACTCGGTTTTAAAAGTAGCGGAAAAACAGAGTTGAAATCAAGACATCAGTTTGACAGCAATAAAATTGTATAGATAGCTAGTAAAGATGGCAATTTCTTTTTAAAAATAATAGAAAAAAGGCAAAATAGAAAATGAGTTAATACCTGTTAAGGAAATTATCGAAGGTGCAAAATAAATGGTAAATTGGTCAGAATTACAATTATGTCATTGCTTTGCCTATTTCATATGTAGCCAATTACCCTATATCAATAACGTAATTTATTTTGTGATTTAATTGATTCCTAGAGTAAATATTTTATGATCTGCCAATAGCATACAAATTAAAGGAACAGTTATTGTACCTGGTGATGTAACAACGGTATTAAAGACGTGCCAGAAACATTTAATATTTTTCATCAATTTTCACAAGGTGTGATCAGCAAGAAAGTGTTTATTTCATCTTTAATAGTTTTCGAACATCAATTTTCATATGCCCCAAGCCGTGCGTTATCAATACATCATTTCTCTCTGCCATCATCTACATTGTAAAGTTCCTATTTCTTACCCCAGCAATTTTTAATTTCATTGAATGGTTTCGCCCGCGCAAGGTCTCTGATGGAAGATGAGAATGATAGGTAAGCAATTAAAATTATAGCCTATTCAAAAATCCAGCTACTCTTTATTTAGGCGAACAATAACGGTAAATTGAAGATACAAGCAATTATACTGCGAAGGATGGCGTGTTTCAGCTAGTCATGACTGCTAAATAACGGAAAATAATCGCTTAATAAAATTGTATCCCTGAAATGTTTATGTGTAATTGTAGGTATTTCTTAGGGTGAAATAAATTGTTTTTTAAAAGTTGTTTAATACAAAATAGATTTTGTATTAGACGAGTTTAAAAGATGAGTACTTTTAAAAAAAAGTAGTTAAATGGATGATTGATTTAATCATATAAATGTTATGTTGGATTGATGACTGATGACAGTAAAATTAAAGGAGATGAATATAGATTTGAGAAAAAAACAAACTGTTTCTATCTTCATTCCATCCCAAAGATTCCTCCTTGGCCGAGTGGTCTAAAGCGCTGTCTTAAGATCACTAACCTTTCAATGCTGCGGTCATAGATTTGAATCGTGCCAGCACCAAAATCTTTATTTGAGAAAGTTTGCCTGTTTCTTGCAGAAGGAGGATGGTTCTACTCAGATTCAGTCTGAGGTTTTCCTCAACCAATAAAACTGAAATGTGTTGAAAATGGTATCAAGCTCCTTAATTCTATTCTCACAACTAAAGCCTATTAGTAAAAACAGGCTGTGAGTCTGTTAAAGGAGGATTATGCTGAGCCATCCTTAAAAAAATATTTGTTTGCTGTGCTCCGACCCAGTAAGACTGCACCGTGGTCTAGTTGTAGAGCGTCTGCCTCGCATGCAGAAGGTCATGGGTTCGATCCTTGATCGGGTCATACCAAAGACTAAAAATGGTACTAGAAGCTTCCTCGCTTGAAGCTCAGCATTTAGAGGAAAGTTATAGGTCTGGTCGGCCTGGTGTCAGTATAATGTGACTGGGTGGGGTATCATACCATGTGTCTGCTGCATGATACTCCAGTGTGACAGCAATCATAATACTGTCTCAAGCAGACACCGTCACAATATGATTGAAATATTGTTGAAAGTGACGCCAAACACCATACAACAACAAATCTGACCCAGTATTTTTCATGAGGGTAGGTAAGTAGCTAATTTGAAAAAAGAAAAATGGACAGAAATCATGAGAAAAATAGTTTAACATTTTGAAATTTAATAAAAAGGCAATTTTGAGTGAGTAGGTAGGAGCATGGCAAACAATTTATTTTTTAAGGACAGCCTTTATTAGTCTTTTATTGTCTAAAATATGATTCATGTGTGATTTGCAGCTGAGGAACTTGTTTTACATAATGGGAAATAAATGTTTCAATCAGACAACAATGTGTGTTAAATAAAATTCCCCCTCCCCCTCTCTCTGCCCAATTAATTTGATTCTCACTAACAGTTACATTCAATATTGTTAAGATCATTATGATATCAAAGTTATTTATCATAATGTTGATTTGTTTGTTCATCTTTTGTCACTTACGCCTCAGTGTTCTATATAGAAGACTTAAACAGTGGACGTAACATATGCACCAGGGCCAATTGAAGCAATCGTGAGATCAAACATAAAGATAGTAATCATGTGTATTAGCCCCAGCTAACTGTTTCTTCAATTAACTGATGTAAATATATTAATGAAGTATTATTATATCATAACCATTTTAAGTTAGCCTTAATTATCAAAATTTGGTGCAAACTTATGTTCCAGGAGGCCTTCTAAAGGAGACTCATGCAGTAGTCGAGAATGTTAGAAAGGAAAAGCAGTTGGTAGTAGTAGAAGTTCAATGCTTTTGGTTTAACACTTAAACCTGTATAAGCGGTCACCTCTATTGAGCAGCCACTTTTCTTAAGCAGTCACATTTTATATTTCCAGTTTATATGCTTTCAGAGCAAATTAATCTGTATCAAGATATAACCTGTCTAAATTAAAAGCCCACTATTTGTTCCTTTGCTTGACTGTCTGCTAAGACAGGTTTGAAATTAAACTTTGATGAGTTTGGTTTTAGTTCATCAGAATTTAGTTTGTAGAACATAATTTAGTGGTCCCCAAACCTGTACCTACATAACAAATTTTATCCTATTAGTAGAACTGACAACTTCAACAACTTTCTGTTCTTTGTCAAAGCTTGCTGCTAATTCTTCTTTTGTTCAGGAGGGTATAAAAACAAATCCATCCCTTTAATAAAAGCCTACATTGTACTCTATGGAAGAAAGGATTAAAACCAGTTGTAGGATTTATTCTGTACCAACATCAAAGGAGCGAGTTAATCTGCCATCATAATGTTCAAATATATTTTCACATTTTTTTTTTATATTTTGGTTATTTCTGATGTTCTGTTGATTCATTTGATATGTATTTATTTTACGGAATGTTCTATGCATCAGTTTTTGCCTTATGACCCAGTTAGCTCAGTTGGTAGTGTGTCTGACTATCAATCCAGGGTATTCCTGCTGGTCACAGTTACCGTGGTGATTGATATATTACATTGCATCTCATTGTCATTGTCTTTCTCTGGCAAGTGAGAAAGTTATCAGTTACTTGCAGAGATGGGGTGAGCTCGAGTACTGGTTAACCTTTCAGGACACCAGGAAAGAGTGGTTAGGTTAACTGATCAACTGTTAGCCCATGGTGGCAAAAAAAATGACGCTTAATTCAAACAAAGCAAAACAGACATTTGCCTTTGAGTTAGCTGTTGTTTTTTTGTTGTTGTTTTTCTTCTCAATTTAATATCTGGTTGGTAAAACCTGACCTTTGACCCTGTAAATGTGCTTTGTCATTGTGCAGATACTGCTGTCAGAATTGCAAACTTACTTTTTTGATAATTTTTATTTGTAATTTCTTTCAGAAACTAATTTAGACTTTCATATCTTTTCTACCTATTTTTTTTTTCAATCGACACCTCCAGAAATTGTGTCTTTTTAAATTTGCAATTATTGACTGGCTCAAAAAAAAAAAATGTGGTTTTAATTAAAATAGCTGAATCATTGACTTATCCATACAATCTTTTGGTGTATCAACTGACATAATAATATTTTGGGAAATACTATCGCAAGCTCGTGCGGGTACCGACAATAGGGAACACAATCAGAAAAACATGGAAAATTAGTAATAGGATCCAGTTATCACATTTTTCTTGCATTGTTTCAAATGCCGCTAGCTTCATTGAATCTGTATAGAATTGTTCAACATGATATTTCACTTTCCCCTCTTCTTTAAGCGTTTGCGGATAAATAATAAGAGGGTCGTAGGTAGATTGAACATGAATGGATGTAAGTCTTTACGGAAACAATGGCTGAATACCAGTCCATTGTTAGTGCTTAACACCTTATACGAGCTGATTCTTACATTAGTCTTTTGTTGGGGCAAGTTGGTATCGTTGCCATATTGGTTCTGCAATGCATGAGCAGAGGCATTATTATCGACACCCGTCTTTCGTTTGGCAAGATGGCAAAAAAAGATGATTCAAGATAAAAAATGAACCATTGTACGCCAAGAAATGGAAACTTCATAAACGACAAAAGGCTTAAGTGTGATTGAATTGTTGGCAGACTGATTGCAGCTTCTTGTCTGCGGAAAACAAAAATCAGAGAAAAGATAAGATTGGGATACAGAGATAAATTCTGAAAAAAGAATCGCTCCCGTTTCTCTTTTTTTATTCCACCATTGTACAGACTGATTTTCATCAGTTCTTTTTGGTTCGCTCACGCGAGACACTTAGACCAGGTTACATTACGTTACGTTTATGAATTTACTGTTAGTTAGCAATGTGTATTGGGGTTACATGTTTTAAGCAGTCAATTATTGTTAATGGATCGGAAGAAAAGGTGTCATTGTCACTAATTGAGCTGATAATTGAGAAACAATGCTTTGGAATGTGTTCTTTGTCAAGTTATTTATTATCTCTGGTCTCAGTTATATAAATACTTTTATTAAGATGTTACCACAAGTTTAGATGTGTTAATTTTAAAATATGTCTAATATTTATCACCATTCAACATCAGTGTTTAGATGTCTTTACGCTTTTAGGCAAAAATTAAAAAAAAGCTTTTTAGCTAACGTTGTTTCAGTTGTTGACTATAAGAATATTTTCCTACTATTTTGTTAAAAATCATTTAGTGATATAAAATTTAAATCTGCTTACATACCTAAAGATTGTCTGAAACACATTTACATACCAAGAATCTAGAGAATCAAATATGTTGTTTTTTTTTGTGTTTTTTTTAATGGGGTTTACACCATTTCAACACATTTCAGGTTATATATGGCATATCCAGTTTTACTGGTGGAGGAAGACCTCCAACTGAGTCAGACCACCGTCCTTCTGCAATTAACTGGAAACTTTCTCACATGAAAGTTTTTGAGCGAGCAGGACTCGAACCTGCGACCTTAGTGGTGAGAGATAAGTGATCTTGAGATGGCGCCTGAGACCACTCGGCCACGGAGGACCCATGTTGGTTTATATACAAAGCTGTACTTATAATATAAACTAAACTATGTCAAATGTCTTTGATTTCATAAATGTTACAGATTTTAATAAATAATATTCCAAACATGAGGTTTTTTATCATTTTAATGTTTAGTTCTGCAGAGGTCAACAGATACTTTGTTATTAACAGTAAAAAAACAAAGTTAAGAAACATTTTTATGATACAATAGTACAAAACAACCTCATTAACCCCATCGATGTGAGACGGTCACATGACCCCATGCATATGTCTACTGTCAAACATACATCAAGCATGCTGTCTCTAGCTGCATACCTACCTCATGTAATTTTGAAGTGTTAATTGTCAATTAATATACTAGGTACGCATTTAAACATGTGCAGAACTGTCAAAGACCATTGTCACATGACCTTTGTCATGACATAAAAGGTCAAATATCAGTCAACATAGCTACCGCCAACAGATGAATGAACCATCTCTAACCTGCATCAGACTGCTTTTAAAGGCTTGATATGCTGTTTGGCATGTCCTCAGTTTTTATTTTATGAATAAATAAATGAATACAACTCTTGTTTAGAGATCATCCATTGTTAATAACTGCCGTGGTCTCTTGATACAGTTTTTCTAATAATATTTTCTCTTTTCTATACCTACTCTTCTTCTCTTGTTTTTAAACCATCTCAGTTGTAATTGACAGTTTGTTAAGGGTAAATGTTGTTTGGCTCTCAGTCAGTTCAGATGCATTTTTGTTAAGGCTCTTCTCAGGACCATAGCGCCTCTTTCATGAAACTATGCAGTTATACAGGTAGGAAGGTTCTAGGCTCATTCTTCATATTTTTATTTTAGTTGGTAGTGTTACTACACATAAACTGATCCTGGAATATTCCTTTGAGTCGGCAATATAACCATTTTTGTTTTGGTACGCCATAATACTATTCAGTCATTCATCATTCCACCACCATACGGCTTGCTTTCATGCTGTATGAATCACGTTTGGATGATCACCTAACTGCAAACATAGACTTGTTGTCCTGTTATATAGTTACTTGTTAAAGGCGAAATGTTCATAAAGGGCTTAAGATTCATCAAAAAAAATTCATAGTAAAGAAACCCTGTACATTGTCAATTTAAATGATACAGGTATAAAATATCTCGAAATATAATTTCAATAAAACTGTAGCAAGCAAAATTTCAAGTTTTTCAAACTCCTTTAGTGTTTACCTATCAAGCTCTCCAAATGACAAGTCCTTACCATTTTTAGTAGTATTTAAATTTAATGTGTTTTATTAGTCATATTAGATACACTTATTATTGCATTATCATTTTACATGTTTATAAAAAGCTAACAAATCTTTAGAATAAACTGATTCATAGTCTAATGACTATTTGATAAGCAATTTACTTTTTTAAAAAAAAGTCAAAATTACCCTGTCATTATGACTTCATTAGATAATCTTTGCTTGGTACGCCATAGAAATTGTTGTGGTTAAATATAATAATAATTGTCGACCCGACTTCATATCTTGTCAAAATTTCACGGATGATCTACTGAATGCATTCCTCCTTAATGATGTTCTTGGTTGTTCAAGGAATCTAGTAATGATGCTAGCCATGTTTAGATCGTTATCAAACTTTGTAGATTGAATTATCAGCTTCTTTGTTCAGCAAACAATGTCGCGGAGACAGTTGTAGAAATTAGGAAAGAATGACTCATAATCCGTGCTTAATATAAATATTTTCAGTTTAAATCGGGACTAAAAATATTGGCAATGATTCGTTTGAAGCAGGAGAGACGTATTAGTATTTGTGATTAAGTTGAACCCTAGGAGAAAAGGAGTTTTCACCTTTAAATATTTGTTTTTGAAGTCCCATTTATCAAAATTACTTTTTTACCTGATAGGGAAAGAAATGATAATTTAAGCTGAAACTTTTTTGTAAATCAAAAGAAAGAAATATGATAGTATCTTTATATTTTTTAACTGCAATATTTTATATAAAGTATAAAAAATATAAATTTTAGAGATCCGAAATATTAAAACAGGTATTACCCAGGTTTCAGCAGCTCTGGGTATGATATAAAATGAGGTCATATACTTTATATCTATATGTCACGTACCTTGATAATTCTTAACTGTTAGTTATATTATATAATACAGTCATTTTGTCTGATTGCAGTTTTCGTCACAAATTTGCTTTATGAAGCAGTCATTTTGTCTGCTGCAAGGGTTCGGTGAGCATGTTTCTGGTTCCGTTATTGCTGTGACAAGTGTGATTACACGTCTGAACATTAACTATAATGAATATTAGTATTTTATGCGGACCACTTAATGTTTCAAAGCCCCGATGACAGGTAGATTTGACATGTGATAATGAATGATGAGAGCAACCGTAAAAATTGTCACTCCTACTAGGGGGTCACTGACCAGCCAGTTGTTGACCATTGTAGCGCTTCCATTTGTAATGTTGTCGCAACAGTTCAAGGGCTTTGATGAATAGAACGACAGTTTGTGTTGCTATATAGAAGTTATGTTTAATTGTTAATATTATTTTGGCTTTCAGTGAAATGGATTGAGACAGGCTAACAAAAAAAAACAGTTTTCATAGAATTTTTTTCATATTTGTCTCAGAGTGGCAATGGATTGAAGTTCATGCTCTGCTCAGCATGGAACAGATTGTATCAGGTAGAAGTTATGGTGATAGAAGTGAAAAATATTGTTGAAAGTCGCATTGATAAGTTTTTGGACTTTTTTTTAGCTTCTGATTTGGATAATACAATAGTATTGTTAAATGTGAGACAACCTTCACACAACTTTTTTTAAAAAAGTTCCTAATTCCTTGCAGTATCGCGCTATTTATCCCCAAAAATAGATATATCTAATTGGCAGAGCACATGAGCAAGACCATACAAAACTACATAATCAGTTTGCATCATAGTTTGTATTCCTTCAGGTGTGAAAGGAATTTGATATATATAAAATGTTAAACTATCAGAATGATAGTGTTATAGTCCATTGTGCACAATTACCACAAGTCTGCCAATATTTGATTTACTTTAATATAAATATGTATATTTTGATGCATTGATGATCACTGTACCTGTTGCTGGGGGCCATTTTGTCTCTGTTTCTCATCACCAGTATCTACGGCTGTCCAGATCTCCTGTGACATTTACACAGTCCGGTGTTCTGGAGTCTGATACAGGATGGTCATGTCTAACTCCTGCACAGTCGTGTCACTATGGTCATCATCATCAATCATAACTCGATGTGTTTATTTATGTTCAATTTATTAAATAGATAATCACAAGTTATTCTTTGCAGAGACATATAAACAGAGATAAGTAACTGCAGGTACATGTACATGCCTAAATCTATGGTGGCATATTTTCCAAATTTTGCAAACACAACTCCTCCTGAAAAAAACAACATATTTTTTTTGATTTTTGTGTTATAAGAAAAGGCTTGATTGTTATTTTTTGGTGGTTAACTTTTTTTTTTGATTTAAAAAAGTGAAGAAACTGTTTAATTACCTGTTGTTGTTTTTTGTGTGTGTGTGTTTTGTTGTTGTTGTTTTTTTTTTTGGGGGGGGGGGGGTGGGGTGGGGTTCTTAGAGGTTGAAGGTTTAACTTAAAGTTTCTTTAACAGTGATGATAAAGACTTATTTGGACTATAATCAAGATGCTAGTGTTTAAAAATAAAGTTATAATTAAAGAGTATTTGTTTCATTCAGCACATAATATAAATCAAAATCACAAATTTTGAGAGTTCTTCGCCCGTTGTATCAGTCGATTGCATTATAAGTTTCTTTTAATTTGGACAGGTCACAAATCAAAACCATTCTCATTCAGTCAAGTTAAATGATATTCACGATGGTTGACCATTACCACTATTTAACCAACAAATCATCCACTGGTATGGTCAAGCAGGCAGAAGTTTCAGCCAGGTTTGGACTCGTACACCCTCCCAACCACTTAAATCTACATAAAGTCCATTACATCATGTTATTTTGCCCATTTAACCTTCACTTGTACCTGTGGTTGCCATTGGTTACAAGGACCCGGAGTTTTAGTTCAAGACTGCATGTTGACCCAACTGCTACTGGTCATTAAAGGAGTTAAATTAGTCTTGCATTGTCAGTAAGAATCTGTAAGAGGATGAAAGCTTTCCCGAATAAGGTAGCATAAAAGTGACTGAGGCTCCGCTAATAGCCTCTGTATGTATAAAAGATTACAGCCATAATTTTGTGTACATAGTAGATTTGGGGGTAGGACAATGCAGCTCGCAGAGAAGTGAAAATTACATCAATAGAAGCAAGGATAATTTTGTTGTTATATCTAAAAATCTAATAAAAACAAATTACCTACAGATCATGCTGGGACATAAAAGATTGGGAGAAAAGTCCGAGGCCACTTTCAGAAGGGCTTCCCTTTCATCATTGCAATTATAAGCGAAATAATCTGTCGAGTAATGTTGTAGCAATAAGATGCAATATAAATAAAAAAACATTTGAAAAATGTGAAAATCAATAAAGCCTGAAGGCATTTAAGTAGGTGTATGAGAAAAACAGGTAATTGAAAGTTTTGGTCTAAAAAATCATTGAATTACTTGTATCAAGGATTCAGTTGTTAAAAAACAGTTAAAAAATAACATCTATAATGGTTATTTGTTTTTATTCTGTTATTTACTAAATGTAGATTTTTTTTTTACTCAATACCCAGTATACAACAAAGTATACACAATAAAAATTATAACATTTCTTCAGCTTTAATCTCGTGTTTTCAATGTACGTTTTGATATCTGAGTTGTTCAATGCATTTTTGATGTACCAGTTAATTGTTTCTGAACTAAATTCTCTGTTCATGCTGATGTCATCAAACAAAATTTTTTTCTGGTATCTGTCATTTATTTGTTGGAATTGATCTTTATTCATCATTCAATCCTAATCTATAAGCTGAACAATAGTAAATGGCGAACAATGTAATTGGAAGATGTTTTTGTTTAATATTTTATCACATATTCTATCGTGGACAAAAGCAGCATCATTTATTGATGGACACAATTGCTTTGCCTTTTATAAAATATTTGTCAACTGTCCAATGCAAAGCCTACGATGCTTTTGCGGCAATTTTATGTTAATTGGTGCGTAGTTAATTTTTCTGTGAACGATGTCATAGCAGAACGTTCTATTGTCATTCGAGAGATGTATATATGGATCTCTAAATGTTTAATGGGAATTGAAGGATGCCGCGTAATCGAAACTTTTATAGATGTCCCTCGTTCCATTATTTCTGTGCTGTACTGGTTAATGTATATATGTTTGCATTGTGAAGTGAAATAATCATTTGCAGCTTTGTAAAACCGTCATCAATAAATAAACCATTGTAATAAACTCCATTTGGGTACTTGCTGTTTCATGTTGGTCATTATTCTCAACTAGAAGTAAGCATGTTCGATTGATGAATCCATAGCTTAATTTGACACTTTAAGAAGGAATAAAATTAAGAAGAAAAAAAATGCAATTGATCGAAAATTGCAGTTGCTAAGATACTTGTTTATAAATAATACCTTCTGAGGTTGCTTTACTGCTTAGTTTATTATAAAATTAAAAAAGAAAATAATTTTATTTAGTAAACTTTTGTTTGATTCTGTACTTATTGGCAGAATGGAATGTTTCATTTGATTTTCTTTTCAAACATTTTATTATACAACACTTGACTTTATTTCTTGCAATGTCAAACATGTACTTATCATTTTGTCGGGGAAAAAAACAAAACATTTCACTGTGCTGTAGGGATTGCCCAGTTTACCTTCCACGATAGCTGCATGGCCATAGCAACATCAGCATCTTCGTCAAAACTTAATAATGCTTCAGATGACATGGCGTAACTGTCGTCTGCTGTGAAGTCGGCCATTTTGTAAGCTCTTATAACTAATGTATCTGCATGTTCACAGAGACTACACATAGCTTCATATCGCACGTATATCTCGTAGCATCTTCGTCATCAGCACAGGGATGTTGACGAGGAATGAATCTGCAGGTGCACACCTGGTGATCTGCCTATCTCCACTATAGGTACAAGTAAACATCACCTGGGAAAAGCCAGCATCCAGTCTCAAGTTGACATAACATTGTCAAATGTGTCAACAAACTCCGCTGATAAACTAACTGTGAGAGGTGACAAATATTGTTCATTCGCTACCTAGAGATGGAGATAGCTTGATGCAGGAATCTGACTGCCTGCGGAGTTTTAACCAGCATTAAATTTCATATTCAACACACGATCTCTGTATATAATAGTGGTTGTAATGATTAAAATATGAAAAGCTTGAAATTTTATATGCATGGTTTGCATGATGATTGCGATATATTTGGACGCATCTGCTGTATTGTCATTCAACTGTTAAAAGTTTGATATTTGGTAAAACATGATTCAAACTGTGCATAATTTTTGTTTGACTATTTATGTGATGAGCATTGTGCAGTGACTATCCTGAATAGAATCAATTAATTTAATTATTTTCCGATACAATTTTTTCATAGGTTTAGGCTATTCTTTTTTCAATTGTGTTTAAATGAAAGCTGTTCCTGCATTGCTTGTAATTATGGCACCCAGAAGTTGAATAGGTTCTTTAACATATAGTTAATATGTACAATTTATTGAAATTGCAATAATTTAACAGATTGGTTTTCTTTGGGACCTCTGTGTCCTGGTGGTTCCAAGTGACCTCTCACCTCTTAGGTTTTAAACTTATTTATTTTACTTTGTTTGTGAAAAAAGTTCTTACAACTTAGACAAATCACGCTCGAATCTTAGGTTGTGAGTTTAGGCCTAGTTTGATGCATTGCCAGTTACTTGCGGAAGGACAACATGGTTCTACTCGTATTCATTTTGAGGTTTTTTGCCACCAATAAAACAGGATATATTC